>JBAMJV010000286.1:0-252448 GCA_037951105.1 Echinarachnius parma | reverse complement strand
GTCTATAGTGACCATTATAGGGTGTGAGTGTTGCCTATGTAGACAGGTTGATACTTACAGGCATACAGTCAAACCTGTCTACAGTGACCTTCTATAGGGCGTCGCCTCTATAGACAGGTTGATACATACAGGTATAAAGTCAAACCTGTCTATAGTGACCACCCAAGGGAGAAAGACAAGGCAACCACTGTAGGGAGGTGGCCTCTATAGACAGGTTGATACATACAGGTATACAGTCAAACCTGTCTAGAGTGGCCACGCAATGGAGAGAGAAAAGGTGACCACTGTAGGGAGGTGGCCTCTATAGACAGGTTGCTACATACATGTACACATTCAAACCAATGTAAGCTGATGATGATGCGTATGTGTGTATGTATACATTTGTACGTATGTATGTATGTGTGTGTGTGTGTGTGTGGGTTCGTGTGTGTGTGTGTGGGTTTGTGTGTGTGTGTGTGTGTGCATTATATGTGTGTGTAAGTGTGTTTGTATTGGCCTAAAATGGATCTCGAAGGGCTGCAGCCCCCCCTCCCCCCCCCCTGCGCCACACCTCCTACGCATATGCTTAATATAGTAATCATGACTATTTCTATAATCTATTTTAAATGATACGTCATGAAAAAGAATTTAATGAAGAAATACCAATAAAAAACAAAACAATGTAAAACAATACAAAACATAAGGGAGAAATATGTAAGGTGTGCCCCCAACCACCTCCACTGTGTTTCATATCCTCCAGTATTTATTTATGACAAGTCTATATTGTTCTGTGCCGGACTGACCAGATGATGCACGGTTAGGTCGGATAAAGGAACAGGCAGCAACTATATAGTAGGAACTCCACTAGATTCATTTTGAATGAACACAAAAGTTATAAAATAACAACAACATGTAATTACAGTTGATAAGTTGGTCGATTATGCACTACCCCTAATAGCATGTCGCTGTTTAGTTGGTCTTTGATCTATAGTTGATCATATATGCGGAATCATGTATATAATATGCACATGAACCTGTACTACATGTATTGTCATTATTAAGTTGATGTTTGATTTAAATTTAGAGGAATAGTCACTATTAAGAAAATAGAAGATTTATAAATAGGGAGATTGATAGGAACAAAAATATTAAAAAGTTCAATATTTTTAAAGGGGAAAGAAAATGTTATCATAATTTATGATCATATAATCTACATAATCGACTTATTTTGTAAAGTAATATTTTCTCTAACGTTAGAAAAGAAGTAAATTTATAATAAGGTAGATGAGAGCTATATTCTAAAAATAAAAAAAATGTTCGGCTTTTACACCTTTGATGTACATTGTATATAATTTCTCCTATAAATATACGGTACTCGTAAGCCATGCAAATGATGAAGTCCACCTGTAAGGAAACGTACAGATCAACAGCGCCATCTAAGTTTAAAACCTTAAAACGCGAATACTGGTTTCAGGTGTATATCGATGGTTTCACTTCAGTACGTAATAACAATCAGACAGCTAGAGCAATATAATCACTAAAAACCTCCCAGTGCGTTGGCTAAGCAATGTGGATACTTCGCTTAAACTGAGATTCCTTTCTGGGGGGCTTATATCCTTCGGTTAGGGTTCAACCCCGTTCCACGTGCGCCATTCAACATCTTTTGCCCACCCATATAAAGGGGCTTCTTAGCACCTCTGTAGCCCCCCTTTACTCCGGCTAGCAATTTTAAAGGTTTACAAAGTCCCCATTTTAATTCTAAGTAATGTAGCCGCTGTACAGGTATATCAACTGCATAATAACGGTGATAATAAACTGAGAACACAATGATAATAAACTAAGAACAATTATATCAATACGAAGTGAATACACTTCCACAAATGTGAACTTATACACTCCTGCAATTATGCAACACAGTTAGCCCCCTTTGACCCGCCCACTGGCGTGTATGATAGGGAGCTTTTCATCACCTCTGTGATAATCGATCTGCGATTATGAAAATTTAGGAATTTCCCGTTTTAATTCCAATGTGGCAAATGTATATTAACTGTATAACAAAATGAATAAACTTCTTTAATAAAATCGATAGCCTTGATCCATATTCAAATGGCGTCCAAAATTGGAAAATCTTTTTGCATTGACATTAAATAATTGTTGACACTATAACCTAGTCCCGGAACCTGCCAAGGGGTGTGATAGGGGCTATTTCATCATTCAATTGGAGGGAATAGTTTTTTTTTTGTTGGGGGGGGGGGGGGGGGGGGGAGGCACAGTTCATGATTTTGCCTCAAATCAGACATGTCATATGATTTTGCTCTAATATTTTGATGATTTTCTGTTTTGTTTTTAAAACTATTTCTTTATATCATGCATGCATCGGCTAGTTCATTAGAAGTCAGTGGAGAGACACACGTTATGTACTTCTTTCTAAAAAAAAGTAGAACTCATAGTATATCATTTTGGCAATAACGTTTTTAAAGATATTGTCACCGTCAATCTCTATTTTCTCATAATTTGCAAAACATTTTTTAACACGCAATCATGTAGAACTGTTAGGCAAACTGGTTTTCTATTATGATTTGTGGTACACTTGGCGGAGAAAATAGAATCGATGTTTCTTTTTAACAGCATTTCAATCAGATATTATGGTAAAATTGTGTGTTCTGTGAAAATATCAAAGGCGGTTATATGTTGAACAATGTCTGATTTGTTGGTTCTTGTGTGTCATAACCTGAATTCGGATGACATTCCCTGAAATACACATCATAAAATAATACTGTTAACACCGTTATATTTCAGTCATCTATATATAAACGAACAAGATGTCACAGCAATAAAAAAAAAGAAAGAAAAGAGAACGAATCCCTAATTGTAGTGAACATAATTGTTCAAACATAGGGTCCATGGTTCAAACTTTCAGAGATTATTCCTTCCATTCAGAAGTATATTTAATACAAACGTTTTATGGTTCAACAAAAAAGGTACACTATAATTATCAGTATTCACTCATGTTTGAAGCACATTACAAAACCACAATAACTCCTTTAGTGTAGATATTGACAACCGAAACTTTTAAATTCAGAAAGTATATAATATGAATAATATGTAGTATACAAGTACTCATAAACAAATCTAACTTGGTGTGTAATGAACACATGTTATTCTGACAATGAATTCTTAGTTATCATAAAAAAACGCGTTTCTATATTAAAATTTAAAAAAAAATGACGTTTGGTGCGATATGCTACAAAACTCTTTTTTACTTGTCTTATAACAATACTGATACTTTTTGCACAATTACAAAAAATATTGTGGAAAGCACAATGTGTATACATTTGTATATAATGCAATATGTGCGTGTGTGTGAGTGTGTGTGTGTGTATGTGTGTGCTTGTGAGAGTGTGTGCGTGCGCGCGCGTGTGTGTGTGTGTGTGTGTGTGGGTTTGTGTGTGTGTGTATGTGTGTGTGCGTTATATGTGTATGTATATGTGTGTTTGTATTGGCCTGAAATGGATCTCGGAGGGCTGCACCCCCCCCCCCCCCCCCCATACAATAAAAAAAATACAAATAAAAAACACAAAACAATATAAAGCATAAGGTGGAAATCTGTATTTAAAAAAAACACAGAAATATGTAAGGAAACGTAATTTTCTGTAACTTTAACCTGGAAATTAAATAAAGGTACACTTGAGTACTGGTATTTCCCGAATTGTTAAGGGTTTTGGTTGAGGCTTTTTACTTAGTCGTTTGTAATTGCCTATACATTACGAGCATGGTGGTGTTATAACTATTAGTTTGTTAGATAATGGTGTAGGTTTTGGTTACTGAAATTCGGTTTGACCAAAACTCAACTATCTCTTTAACAATAAAGTAGATAAGAGGTAAATTCTATGAAAACTAAAAGAATAATAATGTACGTCTTCAACACCTTTGAATCTCTATAATATGTTTTCTCTATAACCGTGCATGATATCCACCTGTAAGGAAACGTTAAATTCAACAGCGCCATCTAAGTTAAAACTCGAATACTATTTTCACGTCAGTACTAGCTAGTATCGATTTTATATCGATGGTACTAACAATCATACAAAGCCATATAATCATTAAAAACCACCCACTGCGTTGGCTACGCAATGTGGATACTTCGTTTAATCACTGCATGATATACATGATACTGCTATCTGTGGGGCCTCAGGTTCTGCGGGTAGGGTTCAAGCCCTTCCACATGCGCCATCCAACATCTTTTGCCCACCCATAAAGGGGGCTTCTTAGAACCTCTGTAGCCCCCTTTACTCCGGCTAGCAATTTTAAAGGTTTACAAAGTCCCCATTTTAATTCTAAGTAATGTAGCCGCTGTACATGTATAATAACGGTGATAATAAACTGAGAACAAAATGATAATAAACTAAGAACAATTATATCAATACGAAGTGAATACACTTCCACAAATGTGAACTTATACACTCCTTGCAATACAACACAGTTAGCCCCCTTTGACCCGCCCACTGGCGTGTATGATAGGGAGCTTTTCATCACCTCTGTGATAATCGATCTGCGATTATGAAAATTTAGGAATTTCCCGTTGTAATTCCAATGTGGCAAATGTATATTAACTGTATAACAAAATGAATAAACTTCTTTAATAAAATCGATAGCTTTGATCCATATTCAAATTCATGGCGTCCAAAATTGGAAAAATCAATTTGCATTGACATTAAATAATTGTTGACACTATAACCTAGTAAACCATGATATGCAATACACATAATTATCATGATAATAAAACATTTATAGTGGTATAACTATAATATTTCATAAACACATCGTTATTAGTATACCTTCTAACCCCCCCCCCCCCCCCCCCCCCCCCCCGGCGCTTCACTGTCTCTGCAGTAAAAAAAAAAAAAAATTAAAGATTGACTCCCTTGCTAATTTCATCCATGCCTCAAAATATATTCCAGAACATAATGACATGAGGATTGTAACGTGACTGACAAAAAAGTTCAAATTTCTCTATTTCTTTTGTTTGTTGAGAGTAAGTGGCGGTAAACCTCCTACTGCTAAGTCTGTAGATCAGTCCTGCAAAATATTAAAGGGGTAGTTCAGTTTTGGTATATAGGACGCTGCACAAAATATATTTGTTTGTGAGGTAATGAAAAACTGAGTGTAAAATTTGAAAGAGCATACAATTTTAATGACGGAATAAACTTTATTTGATCAAAGTCGGTTCAGAAACGGCTAAAATATCAATAAATATATCCGATCAGAATAAATCTGGGGCCCAGATTTATCCGATGATTTTTACAATAAAAATAAAAATGTCTACACATTTTCAAAAATTGTGAGAAGAGGTTTTTAAATAGTTTTTAAATAGTTGTTGATGATCTCTCTATCTAATCATTATTTCAACAAAACATAACATGCATAATTTTGTATGAAAAATGGTTGAAACCAATGCTTTTAGAGAGCGCCCTCTTGTGTGTAAATGGCTCTTTTTGAATAACAGGCTTTTTTATTAGTCGTTTATAATTTTCTATACCTTTCGAGCATGGTAGAGTTATAACTATTCAGTGGCGTCGCGTGGTCGTACTGATTGTGGGGCACGCAAAATTATTGGGGGGGGGGGGGGGGGGATGGGGGGGGGGGGGGGCACAAGGCTTATGTATGTCTCCTTATGTTTTCTATTGTTTTTTTTCTTCTCCAAATTAACTTGATAGTGCTAATTGAGGGGGGGGGGGGGGGGGGCATGGGGCAATAGCCCCCAAACTATATAACAACACAAAATTACGGGGAAATCCTTTATGAAAAAACAAAAATCAAAATACATAGATCTAGGGTGTGTCCCCGATTAGTCCGGCTACACTTCGCCACTGTAGATGATTAATAGATCCATTTGATAATGATTTATTCATGAATTATTACGAAAATGATTACGAATACTCTACCAAGAGGAATGTACTGAAATTGAAAACTGAGTCAAGAGGAATTATTTATTTTTTCCCCAACTGGATTACCCCCGGCCATGCCACCATCCACCGAGCCACGTACAGCCATCACGTACAAAGCTAAAAAAGCGCGATCGTCTTCAAAATATCGTATCGGTACATTCTGCTATCGATCGTTGACAAACCGGCCGAACCTACACAGCCAGCAGCTCGTAATATGGCTCGGAAAATCATTTTATTTTGGCTAATTTACCTATCAAATAATTGGTAAGTTGTTTTTTAATCGTTTCATTTTATTCATTGCAATTCAATAATAGTATTTTAATGATCATATGATTAATAGTATGGTAGAAAGTAGCAATATTTTGTGCGGTAGCCACTCGTTTTGGTTTTCTCTCTGCTCTGGCGCCGATTCTCGATGGTGTTCGTGCCCGGCTGGTGGCGGGGTTTGCAAGTCTTGGTGTTCGCTAGGATTTTAGCTTCAGGTGGGCACGCCGCGTCCGCGGCTGGTTCGCATCATCATTGCCCAATCTTGGTCACTCTCTTGGCCGAGTCCCTGCCGTGGGCGGGGCGCGGTAGGTGGGCGCGGATTCTCGGGTCATCAGTCATCTTCACACGCAAAGAAAGCATCCATCCATTGCCGCTAATTTCGGGCGCAAATGACCAGATGACAGAAAAATTCGACTCCATTTTCATTTTGAGACTTGTAAACATTGAACATTCACTCAGAGTCAGACAACTAATTAATGATTTCAGTTTTTGTTTTGTTTTAGCAATTTTAAATTTTTAGGTGGGTGCGGATTCTCGGCCTTGGGTCATCACATCAGTCATCTTCACACGCAAAGAAAGCATCCATTGGCATTGCCGCTAATATATTTTCGGGCGCAAATGACCAGAATCCAGATGACAGAAACATTTGACTCCATTTTCATTTTGAGACTTGTAAACATTAAACATTCACTCAGAGTCAGACATCTAAGTAGCTAATGATTTCAGTTTTTGTTTTGTTTTTATCTTAATTAAGGGTTACTTTTATTATTTAAGAGATTTACTTTTAGTTTGATTCTTTCCTACCCGGCCCTGGCGTTCAAACTTCAGCGTCGTAGTGTAGTGGTGTATGTGCGCTACACAGTGCGTTTATATCTTCATGAAACTGATAGTGACCTCGGTCATGAAGTATGTGCACACAATAAAGAATTATAGAAGAAGAAGTTATATAACTGTTCTGAGATACTGTCTGAGTCTGAGACTGAGCTGAGGCATGAATTATAATGCATTATTTTGTATTCCTTTGATAATTTTCTTGTAGATTTTTTTTTGCGGACAGAGTATGACTATGAAATTGGAAATGAGTTCACTTCTTTTTTTGTTACCTATTTTTTTGTGATACGCCACATTGAAATTTAATTCTTGATTTGGCGATGCCAATGGGGCATTGAATCGTACTATCAGAAGGAAAAACTCACTTACTCTTAGAATGTACAATGTATTTTCATATTTAGGGCTATATCAAATGAAACCTGTTTCGTACAAACAATTATTTATTTATCATTTTTTTAATTACAATTCTGTAATTACAATTCTGCTCATTCTTTTTCTTTTCTTTCCAGAAACTAGAAATGGCTGAATGTGAATCTACAAAATGACGGGAGAGAGGCAAGATTGTCATCATAGCTCATGTAAACAGAATATCACACATGAAAAACATGATGTGCAGGACTAAGAGAATTTTCAGTACGCCCTTCCAAGAAACAAACGAGTAAAAGATAAGATTGTGCCAAAGTGTACAAGACTCGAGAGTCACTCAGAAGTAGAAGTAGCAACTCTTTTGGATAAAAAGGGATACAAATCACAAAATCAACATGTTAAAGAAGGATTACTTGTGTCCACGGCTGTTGGACTACGTCCTGCTGGTTGGCGCTCGTAGACCTAATCATAATAACGATGTCGCACAGACGCCGGAGCTCCTTCGGCGGTACCCAAAGGAGGATCATGATGACTTTCCCCTCCCGAGGGATGTTGTTTACTTCTGTCAGCCCGAAGGGTGCTTAACTGTGGGACAAAAGCGTTTCAGCATGAGAGAGAACACATCGTTTGTGTTCACACTCACTGAGAAGGACTCTGCGAGAATGAGGTTCGGGATATGTGTGAACTTTTACAGACCATTCAAAGTGTCTGAACGCAAGTCAAGCAGCTCATCCGAGAAGCGCGAAAAGTCACTTCTAAACGCAAGGCAGCATTCAAGCAGCAGCAACGACACGCTGAACATCCCTGATGATCATTCGGAGCACCAGAAGTCGCCGCGGTCGCGGAGGCGGATGAAACAAGCCAAGAAAGTGCGAAATAACTCTTTGACTTCTCTGTGTATTCTGAGTCACCACCCGTTCATTTCCACGTTTCGGGAGTGTCTGTTTATCTTGAGGAGACTGATTGATTCTTGCAATGAGAGGACGAGCAGCAGGAAGGTGGGAGGATCCAGATCTTCTCTCAGGTTTGTGAAAAAAAAGAAAGAGGAAAGAAAATATTTCATATTGAATTATAAATCGTCATTTTAATATTACTGTTGAGTGTTGGGAGTACTAGTTGACCATGTGCTAAACCATGCACTACAGTGCTGTGGTATAGTGTCTTTGGATTGATTGGAGGGGGGGGGGGGGGGGGCTGCACATTATTTGCCATTACTGTTACAAGTGCTGTTGTGTGGAGCAGGCTATGCATAGACATTGCATGGGTGCCAAGGTCTATACTATAGATCTTGTAAACTGTACTCTACTCCAAGGAAATCGTGTGTACATGGTGTGTAAATGGTCATATTTTAGTCATGACTATTTACATTGTAGATGTTGGTACAAACTGTAATCTCCACACACACAAGAAAAATAAATGCCACTGGTTAAATTAGAGACACACTTACATGTAGATCTATACTTCCAGGCGTACCAGCACTTACATAAACTACTCATGCCATGTCATCTAGATTAAAGTCATTAAAATGATCCATTAACTTAAATATTGTTTTCCAAAAGTGATATTTGAGACTTCAAGTTCAATCTTATACGGTCAATATAATTGTAAGATTCTTGAGAAATGATATGTGAGATTTTAATAAAAAAAAATAATGATAATTTGTTTAAACCTAGTTATGATAAAAGAGTAAATCAATGTTTGATTTTAACCTGATCGTTTGCGTGAAGTATCCGAATTTGAATACTACATGTACATGAAGTATAGGATTTAGTATCCGAATTTGGATACCATTGACTACGGTCAAAATCGTCTGTACAGACGCTTTAAAATTCAATCTTATCTCCCAAATTAGGGAGACATTTGACAAATCAGAACCCATTTTTATTCTTCTGTAAGCCAAACAACAGGGTACAAGAGAAGTGAGCAAGCTCCAAGTGGTTTTGGTTGAATTTTGGTGCAGTTAATGGAAGGAAATTCAGCAAAATCGTCCCTCAACTTTCTTTAACTCTCACCATTTGTCCATTTAATGACATAATAGCAATAAGCTCTGTTCAAGCGTGACTTTCAGAAATCATTGGCTTAAATACAAGATCTAAAAGCAAATTTAAAATCTAGGATTACATTTTTAGTTATTATCAGAATTGATTTTTTTTCTCATTTTTATGCAAGAACTATTACCTAAAATGTTAGCCTGTTCCCTACAAGATTTTGTAATCTCCAATCTTTTTAATACCGGGCCCAAAAGGTTCCTGTATTTAATGGGTTAAAACTTAAAAGAATAAACATTGTGTTGCATTGAACTTAACTTCAAATTTTCAGGGGCTCTTTTATGGTTTTCGAGGGTCTTTTTGGCATTTTGGGGGCAAATTTGCCCTGAGCCCCCCGTGTATTTTTTTCACTGTTACAGTGCCCTTGTCATTGTATACACTATACAATTTATATCAGGCTCTGAACGGTTCTGGAATGTGGTCCTTGTTGATGCTTTTTGACAATGTTTACCCATCTGTACGATGTGTGCCCATACATGTGTCAGTTTGTTGAAACTCACCCAGTCCCAGATATTCAAACTACATGTATTGTTCCCACGAGTTGTAGTAAAGCCTTTCAGTAGATTCATCCATTGTGGAGTGAGGGAAGGTGGAATAATACTGTCAATCCATAATTGCTACTTTATATTGAAGTACTGACAAAATGAATCAATGAATTTGAAATATTTCTTTAATGTGACACAATGTATATTGTGTCAGTTTCTTTGGGACTAAATCTATTTTAGGGTACCATATTGTACAGATCACAATTTGCAAAGCCATGACAAGGTGTGTCTTGTACTAAATCATTGAATTAAATTCTTTAGAACTTGATGTGGAGATTATCATTAACATGGATATCAACATGGACCTAATTTAATGGGCTATTGAAAAATCAGGTTTCTTAAATTTGCTGTTTTAAATACTTTATAGCAACCTTGATGGGTTTTCTTTTAACTGGATTTCTGAACCTCACATTGTCAGTTGTCAGTTTAGTTTCTTTTTTTTTTGTATCGTTTTCCAGTATCAAGCAGACACTTACTTAAATAAAAAAAAATGAACATTTTAGACAATATACACGGTACACACACATATGAGCAATCATGCAATTGCGTTTCCTTTCTTAATTCATTCTCTTCTACAGAGACTCAGTATGGGGTGTGCTGACCGGTATCTGTGGGGACATTCCCCCGCTGGTCAAACACGACGTCCGGCAGATAGAGACATGGATCCTGCGTCTTCTCAGTGCCCCGGTCCCTGTTCCTGGCAAGACCAGAGTCGAGATAGAGATCCTGGACTCGCAGTCAGCACTGGTGTTCGCACTGCCGGACCACACACGTTTCTCACTGGCAGACTTTCCCCTGCACTTGCCCCTGGAGTTGCTTGGTGTGGACACCTGCCTCAATGTGCTCACTCTCATCATGCTGGAAAACAAGGTTAGTATTTCACTGCATATAGTCCCATGTGATGTCATTCGTGTTGGGCCATATATAATTTCGTTGCTTAGTCCCATGTGTGGTCATTCATGTTATATGCTATCTCAGTCTGTTGTGGCTACACAATTTAGGAAGTATATGGGACAGAACAGGCAAGTTTTAACCTCCCATCATACTTGCCCCAATGCCCCTAGGCCTAGAGTTACTTGATGTGGATGCCTGTCTCAATGTGCTCACTCTCATCATGCTTGTAAAAACAATGTCAGTATTTTATTGCTTAATCCCAACCCCCTGGATTGTCTTTGTTTGGATTTTGCTGCTATTTCAATAAATTAGCAAAATAAATGTTCAATCATATAGCAGTATGTGTACAAGCTGTCATTTGATACCAACATTGGGTCTACTAGACAGAGAGTTTTGACAAAGATGATTAACGTTTTATGAAAAGTCGCACTTTGAGTGGCATTATCCTATCTAGCTTGTACAGGCGGCACCGCTTTCCTTGGCGCCTCTTCATGTTCCACCCTTTGGCTGCAACCTTCAATTTGGTTGAATCTGAAATTCTGAATCATGCATACAGTCAACACACATCTCTTTGGATGCTTTTTTATGTAATGTGTACAAAAACTGTTACAACTCATTCATGCTATTTAAGTGATTAACGTGAACTAGCTTTAGGCTTCCCCATTATTATTATAACTAGCACTTGCCCGCTTGCCCAGGACAAGTAAACGTTGGTTTATAAATTGTCTAGTTTGCTTGCCTGATCGGGTAACTAAATGGTTGATCAACTACAAGATAACAGTGTTATTTCATACATGTGTTTAATAATCTCATCTAGAAATAAGAGGGCAAGTACATTTTATATTCAGGCAAGTAACATTTCAAAATGTATGATTTTGCTTGCCCAAATGGGCCAATACACTCGAGACAAACATTTAGTGTGTAGGCGTGAATTAGCCTACACACGGCTCGTCGGATGCTTTTTATCTATTGTGTTAAAAACTGTTACAACTTAAAACTTATGTTGCATGCTACGTGATTAACGTGAACTAGCTTTAGGCTTACCCATAATTATTATTAAATATTAGCCAACACACAGCTCTTCGAATGCTTTTATCTATTGCGTTAAAAACTGAATATTCCAATGCATACTACGTGACCTAGCTTTATGCTTACCCTGTATTTAATGCTGGGTAATGAATTCCGTCACAGACAGGTGGCATTGTATTTTAGAGCTCTTCATGGTCTGCTGGTTATTTCTCGGTCCCTAGATCTTGGGTGCATTGAAGGAATCTAATGTCAATGCTAGAAGTTAACCTTTCTGCATTTTGGCCCAGTTGGGCAAGTTTAAAACAAGATTTTTCAAATTGTAGTGGCTCAAAACTTGAATATGTTGGCCAAAACCAAATAAAAAGAAAACAATTTTTGTTGTATTTGGTTGCCCATTCAGTTTGGTAACCCAAAGCTAAGTTTTAGTGGCCCTTGGGCCAGCAGGCCTGTGCTCATTTCACTTGAAATTTTACTTGCCCAAGGCCAAACTGAAAATTTACTTGCCCAAACTGAAAATTTACTTGTCCACTTACTGAACTAAATTACACTCTACTCTCGCAGTTGCAAAGCAATTTAATTTGCCCAAAATAAATTTGTACTTGCCCCGGGCAAGCAGGCAAGTGTTTAATAGTGTCAAGCCCTGGCAAGAGAATGCGCTCTGTAGCCTGCAAATGCTAGATAATTGCGTGATAGTCAAGCTATAGCTGATAACCTGGTGCTGGACTACAGACCTGTGCAAATTCCTGACCTTGACAATGCAGGAACTTTAAAGTCTTGTGACAGTTTTGAAAAGGACACCAATAAAATGGCAGAAAAACAGTAGTTCATACATTGATAACGCACCAAGATAAAGACTAAAGCTCATTGTCAAGATCTTCCAATGAGGATATATTCTGATTATTTTTTTCAATTTTCCATCAAACCAAAGTATCGGGCTTTAAAGGGAGAGATCCACTTTTGCAAGCCAAAATTCAAAAGTTGCGAGGTTATTGTCTTATATGAAAGGAAATGTCATTTAATAGCATGCCTGAACAAATTAGGGCTTGAAATCTCTTTTTCGTGGAGTTATAGACCTAAAACTGAATAAACAGAGGGACGTCGGTTAATTAGGTACATATGTATTTTTGGCCGGTGAGTAAGTTCGTACATAGATTTCACGGAGTGCCAGATCGGTATGCATGACCCCTACGTGACCCGCGCTAGCTACGTGACTCGCGCATAAGTACTAATGTGTGAGCGTTTACCAAGCAAAATACCCAAACATCGCTTAAACTGACTACATGTAATTATATATTCTTTCTTTTTGAGATCTTTTTCCGTGACATACGTTAACAAATGTCGGCTTCACAATACCTTTACGAGAATAAGTACTATATTGTTGTAATATTATGCTAAATCAGTTGAACTCCTTTATTGACCGATATATAGTTTAAATGGAGGGACGCATTCGTTTTTCATTCGTAGAATCCAAATTAGAGGGCTGTTCACTCTGATTTTGTTTGTTGCGTGTTACATTGATCCCCATCCGTCAACTGAAAGCTGTTCAGACGTTTTGTAAAAGTGGATCTGTCCCTTTAAGTACAGTTTCTCCATGGAATATTTACATGAATACATGTCATGCTTGCATGCATGCTTGAATGAGAACAAGCGTAAGCCTACAACACAGCATCCATCTTGTGTGAGATTCTTTAGAAAAAGAAAGACAAACTTCACCTACATGTACTAACCTACATTGTACAAACGCGTAAGAACTACATTTATCAGTATTCATCTTGCAAAATGGCGATTTGTGCTAAGATCTGTAGCCTCGTCTAAAAAAGGAAACTACATGTTTGAATATTAAATGCCTATTGCCTACCCTAATATTTCACAAATATTTAAATGATTTGTACATAGATCTATTTTAAATTATTTTGCTGTTCATGTATGTCCACACACTGTTGAAATTTACTATAAATTGACCACGTTAACTACCATGCAAATTCACACGATGTGTGAATCACGAAAGGTACTTACAATCTATCATTGGCTTTTATCAATGTCAATAATTCAGAAGAGCATATCAGAGCATAAAAACAGGGTCTTCCTTACGTATTTAACCATATTACAAGGTTTATTCATGAATGCAAGCATATCTAGAGATCAGTGTAGCTAGGAGTCAAGCTCCCAACTTCTTAGAAGGGCAATAGAGTGCTGCAATAAAAGTGTTAATAGTACCAGCATCTATGCAAATTACTCATTGTATAGTCTGTACCACTGTACGTTGACCCGTTTGGTGTCAGACACAGACACTTATAAAAGGGTTCTAGTTCTTTGTTTCGACGTATGCGGAACGACAAGCAAACGGTTGATATACATGTATAAGTATGTGTATTGCCGTGGTCTACTGAGTGATGTGTGAACATTCTGTGGTAAAAGAATGTCATATGAAGGAGAAATAATAACAAATGCAAAGTGATATTTGCTAACTCATTGCACTGACTTTGAACACAGTCATAATTATCCACAAGTATGCACTTCAATCATACACAGAAAAGAAAACACTAATTTCAAACAGACAAACATGAAGATGATGTGTAAAGAGAAGACTTTGTTCCCTTGCAGGTAGTGTTACAGTCGCGTGACTACAATGCTCTTTCAATGAGTGTAATGGCGTTTACGGCTATGATCTACCCTCTGGAATACATGTTCTCTGTCATTCCTCTCTTGCCAACATGTACGCACACACACAAACAGACAAACATGAAGATGATGTGTAAAGAGAAGATAACATGTTTCTTTTTCCCCCTACAGGTTGTGTTACAGTCGCGTGACTACAATGCTCTTTCAATGAGTGTAATGGCATTTACGGCTATGATCTACCCTCTGGAATACATGTTTCCTGTCATCCCTCTCTTGCCAACATGTACATGTATGCACAAACACACACATGTGCACGAACAAACAGACAAACATGAAGATGATGTTTAAAGAGAAGATAATATGTTTCTTTGTTCCCGTACAGGTTGTGTTACAGTCGCGTGACTACAATGCTCTTTCAATGAGTGTAATGGCGTTTACAGCTATGATCTACCCTCTGGAATACATGTTCCCTGTCATTCCTCTCTTGCTAACATGTACACACACACACACACACACACACATACACATACACACACACAAACAGACAAACATGACATATGACATTTAAAGAGAAGATAACATGTTTCTTTGTTCCCTCGCAGGTTGTGTTACAGTCGCGTGACTACAATGCTCTTTCAATGAGTGTAATGGCGTTTACAGCTATGATCTACCCTCTGGAATACATGTTCCCTGTCATTCCTCTCTTGCCAACGTGTATGGGATCTGCAGAACAGGTAAGCAACATTCAAGTTTAATTTTAATTTTGTCTGCGAAAATCCAAATAAAAAAAACCAACTTATTGAAAGAGGTCATCATTGGCTTCCATTTGATACACAAATCATTCATGAGCAAATTCAAATATTTGGTATAATTATGGTCAGTAATATTTTTGATGAGCTTATTCATTTTCACCTAAGAAGCCAATTTTTGCAAAATGTGAGCCAGTTACATGTAAATTCTATTAACAAATAATATGACTCTATGTATACTACTACTACATTGATTTGAATTCAGTAAATATTACTATTTGTGATACAATTGAAGTGCCAAATGTTCTATAACTTTTATAATGTATGTGTCTCTTTAAAAACAAATATTAGTGTGTATTATCAAAATTTTGGAGAACTTTGTCAAATACTTGAATCAAACTTGTAATTTGTTGTTTAACTCCTTTTTGGGCAGACACCGTTCATCATCTGTGTACCTGCAAGTTTCTTTCAGTATAAACCGTCCAACAATTGTCGAGTATACTTTTGATTTGGTTATCTTTTTCTTGCACCGACACCATTCATAATCTGTGTGGCAGCCAGTTTCTTTCAGTATAAACCTTCCAAACATTGTCAAGTATTCATAGACAATTACTTTTGATTTGTTACTTAGCTCCTTCTTGCGCCGACACCATACATCATCGGCGTGCCAGCGAGTTTCTTTCAGTATAAACCTTCCAAACCTTGTCAAGTATTTATAGACAATTACTTTTGATTTGTTACTTAGCTCCTTCTTGCGCCGACACCATACATCATCGGCGTGCCAGCGAGTTTCTTTCGGTATAAACCTGGCTTCAGACTTCCAGATGATGTGTGGCTAGTCGACCTGGATACAAATAAGGTAAGAAACAATAGTAATGAAAAAATATTATGCTTTTTAAAATTAAAAAAATGTAAATATTAACTACATGTATGATGGTGGCACTGGTGATGATTATGATGATGGCGATGATGATGATGATGATGATGACGATGATGATGATGATGATGATGACAATCATGACGATGATGAAGATGATGATGATGAAGATGATGATGATGATGGTCAGATGGTGATGATGATGATGATTATGATGATGATGATGCTGATGATGATGATGATGATGTCAAATACTAAAAATTTGATTTAAAATTGTAACTTATTCAAATATGATGATGATGATGATGAAAATGGGAACAAAATTTTAGAATTAAAATGTTCAGCCAACTTATTCCAGGAGTGGATGAATTTGTGGTGCTAATGTATTGATAGCCTGCAAACTGATTCAATATAATACAAAACACTCATCGACCTTTACAAAAATATGAAACGGACTTATAAACAAAGGGAACATCTCTTTCAGCCTTGATTTTCATGAACTCATTTCTTTACACTGGTCTGGGTCAAGAAAATGATGCCGCACGGTATAGTGCAGTTGTGATGTGCATGATTGCTATTTTATGTACACGTATAGTTAACCTGTTGCTTACGGGAACCGGGTGGGCTATGTACAAAGTCTATGGGGATTTCAGAATCTCGTAGTGATCAGGTAATAATCCACGGAGTGCCCAATTGAATAGCAAGATTCCACCTGACCCAATATTTTAGTCAAGCTGTATACTTGAATTGCTTCATCCCCCATTCATCACGATGAACTTGGTAATAAGTCAAACTTTGTGCCTTGATATAATCCATTCCTCTTTTTATCTGTTTTGCGCATTTGTTTTATTAATTCATTTTCAAAATAATCTCATGGTACAAATAATTATATAACTGATAAAGAAATACATTCATTGAATATTATAAATTAAACATGTAATTATAACATAATCGTAACGTAATATAGTAATGAAGAAATAAACCAATCTGATCCTATATTCTAGAGTCGACCATGGTTTTCAGAGGGTTAACAAAATAGCATGACTTGCACAGTTCCTTAAGTAGTTCTCTTTACACCCTTGAGTAAATCCAATTAAACTCCAGAAAACCTTCCAATTTAGTGTTCCTAAATTGTGCACATATGCAAGGGTTCTCAGTGTCAGATTGCTCTGACAGAGCAAAGAAGCCAGAAAGCAAAATGAGAATTACTTCAGCCGTAACCGGATGAGTCTATAATTAACTTTTTATATGACCCTCTTTCAAAAAGTTAATGACTGTAGGGACGAGCCATTCTGTATCTTTAAAGGAATCTAGTAACATTGCCCAAATACACTTTAAACAAGGCTCGACACTCGCACTGGCCCGCTGGCCCGGGGCCAGTGAAATTGCACTTGGGGCCAGCAAAATGTATAAAAGTCATATTTTGGTGGCCCGATCGGGCAAGCAGATTTTCAACCCGACATTGTAATCACAGGTTTGATTAGGAAATCTGATATTTTGAATAGTAAAAAGCTTACTCATGAAATACAATTTTGGGGCCAGTAAATTTTCTTTCGGGCCACCAGAATAGGGGAAAAAACTATTTCACTAGCCCGACCGGGCCACTGACTAAAAAGGTGAGTGTGGAGCCCTGCTTTAAATGTTACTTAGAACTCTAGTGGCTCCCTCATAGCTTGTTGTTTTCATGATATTACCAATAGAAGCATGGAACGGGTTTCGGTTTTTCAAATTTCCCTTTGTTAAAAAGATATTCATGATTAAAGTTCAGATTTGTAATTATCCACTGGAAAGTGCATTTTCGCTCATTACTTGGCTATATAATATCCATTTTTAACATGAAACTCTCACACATTACTCAGTGGACATTAGATCACAGCAATACACATTTTTATCAACCATTCATCACTTTTGGCACATGTCACCAAAGTTACTAAGATCCCTTTAACTATACGTACTGCAATGGTTCCATCCTCTAATGGCCTCCATAAATGATCTTTTAGGCAGCACACAAAATGCACATGTTCAAGGAGTTCTAGAACTATTCCATTATGGAGATATTCAGGTTGCACACTCTGTAAGGACATTTTTTAAATGAAGAGACATACTGTAAGTACTGCTGAAAGCTGCTTATTTAGTAACTTCAAATATAGTATGTGTAATAAATTAATACAAGCCAATTTACATCGTGCTGTATCTATGCTTGTCGTGCACTTTTAAAAACAAATTTGAAATAAAATAGATTGTAAATGAAAATGAAATTGAAATAGCAACAAGATCTTTTGCACACATACTCATATCTGTAAATTGAAGATAAAACTAAAAAGTAACAATGTACCCAGCAGTAACTAACAATATACACATGTACAATGTACCTCCCATTATCACAAGCAATATTTTATAGTCATTTCTTCAAGTTATTGAGAAAGATGAATTTCACGGGCTGGAATGGGTTTCATCGTGTTTCGTCTCGTTTATAATACATTATGACGTCATATTGACGCATCATACTCGCATGTATGTTTTTTCTTGTTTGATTGATGAGATGGTCTTGAACATTCTAACGCGAAATTGCATACGTAAATGTCAAATTGCTAATGTCGTCACTCGTCAGAGGGAAGAAAATCGAACGGATTTTATCAAGACAGTTATAGAAAAAGTTACAAAGACGGCATTATCTGGTTACAAAGACGGCATTATCTGGTTACAAAGACGGCATTATCTGGTTATTCTCAATAAAAATGCTGCAATTTCACATACTGGAAGACTTTGTAGACTTCATTTCAACACAACATGCATGATTTGTCAATATGACGTCATAATGTAAAATAAATCAGGCAAAACGTGAACAAAAAAACCAATTCCAGTTTGTGAAATTCCTCTTTCCTGAGGATAACTTGAAGATATGACAATTAAAATATTGTTTGTAACAATAGGAGGTTCTGTATTGTTGTTATTGGGAGCGATGCTGAAAAATAATGTTTTGCCTTCTGGCCCAGTTGGGCAAGTACAATGCAGGGGCCGCAGAAAGGTTTTGAAAGTGGGGGGGGCTGACCACATTTGAATTGTTATATATTTTATTATTTTATGCTAATGTATTTCTTTGTTTTAAGCCCAAAAAGTGGGGGGGGGGGGGGGGGGGGGGGGCTGCAGCCCCCCCAGCCCCCGTGGTTCCGCGGCCCCTGCAATGAAGATTTCTCAAATTCTAGTGGCCCAAAACCTGAATCTGGTAGCCCTAAACAAAGAAAAATGTGAACAAATGTTATAAGTAGTTGCCATTTGGGCCATTGGAATCAGGCATCAATAAAATTTGGTGGCCCGAAGCTACTAAACTGTATATCTGGTAGACTTAACAACTTATTTCAACATTCAATACATGTAGTGTATCGATGCAGATGTTTAATTCTACATGCAAAGCAATTACCATCCTCGACACATGTAGCTAGGGAACCCTAATAATGATCATGGCCATAAATCCTGCATGTTTCAGAGGGTCCTAATGATAATGAGTGTAATAAAAGCACTAGATCACACTGGTTATTTAGGAGAGGAGAGGAGAGGAGAGAAGAGAAAATATTCCCGAACCATATGTATAGTTTTACGTCAAGAGATCATTTGCTAACTATGTTACATTTAAATATTACCACATTATGGTGGTCATTTAGGAGTAGAGAAGAGAGAAGACTGAGATCGATGTGGTAACCATATATATAGTTCTACGTCAAGAGATCATTCGCTAACTATGTTACATACTATTGGAGCCCATGCAGTATGTTCTAAGCATGCATGCACCATATGGCACTTACACTGGGATCTATGGTAGATTGTAAAGTACTTGTGCATTATTGACATGTCTGCCTTGGTGGGATGGATGCTCACTAATTGAGAGCTATGTGTGTGGGTATGTGTGTATCTAGATGATAGATTTGTGTGTGTGTGTGTGTGTGTGTGTGCGTTTGTGTGTGTGTTTGTCTATTTACAATTGATGATGTGTGTAAACTATATGTGTGTGTGGTGTATGTGTGTGTGTATCCATGTATGTATCATGTGTTTCGTTTCCTATGCAGTACATTATTGACAGGTGGTTACATGGAGAAAAGCATTGATATAGAAGAGGGAGAGAGAACGAGAGATAGGGGGATCAAGAAATTGTGTGTGTGTGTGTTGTGTGTTGTGTATATGGTACTAATTATTGGCAGGTGGTTTGACAGAGGGTAAAAGAGATAGAGAAAAAGAGAGGTAATTGTATGCGAGTGTGTGTATATGGGTGTGTGTTTGTGTGTCTCTGTGTGAGTTTGTTGCTGTGTTTATTTATTTCAACCAGTCATCACTGTCATGTATTCTCAAGGTTGACAGATAATTAATGGTGACAGAAGGTCAGTGAAAGGGAAAGAAAAAAGGAGAGAGAGGAAGAGTTAAGTGAATTGTGTATGTGTTTTACACGTTGTAGCATCAGCTTTGCAGGTGGTTTATAAATAGCAATAGAGAGAATGGTAGAGAGAGAGGTGGAGAGATGTGTGTGTGTGTTTGTTTGTGTTTGTGTGTGTGCTCTCTTGTGTTTTTGTAGCTGTCTTGCTCCTCCAACCTCCCAATGCTATGCATCTAAATGGAGTACATCCAAGATAATGTATGCTTTTACATAACAGCAATGCTTTCCCCTTTTAGTAATACACAGACTATACAGTACATGCCTATACATGCTGTACAGTGTGCTATCTCTCTAGCTCTGCATGCTGTGCAGTTGGTACATTATAGATGCGCAGAGCCGTGTATCAATAGAATAGATAGGCAATGGCGTCGACGTCAGCCGACGTAATTTCCTGCTGCCGCGATCAGGTGACGTCAGAACGGCGGCCGCAGTATTTTCGTGCCTCTCTTTTAATATTAGTAGTTCCGCTGTAGGCGAGCTGTAAATAGATGCCCTATAGAGACCAATACAGTGACGTCAGCAAGCCTACATTACTGCACGTTTTTGTCGAGATACTTTATCAAAATGGTCGTGAATTATTTGGTGTTTGAGCTATTATTAACAAGTAAAAATGATAAGTCTGCTATTCTTAACAAGTGAAAATGATACAGGGTTCTTAATTTATTTGGTGTTAATTTTATTAATAACTAAGTTTTTTATGTCAATTAATTTGTTGTTGTGCAAAGGTTCAAGATTTAATTCTACAGTTAAACAAAATAAATTCTGAACTATGAGTTAACTCTCTGCATCCTGGTTAGTATTTCTACATGGCTCAGGTTGTTTTCAAATTCTGCTTTCGTTAAAAAGATATTTGCGATTGAAGTGTTCGGATTTTTAACTATCCACTGGATAGTCATAACTGTGTACAAAGTCGGTGCAATGAGTTAGGGAAAAAATGCATTTGTGCTCATTACTTGGCCATATAATATGTACATTTAACATGACATTTTCACACAATACTCAGAGGACATATCAAATCTCAAAACTACACATTTTACTAACCATTCACCACTTCCTGCACATGTCAACAAAGTTACTATATAGATCCATTTACATGACTCGATAATTACAGAGACATTTTACAAATCAAAACCTATTTCATGCTTAGCTGTGGTTTTGATTTAAATGTTTGAATTCAACATTTAGTTAATGGATCACTTTAAAATAGCATTTCATTTTTCAAGATTACAATGCTATCATGTCGGAAGCGTATATAAGGGGAGAAGGGCTAGGGATACTTATTGCTGGGCTCAGATATCAGATATGTTACCGGATTTGGAACCTTTGTGTTCCCGAGACCAATCTCAGTTATGCTAGCAGCGAAAAAATGAATATTTTTATTTCGGGGGCTCCTTTTCAGGGGCTACTTTTATCATCTCGGGGGCTACAAATTTCCGGGCTCTTTTTCAAATTTCAGGGGCTACTATTAAGCTGTAATGCTGTAAGTGATCATCTAATAAGCATTTGATCACGATTCAAACAGAAAAATCGGGGGCTACTTTTTTTCTTTCCGGGGGCTCTTTTGGGCATTTCGGGGGCGAATTCGCCCGCCGCCCCCGTGTATTTTTTTCGCTGTATGCTAGCCTACTGTATAATCAGGGCTCGCCACTAGCACTTGCCCACTTGCTTGGCGCAAGGAAACAATTATTGTCGGGCTAGTAAAATTTCATAAGTTGTTTAGCAACTCAATAATTGTTCAACTACACAAGAACAATGTAATTTTATATTCATGTGTTAATCTCATCTGGAAGTAAGAGGGCAAGTTCAATTTCAAAAAGTATGATTTTACCTGCCCGAATGGGCCAGTGCACATGGAGGCTTGAGCTATAATGTTCAATTGATGCAAAACAATTTATACAGAGTAGTTCACATGCAGGTTAGCTTGACAAGAAGCCCCAGAAATATGTATCTCTGTTGATAATTAATACAGGTCATCATCGTTTACGTTTCAAATGTTGTTGTGTGCACAAAAACATGTACATGTAGGTCATAAAGACACAAAGCTTGGCATATTGCCACACTCATTATCATTTTGGCCATATTGATATAACAATCCAGGTCATTTTTCAAAAGGATGTGTGTAATGGTATGCTGTACACTTGGATAGATGAGATACTTCGTGGGTTGAGAAAGAGAATTAAGGGCCCAAGTCACTGTTAGTTCTCAGATAATCATGTTCAAATTTGTTCAAACCCAATATTTATAATTACTATTTATTAGGGCCATTCTTGGTCACGTGTGTGACCCAAAACATGACAAATTTTAAAATGGGATGCGTATATTTCAGCAAGTATGAGACTATAATGATTTTTACTTCATATGTGACCTGAATATGTTGTAGTCTTTCAAACTTAACACAAAAGATTTTATAAGGATTACGTAACTCAATGTCAGAGGTCAAATGGCATGGGTCACGTGTGTGACTTCGCACAGAGCGCTTTTTTCATAACTAAATTTCATTTGGAAAAGTCTTTAAAATATGAATAGCTATAATGTTCATCTTATTACCAGAGAAGTACATTTGTACTTACAACAATAGCAATGAATGAGAATTATATCAAACCGTTGTTTTTTATAGTACTTAATTATGTGGCAACGTCTGGTCACGTGTGTGACATTTTGGGGTGGTCACGTGTGTGACATGTACAATATGAATGGAAAAATGGGAATTTTATAATATCGGGTTTAGAAAAGAATGAAAGGTTGAATTTTTACAAAGTTGGTATCAACCTGTACAGGAAAGTGAGAAGAATGAGCTTGCTAATTATCCTTTTGATATCTTGATTATTTTCTGAATTATGATTATTAGAAAAATATTGAAATATGTAAATTTATGCAAATGAGTAAAAAAGTTTCATTTTAAACTTCAAATCATGTATTTCATGAAACTTTACACATGGATCATTCCAAAAATGGAACAAAACTACAGAAAAATAAAACTTCAATTTTTCCGAAAAAGTTTCACTTTTCAAAGAATGGCCCATTAGTGGACAGATAGACAGTTGACACATACAGAAGGGACCGACCTACCCAATGGTATTCTGAAATAATAATAATAATACTTGTAGATTTAGCGCCTAATAATAATATGATACAATATCATCTCTAAGTGCTTTACACTATTATTACCCCGGTCATAGGATACAATGCAAACCAGCACACATTGTGTGCACCATCTCCACTCCCTGGGGAGCAATCCTTCCAAGCGGCTCATGGGCATTGAGAAGAAATTGAAAATCATTGTAGCCAATAGTCGACTAAACGCCCTTCTCATTCTCACTCGATGACTTGTTCACAATATTGACTGATTAGTATCTCCTATCAGTCAATCTTGGTTTGGTGTCTATTACATGCACATGAAAAACAAATATATGTTACATCACCGTCCATGCTTTAACAAAATTGTAAATTATGTCTTTGTTATGTTCATGACATATTATTTGACAAGTTAATTAAATTGACATTCCATAGCTCTCTAGCCTCATATATAAGCTTTTCTGTCAGGTGGCCAATTTAACTCTTAAGATAGACTCCAACCATAGACTTGTTGTGGCCAATTTAACTCTTAAAGGCATATATGCGTGGGTTATTAGACGCGTGGATCCATCTTGCGCACTTTTACGCACGGTACGTAATCCCTATTGGCTCAGTTATAAGTAGCGATCGCAAACTGTCCCACTTCCGAATACCCGAATAAAAAATAGTCGCATTCGGAATGTTTGTACTAGTCGAATGGAGATCCATCAGAGATGTTTACGAGCGAAAATATCACGTAACACGCTTAACCGCAACCGACTTCAAAGTGCCGCCGTTTGATGCCTAGGTGACAGCGTGAGAAATTTGTTTGCTAGAAGGCCTTTGTTCAGATATTTCGAAGCACCTCTCTTCGATCGATCCAACACATATCGTGAGTTTACCTCGAGAGATTACGGTGGAGTCGAGTTGGAATTTGCTGACTACCCTTTATAACCCACGCATATATGCCTTTAAGATAGACTCCAACCATAGACTTGTTGTGGCCAATTTAACTCATAAGATAGACTCCAACCATAGATTTGTGTGTTGTAGAGTTCTTTGATGGCCTAGTGGCCAAATTAAATTTCTGGGGGCCAGTGGCTCCTGGGCCACTGTTTCGGGCAAGCCCTGCATTCAAAGTGACTAAATACTACATTAAATTCAGTAATGTTAGTTTTCATAAAACCTAAAAAACTATCAAATGCTTTAATACCTCATCATGTGGACAACTGGTATACAGAATGTCACGAAACGTTATCGCTTTATTGTGAAAAAAAAAAAATATAGAAAACCTCTGAAAACTGATTTGTATAGAGATAGAAAAATTATGATTTCAAACATTTAAAATTAACACAGGCACAACAATTAAATGTACTGTACACATATATGTACAATATATGCCTACACATCAACTCCTTGCCCAAAAGGTTTATGTACAGGATGAATGCATTCATATTGCACTATAATAGTGTAAATATTGACTATAATGGCCTAGTCCCACTGCACAGTGTTTCCTTCCATTTCCAATAAATCCGTTTGACATCCAGAAGGTACTAGCAGGAAACAAAAATGATGCGGACTAAGTTCGGAATGGACTAGTGTCTAGTAGGATACTTTTTAATTAGGCTCTGTTTCGCATGTAAGCAAAACATCATGGAACTTTAAAGAATTTGCTAGATACTGACCGTTTCTCGCCACATTTTGTTTGGTCGGCTAGGAAACGGAAAGAGAAACAGTGGGACTAGGCCTTGAAATAGGGTGATGCATTATGATAGTATGCAATGCACTTGACTACAAGATAAGGGAGATTGGGAGGCTGACATTTAATGGGTAAACAAAATACTTTACATTTTGGGTTGAGGATGTTGACTTTATTACTAGTACCACATGTAAATGACAAATTCAATGACGAATTATGATTACCATCTTAAAACTTGTTTTTTAAATTTTTTTAAATTGATGTTTGTCATTCGGAGATGGTTCTGTTCTCTAGAGAAAAAACGGAACTGTTAGAAGGATCTCGTTGCAATTGGGATCATCTTGAAGCTGAAATTATCATAATTATGATACTCATAGTAATAATAGTAATAATGATGATGATGATGATGATGATAGTAGACGAGTATACTAATTTCAATTTATATAGTGCATATATTGCTATTTATAGTGACCTTTCATACTGTAGGTTGATTTTTAATAGCATTTCCCAATATTCATTTTTAGCCCTTTCTGTCCCTCCTGTGCTCCTGACTCCTGACTCAATTGTACATCTTTCAAATATAATTGACATGCATTATATTTGATCCATATATGTGTTTAGAGTGTTTTGAAAATGTAGTATTCGAAACTCTGTGTAAACACCATACTGCAATTACATGTGTACTGCCAGTGTGTAGTATGCAAAGTGGGTGTATTGATTTATAGGTCTCCCTTCCGCCAGCAAACCATATTGATCTCGCATCAACATAAAAGACGAGGGGCTTTGAGAAAAAAAGAGGGTTTTAAATAAGTCTCTAACCTATTGAGAAGGGTGTCCAAAGCTTAGGTCTTTGGAATATAATAGTCTATTTAATAGCAGTGGAAAATTTGTTTGATTTATTTTTCATCTTTTCACGCTGCCTTCCTGAAAATAGCACTCTAAATTTGGTTTTGTATTGAACTCCATACAAATTTATAGGGGCTCTTTTATGATATTTAGAGGCTCTTTTTTGGCATTTTGTGGGGGAAATTTGCCCTGAGCACCCATGTATTTTTTCATTCGTTTATAATAGCAAAATGACAATGTAAGGTTTGAATAGTTCAGTTTTACCTGTAGACATGTTTGTTGAAGGGTGTCCATACAAATAGTTGGCTATACATTTGAAATAGCAAAATAAGAAAGAGGGTTTTAAACTTGTTATCAATAGTTTTGCCTATACATGTAGTTGATAAGGGTGTACAAAACTGATCATGGAAATTGTCTTTTACACATTGTACTTTGTAAATAGTGAAAAAAGGGTTTGAATATAATATCAATTTAAAAACTAGTTCAAGAAGAAGAACGTTGGAGAATGTTTCAGAATCTTTGGAAATATTTTGTCATTGTAATAGTAAAATAAGATTGTCTCCTCTATTCTATATATAGAAAGGCGAGGCACAGGAATTGTGTATTGTTGGATTTCTAAGCCATTCAACAATAGCGATTCTTGGAATAGTTATAATGAATGAGTTGCAATGAATTATAATTGAGAAAATTGCGGCACGTAGTTGGCTTTTAAACACTTGTGAAGTCAAATTATTTAACATGTATTATTCAGCAGTGGTGTAGCTTAAGGGGGGGGGGGCACCCCCAATAATTTTATGAAATCAATACAATACATATTAAGGGCAACGTCTGAAAAAAGAAAGAAATACATTTAATGTGCCCCCAAATCAGTCTGACCACACTATGCCACTGTCATTCACATTGCCTTAATTTTAACTTGGAAGTTGAATTGATCTATTTGCTTATTTTTATGTTTTATTTTGCTCTGGGCTTGTAACAAAACTGAGCAAATTGATACTAATAATAAACTGGTCTTGACTCTTGACTAAAAAATTAGTCTTTATATGACTTCATGTATTTAAGAACACTTCTGCGTACGTCATTTCTCCCCCTCTAGTTTATTAATAGATTTAATGATGTACATGGTATGTAATCCTGAGCATGTATCCATCTTTACAATATATTGATTAATGCTAAATGCTTTCTTTTTAAACATTTTTTATGGGTAGTTTGTTCTGTAATTTACATACAGCTTTACATCTTAATAATATGTATTCAGCATTCAGGAAATGCATATTTTATGATGTAATGCATTTAATGAATTATGCAGTGTACAGGGGGATTAATTATAAATTTGCCTCTTGGAATTAAACACTATACAGATAATACAGGTCTCTGACTACTATGCATTTCTGATAAAATACAGCCTTAATGAAGCTGAGAACAATGTACACATCTTATGTTCATGAATTATTCAAGAAGGTTGCCATCCAATTAAACACTAAAGTACGCTTTGCGGGCTTTACATTTACATACATATACTGACAGTGTCAAAGACATACCATGTAGAGACCTTGAGATCTGCCAAGCTGCAATCTAATTTGTAATTGATAGGATTCAGTGGTTTTAGTATTGATAGTAGTGTAGTACAGTAAGTAAACTAATTTTGAAGTGAAAATAAATTAGTATATATATGTACACATATATTGCTGTTGATGAGTCCCGGGTACCCGGGTCCCGCGAAAAATGTTGAGTCCCGGGCGCAAAAATCGATACTTGATTTCCCGAAAAAAAAGCAAGTCCCGTCATTGAACACAAGAGTTATCATGTTCATTCAAGTGACATAAATGCGCTCAATTTTGTCACGTGAATGAACATGTTTTCCCAGCTGGCGTGACATGACGATCGTGTAATCAACAATGGGTAAATTTTGGGTACCCGGGACTCGCCCAAAAAATTATCGCGAGTCCCGGGTAATAAATACTCCCGAAATCAACAACACTATGCACATACCATGTACATGTATGCTGGTAGATTTTTCAGATCAATACTCTAATCAAGCCTCCACATTAACTTTTTTCTCTACTGGTCTGTTCGGGCAAGTAAAATCATAACGTTTCAAGTTTTATTTGCCCAAACAGAAAATTGACTTGCCCTGTAGTACATCTAAAGGACATTTTTCGCTTGTAATTGACCAGTGATTTACTTGATCGTTATAAATTTTCATTTTCCCCGGGCAATAGGGCAAGTGCTAGTGTCGATCGAGCCCTGCTAATAATAAACTCTGCATGTAGAATAACCCTGTAACGGCTTGAAGTCGTAAAAAGTACATGTATTACAAAATATATTTTAACTATAAACTTAAATTCATTTAAAATAATATTTATTAAAAGTCGTAAAAATTGTTTGATCAGTTTATTATCGATTTCCCTTTACTTGTCATTAGAGTTTATTGCTTATAAATTCAATGTCATTATTGAACATGAATTCAATGTCATTGTGAAGTAATAACAATGTATCATTTAAATGTTAATGTATGCAATATGCATGTTACTTGTAAGCCATTGAACCTAGAACAATTGTTAGTTATTTTGACCTCTAAATTGCATTTTTTAATGTGAATTCATATCATGTTTACTTGCAAACTGTGTATCATAATTTACAAGGCTTTCAAATAGGCATTTTAATCAATTTTCCTTGTAGTGTGATAACAAAACAGAGAAAAACACCAGTACATTTTCTTTCTTTTTAAAAGTGGAAAACTTGCAGTCCAATTTGCTTATTGGATAATTTTAATCTGAATTGCGAACTTGTTGGTTGAACTCTTACTCAAACCCTAGGAGTAGATTATTTACAGAGATGCTTACATATTCACTTGGCAATGAAACATACCTTATCTACATTCGGCTTGGGTTGCACCATGTAAGAAGGGAGTATTTGAGAGTCATGAGAAGGACTGTTGGTACATGTATTCTTTCTTGGATAGTCCTAAAAGGACTGTGGTAGTCATGGAGAGGACTGTTGGTATTCTTTCTTGAGCTTGTAGTTCTTATAAGAGGTACAGCGCCGGTATAGTTATTGTAAGGAGAGGATGAGTGGTAGGAGGGGCTCAAGGGTTCAAACAGGTTGATTGTCTGTCTTCAAGAGCCAACGTACCTTGAACATATCCACCATCTTCATCACAATGATAGACAGTTTGGTGACATAGCAGGGTTTTGGGGGCCCTTTTGACTCTTTGAGTCCATTTTAAATACCCTAGTTAGATAATTTGTTTGGGGTTTTTGACAACACTCTGTGTTGAAGTTTGTTCCATAAAATTGTTGAATATCCTGCAACTGATTTTCCCCGACATACAGCCGGCATATAGTTTCATTTAGTTTCATGGAATAGCCTCTTCTTCTGTGGTATCCAGAGCCCATATTCATATAACCCTGCTAGCTAGGTTCCATGCTAAGTGCATTTCAAATGGTACAGTTGTGTGTGCTACAAACAGCTTTCCTAGTCCCCAACTAAGGTTAGCTGGTTTTGCCTTATGAAGGTACATACTAAGTTAACCCTGGCTAGCAACTAAAAGCCTGTGCGATTAATACATAGCCACATTATCCCAAATACACTTAGCATGAAACTAAGCTCTGGCTTTAATGAATATGGTCATTCTTTATTTAGATTGTACTAGTACAGCATTAGTGTGGATTGAGTCCTGTTATGAGATGTCTTGGGCTTAGTCCACAATGAGTAAATAATGTGGGAATTGTTTCCTTCTTGATGTGGGCGAGTGGGTGAATGCACTTACATGTACCTGAACAATGTAAACACTGAGTTGACTTTTTATGCTCTGAACAAATATGTACAAATGTTGTTTGCTTTTTCGAATACATGTAGGTATTTGATTGAATAATGATATTAAAGAAGAATATTTACAAATACTATGGACCAATACATGTATACAACTTCAGCTTCTTCCTGTTTTTTTTTGTTTTAATTCTCCCTTTCCAATCATTTATGACTATTTCTTACAATTTATTAGAACAACCGAAATTGTTTCTGCTTAATTGGGTAGGCATTTGCAAGGTACATTTGACCCCTTAAAGTAATGGAAATTTCACGAGAACACATACAAAATGTTTGGTCAAATCCTACCCCATTAACAGGTGTTCCCCTTTAAATGTTAGCCATTCAGTAGAGACTACGACCACGCAATGCTAAAATAAGAGCAACAGAATAGCGGTTGATGATAGAACTTCTGATAAAAATGACTGAATAGATAATTGTTGTAGGCGAGAGATATTACAAGTTTTATAATGAAAACTTTATGTGCACATTAAACTTGTAATAATAAAACTTCATTTTACACATGTAGTACAGTAGTATGAGTGGGTACAAGGGTAGTATCAAACCTACGCAATATCTTCTTGAAAGGACATTGTAAACAAAAAAAATTGAGTTATTATTGTACAGTATATCTACTCTATGGCTAACGTGGGAGGATGCAGTATTTGCATGCATGTTGATGGGCAAATTACATGTATGGCTGATTTCTACAGTATGCATTATGAATAACTTAATTATATACAATGCTAGAAATGAGACCTTTTCATGATAAGAAAAATGAGACTTAAAATTATAAAAACTAATGTACCGTAAATTGTTTTTTTAAATCACTTTTACAGTATGCACAGCACAAACATATACATGTATGTGCAAACTGCATCAACATGTTTACTTGCACTGCAAATGTTTATCCCCTCATACATTGTCTGTAGGCGCTATACATTTAACCTAATATGGTGCTTATATAGCACATTATACAGTGTCTCAATGCGCTTTTCATCGTAACAATTCAAATACTACAATACATAGTCATAAATCTATACAAAATGAGAAGATTCAACAATTACAATTATAACAACAAATACAAAAAAAAACAACGCTCACAAGCTATGCTATCAAGGGGCACCTCAACCATTTGTTGATTTTCTTGTATTTTATGGATTTTGATATTTGGTTGAAATAAAATGAAATTAAATGAATATAACGATGGAAGAATGAATCTCAAAGACAACAATTAGGCTTTAACTGTCCTTTTTTGTTGTTGTCTATTCCAATTTGTTGCAGATCACAGTTGCAGGGGAGCCAGGAGACATCCCAGTTTTCCCTGAGCCGGAGGGCACCGACCTCAAGAGGTATCTCAGACAGGTGAGGTTTCATACAGTTTGTTCTTGGGAGTAACAACCCGGGGGGGTGTTTCCTAAAGATTCAGAGTTGAACTTAACTATTAAGCTGCACTTAATATTATGGAAAGCCATTGGTTTCTTCGTAAAATTATTACACAACATCTCAGTTTTCCCTGAACCAGAGGACACAGACCTCAAGAGGCATCTTAGACAGGTAGGCTGGAATTCACAAAGGAGGTTTACATAAACCGTGGTTTAAACCATGGTCTACATCTATGAAGTGCTGCTTGTAAAACAAGTGAAATCAAATTATAATTTTTAATGTTATGACCGTTATTGCTTGCTAACCAGCAAATCCCGCCATCTGAGAAGACACACATTCATTTGGTGCCTTTATGAAATGTTAGTGCTTGCTAACGAGTAAATTTAATTGATTTTATCAATTGATGTTAAATTCCACTGGCCCGAATATAATTCGTCGGTGACATTACGTACCGGCGAATCTTCAAATTTCGGTAGATTTTTCGATTTTGAGTTTTTGGCATATTTTTGATGTCTATACCCAACTCGTATCACATATCTGAATTTCAGTCTTCAAAATTCACGATATCATTGATTTTCAGAAATTGATATTCGGAAAATAGAGACAAAATTGTGATAGAGTTGGGTATAGACATCAAAAATATGCCAAAAACTCAAAATCAAAAAATCGACCGAAATTTGAAGATTCGCCGGTACGCAATGTCACCGACGAATTGTTGATGTATTTCCTTGTTTTGGGCCATCAGATTAGGGTTTCGGGCCGATGGAATTATACTTGTTTTTTCTAGCATAGCCTACATGTAGATTTATTTGTCCCGTTTTTACAGGCTCTTGCTAGCATGAGTCTCAACCCGCCGCCCATAAAGGACTTTGACAAGGCGAGCTCGCGAGAGGTGGAAGCCATCACCAAACACCGCTCGGCGCTAACTTCAGAATCCGACTTCAAGCCGTTCGTCTACGGCAATGACGTCGATGCAGTTGATGTGGCTACGAGGGTCGCCATGGCAAAGTTCTTCAATGGACCCAACGTGCTGGGGAATCTGCAGGAGCACACGAGGACGTTACGGCTCTACCCGCGACCGGTTGTCGCGTTCCAGGTGAAAACGTTCTGCAACGCAAGACCGACTCCGTCAAATTTCACCAATCTTCTGTCCGTAACTCAGGTGATTATTTTGTCTGTCTTGATAGTTTTGAAAATGTCAGATATTTTGTTTTTAATACAAGTAATGAAAGGTTGGTTGGGAGCTGAAATAACAAAACTAAACCTCCAGGAGTACACGCAGATGTTGCGACTCTACCCGCTACTCGTCATTGTGGTCAAGATGAAAACTCCATCAAAGTTTACCAAACTGTAACTTTTTCTGTCTTGGTAATTTGTTAAATAAGTTTTTTTATTTTTCTCAGTCATAAAAATAAGATTAGGAACACTAACAGGGTATTTTATGATTAAGTTGTACAAAGATGCTACCAACTGGAGGCAAATGGTAATTACTTCCTCTGAAAGTTCCAGTACTTAACCCGTTCAGGACTGGTCCCGAAAATACTTGGGCAGGTGTCTATGGAGAATGCATGTATTTACCAAAATCAGTCAGTCCTAAATGGTATCTCTTTCACTTTTTGTTTCTCTGGGCTGTGGAACACTTTGTAGTTTGAATCCAAAGATCATTTAAACAAAAATGATAGAGAACTATTTTTCTTGGAGTGCCAGTACTCAATTCAAAGTTACCTGTGCAACCTGAACATTCTTCTTACTCTCTCTTTCTCATAGCCCACTAATGTATGATAACGGCTTCATTACTATTATTTTACCTTCGACTTTTTTCTAGGCTGTGGAGTTTTTTGGAGAGATGAGTTTGAACCCAAAGAATGTGACATTCCTGAGAATACAGACTGGTGTGTACGACCCCCATCTCATTGGGGACAAGTCCAAGTGGTTCAGGGAGCAGCTGCAGCCCATTGAGTTCAAGGTGAGTGCTCACTAGTCCAACAGGGTTCACACACGGCCTGCAAAACCTGGAAAGTCATGGAATTTGACTTCAGTGTTTTCAAAGCCTGGAAAGTCGTGGAAATTGTAAAATGATCTCTTTGTTCATAGAAAGTCATGGAACCTCTTTTTATCTGCATTTCTTTAGTACTGGAATACAACCAATTTGATACAAAAAGAACTGGAAGAAGTTATGGAATCTTGTTTATCGTGGTGAGAAGACATGTAGAAGTCATGGAATTCTTGCTCTGAAGGGCATGGAAAGTCATGGAAGTTGACTGAAAGCTAAGAGTATGAACTCTGTCCAAACACAAAGATGAGAATGAGAAGGGTGTTATGATTTTGGCTAAATTGAGTTTTGCGTAGTTAAGAGCCTTCTTTATGTGTTGGCAAATTCATCAAACCCAATGGATGAGAGCAAGAAAGAGAGTGAATGGGAGGGAGGAGGGAGTTTGTCTTTCTTCTCCCCCTTCAAGTAAACTAGAATGAAATTCTTTTATGTCTCTTGTTGTTCTATCCAATTTTTGTTTGTGAACTGCACGCTAGGGGCAGCGCTGACCAGCGCGTCTGACGGCGCGTCCGATTCATCCAACCCAACGGATGAGAGCGAAGAAGTGGATGAGAGGGAGGGAGGAGAGAGGAAGAATTGAATCATCTGATTTTGTCTTCTCTTTGCTTCTATTGAAAGTAAACTAGAATGACTTTATTTTCTCTACTTGGTTCTATCCAGGTTTTATTTCAGAACTGCACGCTAGGAGCAGTTCTGTCCAGTGCGTCTGACGGGTCATCCTATTCATCTAACCCATGAGAGATGGAGGGAGGAAGAATTTAAACGACTGATTTTGTTCTTCTTCAAAACTAGACCAATTATTTACTTTTTTTGTTTTGTTCGGTCTTAACCTAGGTATTGTTTGAGAACTGCACGCTAGGGGCAGCGCTGTCCAGTGCGTCTGACGGAGCGTCCGATTCATCCAACCCGACGGATGAGAGCGGAGAAGAGAGTGAGAGGGAGAAATCTTTTTATCTTTTTAAAGAACAATTGAAAACTCACCTCTTTCAATAACTTGAACTTGAAAAGCACTTTTGAACATTTTATATGGAAAATGTGCTATACAAATGCATTATTATTATTATTAGAAGGGAGTCAATCATTTCTCCTCTGCATCTGTTACAAGTGAACTGGAAGGACATTGTTTAATGTCTTTTTTTGTTCTGACTTAATCTAGGTGTTGTTTGAGAACTGCACGCTAGGGGCAGCGCTGACCAGTGCGTCTGACGGAGCGTCCGATTCATCAAACCCGACGGATGAGAGCGGGGAGGAGAGTGAGAGAGAGGGAGGAGGAGGCAGCTCCTCTTCATCTTATTCCTCCCTGGAGGAGTTTGTAACGGACATGATGAACAGCGACATCAAGGGAGACGTCATAGGTAAGAAATATACTTATTTGGATAAATTATGTCTGTCTGTCTGTCTGTCTGTCTGAGTGTCTGTCTGTCTGTCTGTCTGTCTGTCTGTCTGTCTGTCTGTCTGTCTGTCTGTCTGTCTGTCTGTCTGTCTATCTTTCTATCTATATATTATATAGATATACAGACAGACAGACAGACAGACAGACAGACAGACAGACAGACAGACAGACAGACAGATTAAAACAAAGAAAGATAGATAGATATTTTTAGTAGGAATGGATACCCCCCTCCCTATGATCTCTTCCACCAGGCATGTGCATCTCTGAACTGAACTACATTCGTATATGATTGAAGTCTCAAATATAACTTTTTTTTGTGGAAAATATAACGTTAATTGATCACTTAAAACTCTATTCCATTGAATTCCAGACCCAGACAAACCTGACCAGTACAGTGAGATAGATGAACATGCGATATACAAACCACCTGACTCCCTCCAGCTACCACCTGACATGTGCAACACTGAACTGAACTGCATTGAATAGACTTGATTTGAATTGATTTGCATTGAATAGAGTTGTGATGAATTAATTTGTGTTGAGTTCCAGTTCCAGAAAAGCCTGACCAGTATAATGAGATAGATGAACATGTGGTGTACACACCACCTGACTCCCTTCAGTTACTTTGAATAGAATTTACTTGAATTAAAATGCCTTGAATAGAGTTGTTTTTAATCAAATGAGCATTGAATTGAAATTTATTTGCCTACATTGATTTAAACTATATTCCATTGAATTCCAGACCCAGACAAGCCTGACCAGTACAGTGAGATAGATGAACATGCAATCTACAAACCACCTGACTCCCTCCAGCTACCACCTGACATGTCCAACAGTGACAGCACGCAGTTTGCTGACAGTGACTCCTCCAGCAGTCAGGATAACCCGACTTCACCAGATGTAAGTATCCCATGTGAAAGTCCCTTTGCATAAAGCATGGTGGCATTCACACATCAGAAGATAAATCAACCTCACTGTGTGAATTTCACATGGTTGAGGATTAACCAAACCCATTCAGGGTTTGTTTCCAGTTTGAGCATCCCTTTGTATTAAGATTTTTTACATTCACACGGCTGAGAACCAACAGCACCTTCAAGATGAAAGAACCTAGTGCGAAAATCCACTAGTGATAATAGTGTTATAACCACACTTAGCAGTCCTGGGCCCCGTTGCAGAAAGAGATGCAATCGATTATAATTTTATAAGTCTGAAAATTTGCACATTTCAACCAATCAGATTTGCACATTTAGAACACATGATCTGACTTACAATAAATTATAACTTACAATCGATTGTAAATTACTCTTTCTGCAACGGGGCCTTAGCATGTTAACAAAATGTAGCTTTTATAGAAAAAACAAACATTATTTAGGTTTACAATTAATTAGATATATCATCTTGCTTATTCATGTATCGTGTTACAAAACCATAAACTGACACCATTACAGGGAAAAAATTAATATTTATTTTTCGGGGGGCTACTTTTCGAATTGCCTGCATGAAAATAACACTCCAAAATTTAATTTGCATTCAACTCTATGCACATTTTCAGGGGCTCTTTTTGGCATTTCGGGGTCGAATTCGCCCCGAGCCCCGTGTATTTTTTTCACTGCACCATTATAGAAGCAGACAAGCAGCTGTGTGAATTAACTATAGAATTTCATGTTGGTGTTTGCTACGGGGTATTCATGACAAGTTCCATCAGGGAAAACAATATTTTATTTTTTATTTTAGGGAGCTACTTTTGCAATCTGATGGATATCACACAATATTTTACATAATACCCTATGGTAATTTTAGAGGCTACCTACTTATTTCAGGGGGTTATTTTGACAATTAGGGGGCTAGATCGCCCTCAGCTCCAGGGTATTTCCTACCCTGGGTTCCATACATGTTGATACTGGTCTGGATGACAAATGACGAGAGGTGAACAACTATGGCACAATTTAATAAACTGGATCTAATGAACAGCCGGGCACAAACACACAAATCAATTACATGTACAACATAATTCTTCTTCATGTACATGTACATATTATGTTTGTTTTTTAAAGAACAAATTGATTCCTTATGTCCATGCAGTTATGTTCTGCATGTTCTAACTCAAAGCCCCCACACTAACTTTTTTCCTTACTGGCCCGTTTGGGAAAGTAAAATCGTAACTTTTCAAATTTGACTTGCCCAACAAAATGTTAACTTGCCTGCTATTTCTAGATAGGATTTAAGCCTAGTAGGAATTACATTATTCTCTCACAGCTGACCAAAATTTAAGAAATGATACTTGCCCGACATCAATTTCTACTTGCCCCGGGCAATAGGGCAAGTGTTAGTGTCCAGCCCTGTCTAACATCATTCTCATTGTTAGTATGTGATGACTCTTATTTCAATATTCATAATCATCTGTATTGGATGTAGACGTGTTTCTCCCCTACATACCAATTACTTTCTTCTTTATTGCACCTTTCTCTCTCACTAAACTCACATTAATATCTGGACTATCTGGCGATCACTTACATCTTGTGACGTATCCCATAATGCAGTCTTCGGATGAGGAGTTACCACTAAGTGTTCGGGTACAAATTTAAATGTCTTGATATTTTGCTTAGATTTGTTGGAAAAGTGTTCTTGTATTACAGATAGTTAGCTAATGTTTGTAATGTTTTTCCATTTATATCAGCATGAAAATAATATTTTGTTTTGCTCCGACTTCTTGTAAAAGTGTTGTAGTTTTCAATGTTTCTATAGTCAGTCATTGTGTGCTTATTGTGTACATTGTATGTTGATGTCTGCATGAAAATAATTTAGAATCAGTGTTAGAATCATAATTTTGTTTGTAGTGGAAACGTAAATAGATTTAAAGTAAGCTTCATGTACAGTAGATAAAGAATCGATTTAGATTTCAAAAGTCTTGAATTTGCTGTACTGCTAATCATTAAAGGGATCTAGTAACTTTGTTGAGATGTGCAAAAACTGATGAATGGTTGATGCAATGTATACTGTTGTTATCTCATATGTCCTCAGGGTATTGTGTGAAAATTTCAGGTCAAATGGACAATGTATGGCCAAGTAATGAGCGAAAATGCAAAGTGATATTGGGTGATATTCACCAACTCACTGCATTCACTTTGTACAGGGATGAAAATCTCGCCCGGAGATTTTCTTATCTAAATACTTCAATCATACATATCTTTGTAATGAAAGGGAAATTTGAAAAACCGAAAGCTGTCCCATGATTTTATTGTTAATACGAATACAACAAGGTATAAAGGAACCGCTAGAATTACAATTTTATTTTGAGGATTTGGACAATGTTACTAAGTCCCTTTAAAAAAAAAGTTCTCCTACTTTGGACTTGGGACTACTTAATACTGTTTCATGTATTTGTACTTAAATTAGACTCAGAATGTTTAATTTTGACTGCAATTTGGAGCTTCAAGTTAATAGAATTAAAAAAAAAAAAAAAAAATGCATGAATATATAAAAATGAGTATTTGATTCATATGTTTAATTATATATTAACCCTTTTACTTACAATATACAGTTACTCTGTATGATGTATATTTGTATTTTATGTTGCATGCTAGCTGTCTTTATTTGTCTCTGATGAAAACAAAAAAGATGTGAAGCAATGTATTTGAAGCTTCAAGTTGATAGAATAAAGGCAAAAAATGAAATGCAAATATGAAAACAAGTATTTGATTCATATATTTAATTAGATCTAGATATTATTCCTTTTACTTACAATATACAGTTACTCTGTATTATGTTTGTTTGTATTTTCTGTTGCATGCTAGCCGTCATTCTTTGTCCCCAATACTGTATTGGTTAAAAAACAACTTGATACAATCATGTACATGTATTCTGATTCCTATCAGTTCCTATATGGTTGCATGTTGGTATTGGATCTAAATGTATTTACATCATTATTCAATCATTATACCCTCAGATAATGTTGACCTTACTGTGAGAACAACAAGTATCTAGGTTTACATGTATGTGTATTATTGGAAAAGATTTCAATTGAGCTATGACTTACATGTAAACAAACAAATTATAGTTGTAGTGAATAATTTATTTTTCTATTCCCCCCACTCATGATGTGTACTGCAAATGATATTTGATAGTAAACCTTCAAAATGGGCTTAATTTTGCTACATGTACTAAAACATAGAGGGTGGAATTCACAAATGAGTTTTTATTTAAACCATGGTCTATGGAGTGCCATTTGGCGTTTTGGTGTAATATGTGGTTTATAAGGCCCGGTCACATATCACCAGATAGCTTAAACCGATGCCCAAAGGAGAGTAACATTTTCAATCTATTCATCTCCTTTCGTATGCGTTTTTTGTCCGTTACTTGTCAGGCTGTGTACGTTGTTCTATCTGGCGGAATGTTTTGTGCGTGAAGCAATGGAGATGAATTTCACCACCGGACACTTTGATTTCTCAAAATGTCTATTTGTCGGGCATCCGTTTACGCAATCCGGTGATATGTGACCGAGCCTTTAAGCACCACTTATTTTTATTACATCACAATGTAATTTTCCACCTTGTTTCCCCACAGATGCGCATAGCACAGAACATGTCGGGCATGGACACGGACCAGGAGATAGACAGCAGCGTCTACGACTCGGACAACCCCTACGCCATGTCGGGTCCCAGGAGGGACTCAAATGACATGGACTCAGAAACTGGGTCCAGGGGCGGGAGAACTTCGCCATCATTCATGGACAAGGTCGGCGCACTTTTCAGGTTAGTCTATTGTCATATGACTATCATGTGACTTTCATGTGAATAACATGTGATTGTAAAATTACAATCATCTGTCATTTGATGTCGGGCCCCTGGAGGGACTCGAACGACATGGACTCTGAGACCGGGTCCAGGGGCGGGAGAACCCCGCCATCCTTCATGGACAAGGTCAACACACTTTTCAGGTTAGTCTATTGTCATACGATTATCATGTGACTTTCATGTGAATAAATGTGATTATAAATTTACAGTCATTTGATGTGCTTCCATTGAGACAAAGACCAAGTCCAAGCTCTGGATAACTTTCTTTTCATTCTTGTTTTGGCCTCTTGAGACTGAAGGGAATAAATCTCTATATATTTCATCTTTTATTTTTGTTTAGGTCTGACTCATCAGACTCGTCCGCTCCTACCACACCCACCAAGACCAAGCCCAAACCCTCGATCCTGCGAGGCATCATGGACCTAGCGCTAGAGACGGCAAAGGAGCCAATCGGCTCCCCGACCTCGATACACAGTCTGGACCCAAATGGCTATGGGTATTCACACAGTGTCAAGTCAGATCCTGGTCCCGCACGCACCAGGTCTGGATCTGGAATGGGACTGCCAACTAGGAAGAAGAAGACTTCGTCCCCATTAACAAGAGGTAATTAATTGCTTTCAAGTTAGAGTTGAACCTGTCTTAGTGGCCACCTGCCTAAAGCATTCAACCTGCATACAGTTGCTTTCAAATATAACATTGTAGGCTTTGTAACCTACCTTTTTATTCTGTACTGTCCCGATATAATAAATAAAATCATAAATCTTCAAATTTGATTTGCCCGCATACTTCTTGTTAAGTCAAAGAATTATTTAGTTGCATTAGGGCAAGTGCTAGTGTTGAGCACGGTATAATACTCATATAATTAGATTTATAGAGTACAGAAGCCATGACGTCATAAAAACACTTTTTTTGAATTTTCAAATTTGGACTTCATTTTCAGAAAGAGCATAACAAATAATGTCCAAATACTGAAAATAAAAGGTATAGGTTACGTATTGGCCGAGATATGCCCATCCGAATGAATTTTACTTCAATGGGCAATCAGTGTTATAGTGCACTGGTTCATAAATTTATGAACCAGTGCACTATAACACTGATTGCCTCTTGACAAAAAAAAATCATTCGAATGAGCATATCTCAGCCAATACGTAACCTATTCCTATGATTTTCGGTATTTGGACATTATTTGTTATGCTCTTTCTGAAAATGAAGTCCAAATTTGAAAATTCTAAAAAAAATGTTTATGACATCATTTATGACATCACACTTCACCACTCTATTGATTTGTTCCTAAATGCCCATTGTAGATGATTTTGTATATGTATTGTGCAGGCACTCAGACTTCTTACCAAGCTAAAGATATCGGGATTAATCTCTTTGCGTAAATCTTTCTTAAGAACCGGGTCAAGTGGATTCTTGACATTTTAGACAGGGATACTTAATTGTATTGCGCTTCATAAGAATGGATTATTATTGTTAAGCTGCGTTTCCATTAGAGCGAATTTCCGCCGCGAACATTCGCACTCAACAAACTAGTGTTATTCATATATTATTCATATATATTATTTATATTACATGGTGAATATTCACAAACGAATTTGTTTTTAAATAATTCGCTGCAAAACAAAAAAATTCACCGCTGAAATTCGCTCTAATGGAAACGCAGCTTTATCGTCATTTTATTTCATTTTGTTGTGACAGATACAAGGAGGTCATTGGTAGAGAGGACATCCCTTATCAGACACCATTCCACCAAGAAACCCGAGAAACGTGCATCAATTTCAAATGAAAGACCAAACAGGTATTTTACAACACTTCGACTTATCACACAAAGCCCAGTGCACGCATAGCTGACTGGCTTTAGGTCAGGCTAACATGTGGAATCAGCACTGACTTGCTTTCGACTGTAAGGCACACTTACCCGATCCGACTGGAAACCAGTGCCCCGTTTCATAACACACTTGCAATTGTTGTGAGTGTTCAATTATTGTAACTTCCATGGCAACAGCTGAAATGATCCATGCTGATTGGCTGTTAACCTAGTAGTTACAATAATTGGACAATTACAATAATTGCAAGTGTTTTATATAACGGGGCACAGGTCGAATTGGCTCTGTGATTTTGTACCAAAAAATAAAGAAGATTGTTTGCAGTGTTTTAAAGGGTACCAATGTCAGCTGGCTCAACTGGTCTTGATTAAAGCGACCGATGCAGACACAAATCCAAGATAAAAACTGAAAACAACCAGCTATTCTTCTTACATGTGTATTATTCATTCCTAATTATTTGTATATCCTTCGTTTTTTCTTAAATGATTGTTCTTTTGTGTACAGTGAAGACCAGTTGTCTTTGAAGGGGATTGTGCGTGGTGCGTTGGAAGGCAACAATGTCGGCTGGCTCAACTGGTCTGGATTAAAGCGACTGATGCCAAACAAGAATCCTAAATATAAACTGAACACAACCAGCTATTAATTATTATTCTGAATTTTTTAATGAAAAATGAATGCTTGTTTGTTAACAGTGAGGACCAGCTGTTTTTGAAGGAGATTGTGTGCGGTGGTTTGGAGGGTACCAATGAAGGCTGACTCAACTGGGCTTGATGAAAGTGACTGATGGAAAACAAGAATCCAAGATAAAAACTGAAAACAACCAGCTATTTTTTTATTATTTATATGAATATCATTACTTCATTTCATTTTTAGCTCATCCGGCCCGAAGGGCCCGATGAGCTTATGCCATGGCGTGGCGTCCGTCGTCCGTCCGTCCTTCCGTCCGTCCGTCCGTCCGTCCTTCCGTCCGTCCGTCCGTCCGTCCACAGTTTTCAAAATGCTTCTTCTAAGTTATTTTTCAACCGATTTTGATTCTGATTGTTTCATAAGATAGGGCTAGGAGGGGGATTTAAAACTTCTACACAGAATCGTGAAATTCATTATATATGCTAATTTATGCAAATTTATTCGAAATCACAAAAAATGCTTCTTCTCCTTCATTTCTTGACCGATTTTGATTTGGTTTGCTTTATCTGGTAGAGCTAACTTTGGTACACTAAACTTCTACACAGAATTTTGAAATTTTTCTCCATTAATTAATTATGGTAATTTATGCAAATTTATTCCAAAAATCACAAAAAATGCTTCTTCTCCTTCATTTCTCGACCGATTTTGATTTGGTTTGCTTTATCTGGTAGAGCTAACTTTGGTACACTAAACTTCTACACAGAATTTTGAAATTTGTCTCCATTAATTAATTATGATAATTTTTTATTTATTTATTTATTTATTTATTTATTTATTTATTTATTTATTTATTTTTATTATTCATTTATTTATTTATTTATTTTTATTTATTTAATTTTATTATTTTTTTAAAATTTATTTATTTATTTGTATTTGTATTTGTATTTGTATTTTTTTTCCCCATGTCCCTAATTTTTTAAAAATTAATTTGTATGTCCCTTCCAGGGCATCACATTTTTATTTTTTGACCAGTTGAAAAGTGTACCACATGAAATTTGCGATATTTGATGTTGTGAGATGCCGGATGAGCGCTACGTCATTGACGTTCTGGTTCTTTTATTCTTCTTATGTTTACAGTGAGGACCAGCTGTTTTTGAAAGAGATTGTGCGTGGTGTGTTGGAGGGCAATAATGTCGGCTGGCTCAACTGGTCTCGTCTCAAGCGACTGATGCAGAATGAGAACCTGCGAGCGCAAGTCATTAGCCAACTCTACCCACAGGACAGCGCGGTGACTGGAGACTACATTGAAGATGTGGTGAGTTGATTTGATTTGATTTGATTTGATTTGATTTGATTTGATTTCATTTATTTAACCGTTAACACAAAAATATGTAAAGCAATGATATTACAAATGATATAATACGATAAGGTTGATTATGGTAAGGTTCCTGTAAAAGCCTATAAGCTTGTAAATAAGGACCCTGTTATACAGAGTTTTATATTTTGAACTTTTAGAATGTCTTTTTGGGGTCTTTATATTCCAGGGAGTCATTTGATTTATTGGAGAAGGTTAGAAATAATCACTAATCTTTTAATCATTTAGGAAATGGCCATATAATAACTTGTGTACATACTTTGATTTAATATCCGTACAGAAAGTCGACAAGGCCGTGTACAAGGGTCTGTGCTCGGTTCTGAAGGCTGTTCTCGCTGGCTTAGAATACTCGTTTAAACACCACACGTCCATGGGCATGGCAAGCGCCTTTGCTCTACTAGCGATTGTGTTCATAATGTGATTTAATCTCCACCTACAGACAATTTATTATAATGATCTGTGTTCATACTGTGATTTAATCTCCATACAGAAAGTCGACAAGGCCGTGTACAAGGGTCTGTGCTCCGTCCTAAAGGCCGTTCTCGCTGGCTTAGAATACTCGTTTGAACACCACACCTCCGGGGGCATGGCCAGCGCCTTTGCTCTCCTAGAGATTGCGCACACGCACTACTTTGGCAAAGAGCCCGAACAAAACCAGAAGGAGGGGGGCGCCGGGGGCGCCGGGGGTGCCGGGGGCAGCGGTGGAAAGAGGGGCAGTAAGAAGGGGCGCGGCTCGCACGGTACGTACACCCTGGATGAGCTGCTATCAGCACAGAGCCCTCATCATCACCATGGGCCGAGTGTCAGTGCAGGTGGTGGTGGTGGTGGTGGTGGCGCAGGTGGTGGAAGTGGTGGTGGTTCACTAACTATTGGGTCCAGGCCGTCTGAGAGCCACAGTCTCAACGAAGACAACTTTATTGCTGCTATAGGTGAGGGGAAAACTAATCGGATCATTTAATATGCACCCTAATTAACATGAAAAATTATCTAGATAGTCCCACTCCTTCAGTTTGGCAATTATATGCACCCTTAACATGAAAAGATGTTGTAAGATAGTCTCACCCCTTCGATTCGGTGTTATGGCAGTGAGACTACATCTAAACAGAGAGCTTACCAGAAAACATGCACCCGTAAATACAGAGTTTAATAGTTTATTTCTTCGAGTTGGTGTTCTTGCGCTGAGATCTTACAGGGTACGACGGTTAATTTGACATCTAAAATTTGAAATTGTATTTATAGCTGCCATAGGTTATGGGAAAACTAACCTATTAATTATGCACCCATAACTTCAAGACAAATCTAGTCCCACATCTAACAAATATTCTTAAAACTAATTCGTCACAATTTTTTGGTGACAGGATAGTTTCATATTTTAATTATATATTATGATTATGTTGGTCTCTAATCATAACCTTGTATAATGCAACGTCGTTTGCATGCCAATCAAGTCAGTGCAGACTCGACTGTATTGTGCATGTGAATGTGTTATGCAGGGCCAGTAAATAACTTTATTTCAATTTTGGTAGCCAAAAGAAAATTGTAATTCCTTGAGCCGCTCTATTTGTATGCAGATCAGGAAAATTGTGCATTCTGCTCAATTTCCTCGCAATAGCAGTATACCTTTTCACAGACATAGCTGTATTTGTGGGAGAGGCGGTTACATCTTGTAATGTTTATTATGTACATTATATTAAGGTGACAGCTTTGTGCATGCCTTAATATTTCTGTTTTTAATTTTGGACAGTGCAGCTAAATTTTTAAAGTTTTTATGATTTAATTTTATTCAAATTTTCTTGTTAAATTTCTTTCCCCACCAATATTTCTCATGATATTGATTTTGGCTACACACTGTGTAATGTAAAGAAAATTTCTTCAAATTGAAGTGGTGCAGATTATATGCTACATTCTTGAGGGAAAAAAAAATTAATCCAGACATTCTGTATATTTTGTATATTCATACAAATAATATAATCATGAGGATAGTTTGTGAGGAGAAGAAAATATATTGAATGGTTATGCAACAAAATTAGCTATTTTTATATAATTTTGCTTATTTAATATTTAACAATTTATTGGATGGCTTATTTGCATTTTCTTATTGAATATTCAACCATTTATTAAATGTTTTTTTTTATATACACTCTTGCTTATTGATTATTCAACAAAATTGGATGGGTTTATATACGTTTGCTTGAAGCGAGTGCCGAAGCATGATGTCACAGCTATTCATTACTCCAGGTAATGGTTCTAAACAGAGTCTAGCCAGCCAGAAATTTATGAATGAGTGGTTGCTAAATTTTCCAGCTCCTACCCACTACTAAAAGCAGGACTCATAGCACAAGTTATTTAGAACCATTAGTTACTATGCTATAACAAAAAAAAATGTGACATCACTACTTTGGTACATGTCAGGCAAGCCAGAAATTTATGAATGAGTGGTTGCTAAATTGTCCAGCTCCAACCCACTATCAAAAGCCCAAATCAAACGGCAAGTTATCTAGAACCATTACTATGTTATAACAAATGAATGTGACATCACTACTTTGTACTCTAGTGAATATTCAACTGCAGTCAATCCTGTATTAGTGGCCACCTGTCTATAGCAGCCAACTTGCATACAGTGGCTGACAAGAGTAAACCCCTGCAGAGCAAAACAATGTTATGGAACCTGTCTTTAGGTAGTCACTATATGTACAGGTACATATATGACTGTATTTATTATAGTAAAACCTGTGTATAGTGACCAACCAAGGGAAACAACAGAGTGGCCACTGTAGACAGTTGACTTCAATAGACAGGTTCAATAACATTGGCCCGTATTCACAAAGGAGGTTTGTACAAACCCCGGTTCAAACCGCGGTTTACATCTATGGAATGCCAATTGTAAACTGATGGAGAGAGAATGTAAATTCCTTACTTGTTAACAATGTTGATGGTACACATTCTCTCTCCATCAGTTTACAATTGGCATTCCATAGATGTAAACCGCGGTTTGAACCGGGGTTTGTACAAACCTCCTTTGTGAATATGGGCCATTATGTACAGGTATGACTGTATTTACTATAGTCAAACCTGTTTATAGTGACCAACCAAGGGAAACAACAGAGTGGCCACTGTAGACAGGTGACTTCGATAGACAGGTTCAATAACATTGTTTTTCTCTGCATGATATCACTAAACCCATTCACTACGAGATTCTGAAATCTCCATAGACTTTGTACACAACCCACCCGGTTCCTGAGTCAATGGGTTAAGATGGCCACCATAGGTACTAGGCAGGTTGGCTGCTATAGACAGGTGGCCACTAAGACAGGTTTGACTGTAGATGGTTATTATAATGGGTAAAAAAAATGCAACTTTATCTTTGATCTTGATATTTCTTCTCTCCCTCTTTTACTTAATACTCCTCTACTTATATTGCATCCACCCCAGAGAGTAAGACTTCACGTTTGGTTTTGATTTCAATGTTTTGTACCCTAGCACCTATGCCTAGTATCTATCTATACTGCATGCTTTATATAATCATACATCTTTTGGGGTGTTACACAAAGATTCTAAGTTGAACTTAACTCTAAGTTGGACCTAACAATTATGGAAAGCCATTTGTAGACTTGGAATAAAAGACATTCAAAAGCAAAACACATACATGTTCATGAAACTTCCAACACAAAATTAAATCAATAATTTCAAGGGTCCTTGATAATAACAAATAATATTATTTCAATAAAAATGTATGCATTTTAAAAGCATTGTTCCAACAATTTGACAAAAAAACTAATGGCTTTCCATAATAGTTAGGTCCAACAATAAAGCTAAGTTCAACTTTTAATCTTTGTGAAACACCCTCTGGAGCTCACATTGTGTGCTAAGATCTCTCCCCTCCTGCGACCTATGCAGTCCTGAAAGGATTCATGGAAAACACTCCATCCCGCAGATAGGACGTTAAATGAATGTCCCGTGTATGAGACAGTCTACTTTTACGATTGGTAAAGTAATCCTGTGCATCTCGACCACAAATACTGCAAGAATATTCAGAATAGAAAGAGGCAGTACAACACACACACAAAAAAAGAAGAGTTTTAAATTGTTTATATATGTGACCTTACACCACAAAACGACCGTTATGTCGCTCAGATAGTTTCTCTGTTATTAGCTAAAATAATCAAATTTGGTTTATAATATGAGATTTAGGATTTTTGTATTTCCTGAATGAAGGTATCTTAATCTACCTTCTGTGAAGTTTTGATCGTCAGAAATAATTTTTAAATATGCTTCTTCACCGAATAAGAAATATCAGATTACAGCGTTTGAATGGACGCTAATCTTTGAAGTGGCTCGTTTCTCCCTTGATGTAAATCTGCTTCAGCCATTTTCCAAATCTTTGGCGCTCATTTTCAGAGGGTTTGGCTTCTCTGAATATAACAATTTATATACCATTTTAAAGGTTATGACTTCTTCTGTTATGTCATGTGAAAATCAGCATAATCATTTTTCCAGACTTATTGGTCGTTTTGTGGTGTAAGGTCACATATGTCCAAAAGCTTCCAGAGGCTCTGCCCCCCTGGACCCCTATAGGGGCTCTATTTAAGTCTGGCCCCTGAACAACACAGGCTACTTTCTGCTAGATATTCACCCTTAAATAAACATGAAATAGATTCAGTATTTTAAATGTATTGTACTTAGCACCTACATGTATGCCTAGTATCCAAACCTTGCATGCTTTTGTATCGTGACATTGTACTAATTTGTAGAGTCTACTTAAATTATGAAGTAATAATTGAAATGTATGAATTGTTCCATCAACTGGTTTCAGATTGCTGTCTAAATACAATGTGTATGGTAGCTTGACAGTATCTTATAGGAAAAAATATTAAACTCATTAAATGTAAATATTGATAACAATGAAAATGAAAAAAACATGAAAATCAAGGCATTTATAACGTTTCTTTTAATCAAGATGGTAACCACATTAATCGAACGATGCTTTGATAATAAAATCTTTCATGCATTTACTCTGAATATTATTTAAACCTTTGTGGAGATCATTTCTCATTTTATTTCTTTGTTCTTTACAAAGTTTTAAATTATCATGTTTCTACATGTTGATGTCAGATATGGATTACAAGTAGATTTATTTAATGTATCCATCCATTTTTTTTATTTACATGTAGATATTTTGTGAAATAGAAATGGTCCCACCCCCAGCCCCATCTTATCCATCATTTCCAAATATATATTTTACACCACAATCCTCTTGTTAAAATTTCTCTCTGAAGAATACTTAAACAAATAAATCATTTGAATACCCCGGCATTCTCTACCAAAGTGTGCCCACAACTTGACATGCATGATGCTCTATGCGATTTGTATAGCATCGGTTCTTTTGGTTATGCATGCCAAGTTGTGGGTACCCTTTGGTAGAGAATGCCAATACCCCAAAACCTTTTCATCATCTAGCACAGTTCAATAGGAATTGTACACTTCTTGTCTCATGTTTGTATAACTTGACCCTACCTTCTGCCTAAGAATTCTCCACATTAGACCTTTTAGACATGTTTTACATTGTGATAAATACATTAGCTTAGTCACTTTAAAGTCATGTGGAATTTGTGGATATTTGTTAATATTAGCCAAGGGTAGCTTTTGAGGGAAATGCTATGAATGTAAAATGACTTCATGAACTCTGTTTGAACTATCTACGTGTGGCTTTGATTGGAAAACAATTGGGAGTTTTCATATACGTATATGACAGCATTTACCCATTATTTGGTCAAACGTCTCAGTTGAGTACCAACGTGGATTCGACCATAGTCAACTGAGAGGGCTGTTGACTGAACAATAGGTGAACAAGGTGCACATTGGGCGGATCCTAATTGTGATTACAACTTAATTAGGCCTTGCCTCTGACAACATTCACCCATTATTTGGTCAAACATCTCAGTTGAGTCCCGGCGTGGATTTGACCATACTCAACTGAGACGGTTGACCGACAGTAGGTGAACATGGGGGCGGGGGCCCAATCGTGATGTCATCACTTACCAGTCTACTAGTGAACATGCACATCAAAAAGTCCCTTGCAGCTAGAAAGCTCTTGTGATGGTTTCCTGTCCCAGAATCCCTTTGTGTCAGATTTATAGAGCTTCTGACTAGCTCAAGCATTGAAATGGTTTTCTGGGATGGACAACCATCACAAAAGCTTTCTAGCCCAGTTGGTAGAGCACCAGTCTAGCAATCTATGGGGGTGTTTCACTAAACACTACAATTGATTTTAGCATTGAATCATAGAGACATTTTAAAAATCGATTGTAGTGTTTAGTGAAACACCCTATAGATGTCTCAGATTCCATTCGTGTTAGTAGTATTTCTGGTCTTTTCCCCCTATGTTTGACTAATTATTAACTTATAATATTGTATTTTTTATTTGCAGGTTGGCAAAAGAGTGGATCAGGGAGTTCCAGTAGCATGAGTACGGAGGAGGGTGCCATCAAACGTAGGTTTTAAGGCAAACAAAATATCACCCTTATTTTTATTTTTAAAAATTTTTTTTATTGAAAAAGAGAAAAGAAAATGGAATTGCTCTGGAATTTGAACCTGAGAGTTCCGGATTGTTAGACCAGCACTTTACCGATCCTATTTTCTTTGCTCTTTTTCATTTATATTATATATTTCTGGTCATTTTTAAATTTGTTTTTTTGTTTGTTCGAAGAAGATTGTGAATGATGAAGTGATCCAATAACTTGCTCAAATTTAACCAAATCAGCAAAGATGGAGCTGGGCCAAAGCCAAAAGTAGTCAACCCAAGGGTACAAATTTCAAATTGAAAAAATCATTTTCTTTCATGTATGATAGGAAAGGTGAGTATCTGCAGTTTCCGGAACTGTGTTCGGCTGAGCATACCGTCTCTCGGATTTCCTGTAATACACTTTTAAATAATGAAAAGCGCCCTCACAGCGCGACGGGACGGAATTTTGAAAAATTTGATTTATAAAAAAACTAAGATTCATTCTAGAAATATAGAAGTGTTTTTGGATAGCTCATGCATAGGATAATTGTACCACCTACATTCCGTATAATACTGCCCTCTTTAGTTGGGCAAAAAATTGCCTTATTCTGACATTTTCCCGTCCCGTCGCGTTTTGACATCCATTTTTTAGCGTCACTCAATATTAGAGCAGTTATTTATTGCCATCTTCTCTGAAGTATCAATGAATTCATGCAGGAACACTTTTATGAGGTTAGAATTTCATTTCCTCTTTTCAGAAAAATTCTACGAGGCTTTGACATTTTCGCGACTGGACGGAAATTGCGCGACGGGACGGAATTTAATCCAGATTAAATCCCATTTTCAATGCAATTTCATCACAAATTTGCTTTCTTCTGTATAGTTGAAAGAGAATAAAAAACAGTTTCATGTATTTCTGCTTTAAAATGAACTAATTTGCTAATTAACTAAAATTTATTTTGAGAGGAAAATATTCACATTATTTGGGTGGGAACCCTCCTCCATAAGCTGCTTCCACACTTACTATAAACATTTTTCAGATTTTTTTTTAATTCAGTTTATTTTGAAATCCAAGCAGCAAATGATAAAAAATGCTATTTTAGCTAGTAGTATGTAATTTTTATCTTAAAAATTAATAAATCTTTAAAAAAAAAAGGAAATAAATTTGTATACAAAAAAAATGCCATTTGTTTTGTACATGGTCCAATGGGTAAAATTTGTAATTTTCTCTTTTTACTGTGATATCAATACTACATATGCTTAAAACTATTTTGTATTGGCCATTAGGTGAAATAAATGTTTAAAATGGCAAAAAAATTCATGAGGGATTGAAAATTATTGCAATTGAAAAATTTGCCATTTGTTTTGTACATGACCAAATTTCCGTCCCGTCGCGTTTCCGTCCCGTCGCGCCGACACCACATTACAAAAATTAAATTTTAAAAAAATGTATTGATGTGGAAGCTTAGCTTTTTCTTGTGTTGAGACTGAACATTCATACCTTTCTTATGATGCATGGCAGGATTTAACTAGGATTTAACTTTTGATAGAAAACAACATTGTTTGCAAAACAAAAAATTGTGTCATTCTATCGTCCCGTCGCGCTTCAAAAACATGTAGTTACCATGGCAACAGACTCATAAATTTTTCAATTTTTCTGTTTGATAATATTCATCACTTTACCCTGTCCATGTAACAACCAAATTTTATCCAGTCACATCTTTATTTTTGTTTGTATGATCAAAATAGCTATCAAATTCCGTCCCGTCGCATTTGCCCATACTTTTGGCTTTGGCCCAGCTTTTAAATTTCTCTTGTAGATTGCTGTTTGGCTTTTAATATATTGTAGTAACAGAAGACTTGTGGGTTTTGATTTGTCAAATGACACCCTACATGTAATAATGGATAAATTTTATCTCAAATGTCACTTCATGAAAAATCTTATGAAGTTAATGGATCATCTATATTCCTCCCTGATTAGGTAACAAAACGTACTATTTAAATAATTTAGAAATGAGCCTTTTCTTCTTGGCACATTATTAAAATACATGTACATGTACATTTATATGGTACAGTATGTAAACACATTTAATCAAGATATATAATCTACAACAGAGCATTATTTGCACAGCTTCTTGATGTCTATGTTATTGTTCATTCTATAAACTCAAGACACCCCCATCCGATGTGCATCATCCTTTCTAGCATTTCCACCATTGTAGTATACTCGATGCTATTACTTGTGCACCGCTGCCAAGTAAAGTACTTGTGAATCAATGTATGCCTTGTTCTTGTTGTTTATTATGAGCACTAGTAATTAATATTGTATTTAAGACTTAATGATCAATAGTTAACATGTGCCTAAAAAGATGGGCTTCAGTGTGCAGTCTATAGCAACATCTTCGTCGTTGTCATTGTACTCATCCTCCTCGTCATCATCGTCATCACCACCACCATCACAACCACCGCCATCATCATCAGCATCATCATTATCATCACAATTTCTACACCATTATCACTGTTCCCCATTCCATAACCCTGTGCTACCCGTATCACACATCCCACCGCCGCCACCACCTGGAGTGCACTCGGACAGTCGGGAGGATAAACGCAATGACAGTGCATACAAGATGACCATTGAGTATTTTGCTAGTTCTGCACATAATGAATCATATGTTGAATGTCTGTTACATTAAAATCTGTGTATCTAGGCTTATTTCTTTATTATAAAAAGTTTTTTTTTCACCCTTCTGCTGTTCACATCATGCAATATACATGTATATGAAAAATATTTGTGGATATATATCTTCAAAATGTTTATGTCATCTTTCACCCCTGTATAATCCCACCGCTGACACCCATGCGCCACCCACATCACACATCCCACCGCCGCCACCACCACCTGTAGTGCACTCAGATAGTCTGGAGGATAACCGCAATGACAGCGCTTACGAACTGATCGATGAGTCCGAGATCCCCATTGGCAGCGGCACTGGAGCCGGCGTGCACGGCGCTGTGGGCATAGCGGCAGGTGTGGCCGTCACTGGTAAGCAAATATATCCCATCATGCTGCGCCGTGAGCATCGAAAGACGGCACGTGACAGAGACTAACCCTTTGAGTGCCATATGAAATTAGAAACATACACAAAGCTACCACGTCTCCCCGATTTGGCAATAGGCTTCCCGAAAATGTATACCTTTTCCTCGTCTTGACAAACAAAATGAAAATCTCCTTAATCAAGGAGCAAGGAGCAAGGAGCAAGGAGCAAGATAGATATTTTTTGTAAAGGGACACCATCCACAATGCTAATTTCTATTCATAAATTTGGATGTGAATGTGGATTACAAAGAGCATGACATTTGGTTTGAGGACATTACTGTTGGCACACCTTTGTCCCGTTGCAGAAAGAGATACAATCGATTGAAAGTTACAATTAATTGTAAGTCAGATCATGTGTTCTAGATGCGCGAATCTGGTTGGTTGAAACGCGCAAAGTTGCTGACTTACAATCAATCGTAACTTACTATCGATTGTACATGTATCTCTTTCTGCAACAGGACACTTGAGTAGTTTGAAATCAACACATACATGTACAAGCAAAGTGTCTTCATTTATAATCCCCTTACCTGGAACTCTGCATACAGAAAAGTGTTCATAATCTACCAAAAATATATTATCAAGGCATAAACCAATTGCAATACACAAATAATGGCTCAAGAAAGGAATGAGTTTGCAACTTACAAGTTATTGCTTGAAATAGCAGTTTTACCCTTTTATTTCAATATGATATTTTGTTTTTGCAAATTTAATTTGAATTTGGTGCCAAATGGTCGATTTCCATGTGTGGCTTTTGTCAATGCATGCGTCATCATGAGTTTGTTACAGACCTGAACCCATCCAAAAACTGCCAAGTGGACAGGAATATGCGTTTCATTCTTTTGCAAGTGGTCTAATACCTTGTCCCTGTATGACGCTTCCTAGCGTTGCTGTGTCTTTAACCCTCAAGATATTTGCAGATTTGGTAAATTGAATGGTTGTAAGCTGCTAGTATCGAGCCCTGTCTAGATTATTATTGTCCATGGAACAAGTTTACAGCAATATTGGGAATACCAAATTTAGTCCATGGGAGAAGTATAATCTTACAAATTACATGTATGTTTAATAACAGCACAATTTAAACCAGGGTTTATTTTAAGCTACTGTTGAGAAAACTTTTTATTTGATTTTTGTGTGGTCAAGAAATCAATGCTAAATGTTCTATATTTTCATGCATTGCTTTATTTATCTTTAAGGTTGCACCCGGAATGCTTAAAAAATAAAAAAATATACTTGCAAGCTTATCATTTGGCACACATTATTTATTGCACCTGAATATTGCATTATCACTACACCATTCTGCAAACCTTTCAATTTCTTTATTGATTAGAATAATATATTCTTTATTCAAGTACTGCAGGAAAAAAAAGAGAAAAGAGTAGAAGAATATCTGGAGGGTTATGTTTACTATGCATCACAAAAATGAGAACATAGGGGCAACGTTTTTTTTTTAAAATGTGCTAAGCCTGAGTCATGTCGGATATATTCGGAACCTCCGAACCGGGTCCCGATAAACTGTAACCGGTCGGGAACTGGTATCCCGATTAATTTTTGCCGTCGAAACTCGGACCGGTAAAATCACGCAATCGTGCAAGCATCGGCAAAAATGCACTGTTTGGGGCTTTATATTGCTCTTTTTATATGCAAATAACATTACAAATATTGACGCTTTTATGGATTTACATATCAATCTTTACGGGAAAATAGTTACAGACTATCCAGAATTAACTCACGTTTCGCAAGAAAAGTATTTTTCCGAAGTAAATTGGACCTAGAAATCGATCGTTTGTTCAGCATCGCGCCGAGCTGAAACAAGCCGCTAAAATCGAAGCCGTTAGCAGCAAGTTTTCGGGTCCCGATATCGCGATAAGATCGCGAGTGCATGCTGTATGATATGCTAGCTAACTTCAGTTCCCGGCGCGGCACGCGCCGCACGCTAACTTCAGTCGGCCAGCTAGCATTGCGATGCACCACTGCGATCGAAATTTCCCGATAATTTGCACAGTTTTTTTCATTGTTTCGGGGCTTATTTTTTGTTCTGTTCAGCTTTCAAATGCCATAGAATCATGTAAGTAGAATATCAAAACATTTTAAAATGGTATAAAATACCCAAATACGTACTTTGAGCCACTTTTTGAATGCACTGGCTCATCAGCTAGATCATACATACACTCCCCGGGAGTGTCGGCCTAACTTTGTGTGATCATCTGTAGGCAATAGCGTTCAAATGACTAGCAATTTTGCGCTTCCTGTTCAATTTCTGACTGTCAAACGAAGTAACGAACCAAGAATTTCTCGAAAATAACCACTCTTTAAAGTAAATGATATCGATTGCCCCGTTTTTATTTGAATTCCACTACATTAAGTGATAATCTTAATTTCTTTTTTAACATGTTTATTATTTTTTAAAATTCGGGGCACCGTTTCCGTAAAAACGGAACCGGGTCCCGATTGAAACGGTCGGTAACCGGTGTGATCGACCGAACCGACTCAGCCTTAAAATGTGCATATCCTCTCTTCTGTATTATAAAGACCATAATTTGCTCAGGCCAACTGCTCACTACAGGATCCGATCTGATGATCCATTAAGGATCAGAACTACACTACATGGTTTACATACTAAATATGGACATCTTGATTTTGTTAACAGGCGCAGTTGTTTGTGTGATTAGAATTGTGTAGTGTGCCAGTAAAAAGAAATACACTTGGCCAAGAGCAAATTCGCCCCCAAAATGCAAAAAAAAAGTGTTAAGTGTAGAGTGTTATTTTCATGCAGGCAACTTGAAAAGTAGCCCCCAAAGAATTCAATATTAATTTTGTCCCTGTAGTGAGCGGTGGGCTTACAAATGGAAGGGGAAATTCACATCATCATTCATCAATATTGAAAGGAAAGTCTAGCATAAAACCTGTGAATATAGAAATGTCATGCTGTATGTGATGTTTAACATCCACAATGTTTAACATCCACAATGTTTAACATCCACAATGTTTAACATCCACAATGTTTAACAATCCACAATGTTGATTAGAATGCAGGTAAAATGCATCAGAATTATCTCAATTTGTGAAGTATAAAATCATTATTTGTAATAAAGATTTCTCAGTTAAGGCAAGGTCCTTCGTCATTGGACTGCATCTTTCCTGTAAAATCTGACATTTTTTTCTAAGATCTAAATCTCGTTTATTTCTCCCTACCCACTATATTCAAATTGGCAACATTTGGTCACTTTGATCATTATACAAAGCACTTCACATAACCATACTGCCGTGTGTTGTAGGCAATGTGTAGACTATGCATGGCTGGTGGCCACTTTAGTACTGGTCACTGGGCATTCAGTGCAGTTCAGTGAGCTATATTTTGTATGTTTTATTTACTCTAAACAGCTTTTGTAATGTGTCAATTTGATTTTTATAGCAGTGCTCTGTTTCAGTTGATCAACTGTTTACTTAATGTTTATACAAAATCAAAATTAATTACACATTACAATTTCAAGATGGGGCTGGACGCTTATACTTTCCCTGATTGGACATTAATACAACATTTAGAATAGTTTTATGAAACAGGGCCCCTTTTGCCTTAGTTGCCTTGTGAATATAAAGGATCAAAGCAACCGTGCGTTGCCAATTTGTGCCTAGTGGATAGGAAAAATTACTTCTCAATTTTTTTCTAAGTTGCCTCGTGAATATTAATGATCAAAGCAAGCGTGGCCAATTTGTGCGTAGCGGGTAGGGTGAAATTCTTCTTACTCAATGTGTGTTGCCTGTGTTTCTTGTATTATCAATGGGAAATATTTCGTGGTAAAGAATGGTTTTATGAAACAGGGCCCTTTTCACCCAAGTTGCCTTGGTAATATTAATGATTAAAGCAACAGTGCGTTGCCAATTTGTGTTTAGCGAGCTAGTAGGGAGAATTACGTCTCACTACCTGTGTTTCTTCTTTTATCAATGGGAACAATTGTGTGGAAAAGAATGCATAGATGCAAGATACTAGTAATACTTGAATGATATGATAATATGCAAATTTCATACTTGTATATAACGCTTTGTTTTTCTTTCTCTCCCTCTTTCTAACTCCCTCTTGCTATCTCTTACTCCTATCATCCTCTTCTTTCTCCTTCTTGGCTGCAAATCACAACTCTGCATGTAATCATTGCATTTTATTTGACTTTATATTGATCATACACTTTACATATTTTCCTGATTTTTACCCAATTCGTCTCTCTTTGGCGTCAATTATTATTTTGATATGTACCTTTATGTTCTAATTTTATTTTATATTTCTGTACTCATATCGGACTACTTATTATTTCTTCACATGTAATTTCATATTCTCATAAACAAATAATATTTACTTGATTATTTATTATTTTGTCTTGAAATTTCTTTCCCCCATCTTCCACTTATTAATTTGTTTATTTATTTTGCGCTTGCTGATATTAATTTATGAATGATTACATTCTCCTATTCCAATCTTTATGATCCCTACTTCTAATTCTTCCTTCTAATTTTTCATCATCCCCATTTTGTTTTCATTCTTTTTTAAAAATTCTCTCCAACCAATGGACTTTTAAATCTTGCATCATATATTTCCTCTTAAATTTCCCATCTACCCCACCTTTCCCATCATGCATTTCCCGGACAAACTGGCTTCCTTTACCCTTGTTCTCACAGATTCAGGTAATATTACACATCGGATCTTGAAATTAATTAAGCATTTATTTTCTGCACCATTTTGTGTTCATTTGATTGCATGTCCATGTCCATACTGGTCTTGCATGAAAATATATATATTTTTTTGCACCATTGAAATATGTATTTGATTGCATGTTCTCTGAGTCGTTTTTGCCAACTATGTATATTTGTGTGGCAAAAAATTTAACAAATAGTGCAAGCTAATTGTTTGTTCACTTGTTACGCGCTGACATATCAATACAGTCATACCTGTGAAAGTGACCACTGCTCTATATACACATGTATAAGCCCCTATCTACAATGATCACTTAATATTGTATCCCATCATTGATATTTCCTTGAATAGACATGTATCTACCAACAGGGAAGTGTTTCACAAAGATTCTAAGTTGAACTTAACACTAAGTTGGAGCTAACATTTATGGAAAGCCATTAGTTTCTTTTTTAAATTGTTGAAACAATTCTTTTATAAAGGCATTCATTTCGAAAGATGTTCGAAACGTCAAGCTAAAACAAGTAAGTTGATTGTGTGAAAATAACATTGTTTGGAGTAACAATTTCACAATCAGATGAATCTTATCAAGGAAAAGCATTCATTTTGATAAAAATCAGTTATATTTGCTATTATCAAGGAGCTTTGAAGTTATTGATATAATTATTGATATAATTTTTCTGGTAAAAATCGTTAATACTTGTATTTGTTTTGATTTTTAATATGTTTTATTCCAAGGCTACAAATGGCTTTCCATAATTGTTAGGTCCAACGTTTACTTAAGGTCAATTTAGAATCTTTGTGAAACACCCCCCAGGTCTATTGAGGACACCTCCCTTTAATATTCACCTTGTCTTTCTCCCTTGGGTGGCCACTATAGACAGGTAGCCTTATATATTTTATATATTTTTGTATGCAAACAAAAAATAAACATTAAGTACATTTATTACTTAATACTCCTTCTTGATGTTGTTTCAGGATGTGCATGTTTGTGTTTATGTGCTTTAGTATTTGTAATCTGTTGTTATACACATGCATGTGTACTTTGATTTTTCATTTATGCATGATTTTGCTCTAATGGTGAAATGTATTCATATAGAGATACTTGTACTTGTACTTGTATATAATACTGGAGCAGGGACAAAGACAATTTCGGGAGCTGCTTTTTTTCTTCAAAATTATGTATTGTACCTGATTCCTTAAATCCTAGCCCTTTGTAAATTCCTGTCCTTGATAATTTGAGTATAAAGGCCAAAACTGCATTATAGAGGAGTGTGTTGCTCTATCATGGTATTTCAAATTAGTTATCTCTTGTAACAAAATCAAACTGCAAACTCTACATTCCTTGGATGATGATTTTCACAAGAAAAAGTCAGTAGCCAAAGAGGAGTTTGATAAGCTAAATATTCAAGGAAAATCATAATGCGCACATTTGGTAGTTTTAATTCCCGTGAGTGTGACATTTGTGAATTCTTTGATGGGCTCAGACCCCACACAGACGGTGTTATGGCCTAGTCCCACTGCACTGTTGCTCCTACCGTTTCCTATCTGTTTGACATCTGGAAGGTACATACTTGCAGATACTGGCAGGAAACAAAATGATGCGGACCAAGTTCGGAATGGACTAGTAGGATGTTTTTAATCCGGCTCTGTTTCACGTGGACCATTTTCGCCACATTTTTGTCAGATAGGAAACGGAAGGAGAAATCGTGCAATGGGACTACACTTTAATGAATGGGGTGTATGTGTTTGTGTTAAATAGCTAAGTTTGCTTCATAGCTTTCCTGACCTTGCAGTGAGCCTTTATCTGCACTATTGTAATGCATATTTATTAGAATGATTGAAAATGAGCAAAGAAAAATAGGCATCGCCGGGAATCGAACCCGAGACCTCCGGATTGCTAGACCGGTGCTCAAACCATCAAGCCACGAAGACCTTTGAATGGTGGTTGTTCCCATGAAACCCTTTTCAAGAGCATATTTATTAGTTTTGACAACATCATTCACATCTAAGTAGATGTGTTTGAAAAATGATTTCAATTTTATAGTGCAGCCTTATTAACTTATTAGTGCAACAACAAATATATCTTTGGCTTGAGTATTGCAGTAATTTCAGAAATGACTTTATTCAACCAGGTTTTCTGTGAAAAAAATAATCACCCTTCCATTATTTGGATCTTGCCTATTGTTTAATTAACTTTCTGTTTCTCTGGTAGATATGTGATGAACGTTACCTACATTTAAAGGAAGTATTCTTGATTTTTCTAAGCAATAGCTTTATTTAGAAAGAAATGTTTCTCTGAAAAAAGAAACCTTTTTCATCTTCAATATTAAATGTACCATTTTGATGTCCTTATCACTTTTTTCATTCTAAATTAGAAAGTATGATATAAATCATTAAAATATTTATTTGTTTGTGTTTTAACTGTATTCTGATTGAGAGCTGCCAATAGAGGAAGGTAATTTCAAGGAGAAGATTTTGCAATTACATGGCTGTATCCATTTACTTTATAAGTGAACCTCTTTACTCAACCTTTTGTCACCAATTTAGGTTTGATCGGTAACAAGCTGGACATGACTCCACTGACCAGATCAAAGGCGACAGCTGATCAACCAATGGAGCCGTCGCCTAGCAACGATCAACACGAACAATCAACAACATCATCATCATCAACCACATCATCATCGTCAACGATCGTACCCCCTATGACTACCGCTACGACCACCACCGTGACGATCCAGTCTGAATCCAAGGACATTGCCAACAACAATCTCAACATCAGCAACATGGGCGATTCGGGGATCTCGTTCGTGGCCCCGCCCCCCGGCAACAACGGCATGAACATCCGCGACCTGATGGACACGCCTAGCAACCGGCGAGCCCCGAAGATGGTGGAGAAACTATCGAGTATGGACTCGGAGCTATCCGAAGCGAGCACGCTGGTCAGTTTCAACTCCTCGGACACGCTCGGCAACGACAGTGACACAAGCTCGACCAGCGGAGTGGATGTTAGGAGCAGACGATCGAGAATATCGCACCATTCCATCAGGCCGGTTATGTCGGATACGGAGATCGAACTCAATGGGGTGAGCTTCTTGTTGTTAATGACCTTTCATTTGGTAAAGGATTCAAGCATACTTGTCAATCTTTTTTTGTTGTGGTCAAGTCAATCAGTTTTTAGCTTTTATCTTAGTTGCCACTATTATTTATTATTATCTGTTTATTTCATCGTCAGTTATAAGGATAATTCATTTTGTGAAGAATAGCATAAGTGTCAATCATTTGGTTAGCTGGTCTGCTGGCCAATCGATTGACAAAAAGGCAATATTCTTCAGGATTTCAACTTCTTTTGTCAATATCTTCATGTGAAAAAAGTTTTTCAACCAGTATGTTTTTGTTTTAACTTTTATTTCTGCCAGTTATCTTTGACGACTAATTTGTCCAAGACAAAGAGAAACACACCAGCCCGGTGGTCGATGAAGAGCAGAAAGTCGGCGGGATTCCGTTACCATGGCGGTGACATGATAGCGACCGATTCGGATACCTCAGAAGTCATTCTCAGAAGATATGTCTTTGAGGCTTTTGTGGGTACGTATTTCTTCCATTTAAGCAAGCCTCCACTCTAGCTTTATTGTCTACTGTAAAATGTACTACTAAGTATAATGATAAATGTTAACATTTTACTTGCCCAAACAGATAATTTACTTGCCTGCTTACTTCTGGATAATCTCGAAGTTGAAGATCGGGCAAGCAACCTAGACCATTTACGAAATATGCTCCTGACATTTAAAGGGAAACAAACTCAACTCAACTCATATTCCTCAGTGGATATATTTTGCATGTTATATTTTGACTGTTTTTTTTTGTTCCAAACAGTAAAGGACCGGTCGCCATTGTGGGACCAGCAACTGTTCTGGGAGGATTCGTTCCTTGATGCTGTAGCGGCCGAAAGGGATGCAGTGGGCTTGGACCAGGGACCTGCAGAGATGATTCACAGGTAAGTTACCTCACCACAAACATAGTACAGTCAAACCTGTCTTAGTGGTTACCTGTCTACAGTGGCCACTATCCTGGTTTCCCTTGGGTGACCACTATACACAGGTTTGACTGTACTTGTTTATTAGAGAATTCTATGTTTAAGAAAGAGATGTACTAATGGTTGTAACTTTTTTGTTTATTTTGCTCTAATTTCCACTTAATGTTCTCTGGTTGCTTGGTAGATCTGTCATTAATCAGTTTATTTTTACATAGCTGCCAAGTCTTCCTGTTTTCGCAGAAGATTTCCCGATAATAGACCCAGATTACTGCATCGGATAGCCAATCTTCCTGATTATCAATATATTATTGTCATAGGGTTGTAGGCATTTTATAGATATCTTCCCAATTTCTAATGAAATTTCCCTAAATCTTCCCGCTTGTTGAATTTCGCTATTGAAAGCTCTGCTTTAAAATCATTTTTTTTTCCAGGTATGAATCCCCAACACAAGTTATACACAAGGGAGATAAGGACAAACTATGATTAATTTTTGTTTGTTCGTTTATTCATTTTTTTCATTTGTTTGCTCGTTCCTGTGTTTCTTTGTTTGTTTCTTTGTTTCTCAGTTTGTTCCTTTCTTTATTTGTGTTTGCTTGTATATTCAGTCAGTCAATCAATCAGTCAATTAATTCATTTAATTTTTTTTTCAGGTATGAATCTCTGACTCCAGAGGAGAGGAAAAGACTGGAGGAAGACGAGGACAAACTATTATCAGGTGAGGAGGCGTTTTAGAAAAGTTTTCGGAAACCCCTAAAACCAAACCAAAACAGTAAAATAAGTGGTTTTGTAATAAAATATTTGAGAGCCAAATGAGCCACGCACATGATGACCTTTGAGTGCGTAATTTCTGTTGATGCGCTTGTTCTTGAATGGGAAGTCTGCGCAATGCACGTTGTTATTTTTATTTTTAACACTAGGCGTGCCGCACTTCCGTGCTGTTCTTGGTATAATTTTTGTTTATCATCCAGACATGTTGTACAAAATGACGGGCTTCATGATGATCAGGAGGTTTCCCAAGATTGGTGATCAAGCAGTTGTTGCACATATGTCATACATTACAATAATAATAATAATAATAATAAACAGTTCTTATATAGCGCATATCACATTGCAGAAGCACTTCTCTATGCGCTTGTATTATTACCCTGGTTGTTACTGGTACAGTTCAAACCCGCACAATTATCTTGCGCACCATCTCAACTCCCCGGGGAGCATACTAGCTAATGGCAGCCATATATGATATATATAGCGTGCATGCTAATTAACACCCAACCAGGTACCCATTTATACTCCTGGGTAGAGATCAGCAATATGGATTAAATGTCTTGCTGAATGACATAAATGATGGGACATCAATCGGGTTTAAACCCACGACCTCTAGATTTGAAGTCTAGCGTCCATCCGATCGTGCCACACCATCCCCAATATGTCATGTATTAGTAGATCTTGCAGTTATCGATATAATTGTCTCTATCATTCAGATATGTTTTTATTTATATCGTCTAATTCCTTCATTGGGAGTCTTCGGTTCGGAGTGTTGTGATATTTTGTTGTGGTATTTTGTTGTGGTATATTGGTTCAGGCCTTCGTCCTTAATAACAAACTGGTTGTGGGTTCTATTCCCAGCCGCAGCACATGTGTCCGTCGGCAAGACACTTTATCCACATTTGCTGCTCTCAACCCAGGTGTAGTAAATGAGTACTTGGCAGGAATTTATTCCTTGAAATACTTGAGCGCTTGAATAAGGCTGCTTGGCTATTTAACAACAAGGTAATAATGCTCCGAGCACTTTGAGACCTCCGTAATAAAACACTGTTTAAAAATTAACTATTATTATTATATGTATCATCCAGACATGTTATACAACATGACGGCCTACATGTATATGCTGATCATGGAGGTCCCCAATACATGTATAAGTAGATATTGCAGTTATTGATTTCATTACCTCTATCATTCAGATACATGTACGTTTTTATTTGTATCATTTTGTTCCTTCCTGTAATAAAGCTCTATATGAAAATGGACATTAATTATTATTATTCATTATTATTATCATCCAGACATGTTGTACAACATGACGGCCTATATGCTGATCATGGAGGTCCCCAAGATGGAGGTCAAACGACGAATCAGGAGGCTTGTGGGAAGGTCACATGTCGGCCTTGCCTACAGTCAGGACGTCAGCGATCTCCTGGACCAAGTCAACAATCTGGTATTGTCTTGGCTTCAAAAATTGTATAGTAAAAAGCATTTACAATAAGATATAGATATCCAACCAAATTGATGATAAAATATATGAAAAAACATAAGGCAACCATACATGAATACATGAATAGACAAATTTCAAGTAATGCAAATTATTTTATTAACATATATTTGGCATCTGTATGTAAATGGTTTTAATCATTCATACTTTTATCATTATCTTTAAAATTTGAAAAACTATTTAAGGTACATGTATATGATTTACTTTTTGTAATGCGCAGATCCAAGCTACTGTATTTGTCCCTACATTTTGATCATCGCTGTATCTCCAAAATTCTAATGGAAAAAATATATTTTAACTGAATATAATTACATGTTTGTACAGGTATTGATGGCCTTTTCATGTTAGATAATGATCAGTGTTGTACATTTCAAAGAATAAATGACTGTGATATATGGGACAAAATGTGAAAATATAGCTTGTCTTGCCCTAGTGTTAAAAAGCAAATTTATATAATTGTTACTTGTGTCCTTTTCGCGCAGTAAGGCAATGACATTGACCTGAAGCCAGCTGAGAGTCGTCAGATGAGAAAACACAGCTTTTTGGGGTTATTTTAATGTATTATTAGTAGTATCAATGTGTCCTTTTTATGCCTCCGCAACGAAGTAGCCGGAGGCATTATGTTTTCGGGTTGTCCGTCCGTCCGTACGTACGTACGTCCGTACGTCAGTACGTACGTACGTCCCGTTCTCGTGATCGCGTTATCTCAAGAACCGATTAACGGATTTTCACCAAACTTGGGTCATGTATGTATCTTGGGGGGCCAATGATCTGATTAGATTTTGGGGTCATGAGGTCAAAGGTCAAAGGTCACAGAGCTCATTATATATGCAAAAATAGCTCGTGATCGCGTTATCTCAAGAACCGATTGACAGATTTTCACCAAACTTGGGTCATATATGTATCTTGGGGGGCCAATGATCTGATTAAATTTTGGGGTCATGAGGTCAAAGGTCAAAGGTCACAGAGCTCATTATATATGCAAAAATAGCTCGTGATCGCGTTATCTCAATAAGGGATTGACAGATTCTGACCAAACTTGGTACATGTATGTATCTTGGGGGGCCGATGATCTGATTAGATTTTGGGGTCATGAGGTCAAAGGTCAAAGGTCACAGAGCTCATTATATTGCAAAAATAGCTCGTGATCGCGTTATCTCAAGAACGGATTGACTGATTCTGACCAAACTTGGTACATGTATGTATCTTGTGGGGGCCAATGATCTGATTAGATTTTGGGGTCATGAGGTCAAAGGTCAAAGGTCACAGGGCTCATTATATGTAAAAGTAGCTTGAGATTGGAAATCTCAAGAACTGAATATCAGATTTCAATCCAACTTGATACCTGAATGTATAATAGGGAACAATTGTAGTCATTAGATTTTGGGGTCATGAGGGCAAAGGTCAAGGTCACTTATAGCTCATAATTGTGATACGTCAAGATCTAAAAGACAGAGTACCATCAAAATTGAGTTGACAGAATTAATTCTGTGTACATGTTGATTTGGGCTTGACATAAATAAATTGCGTAATGGCGGAGGCATCATTTTCGACTGCGCGCAGTCGAAGATCCATCTAGTTGTATCTGAAGCCGGCTCGGAATCACCAGATTAGTGAACACAGCTTTTTGGAGTTATTATTAGTATCAAGGTTAATTAGATTGTGAATGTAATTGCTACTTGTGTCCTTTTCACGCAGTACGGCAATGACATTGATCTGAAGCCGGCTGGGAGTCGACAGATGAGGAAGCACAGTTTTGTGGTGCATGCTGGCTGCGACAACAAGGGTGATGTTCTATTTATGGAGGTAAGATATATCATGATCCTCAGTCATCAGATTTTGATACAACTAGGAGGACCCGTGCCTGTGGCACGTAGTATACAAAACATCGCGATCATCTGGCCTCGACGCTTCCTGCTCCAGCGCCCCCACTCCACATAAAATACACAGTTAATGTTGAGATCCTTCCACAATCATCCGGGCTCAAAACGGCCCCAAAACGGCCCCAAAACGGTGCGGTGTGTGACCGCTGCTGGTACGAGCGGTTGATGAACATGACGTACTGACCCAAGACCAAGTCACCTCTGTTTTCAATACCATTATGTTGTTTTTTTAGGTTTGGATAACTGTAATTATCTGATCGGGGAACCGTGTTGACGGTTCAGTGTGTGATAATTGTGTTAAATACCTTTATATTGTTTGTTCAGGTTTGTGACGACTGCGTTATTATCCGATTGGGGAACGGTGCGGTGTGTGACCGCTGCTGGTATGAGAGGTTGATCAACATGATGTACTGCTCCAAGATCAAATTGTTTCTTTATAAAATATCTTTATGTTGTTCAGGTTTGGATAACTGTGTGATCATCAGATCAGGGAATGGTTTTGACAGTTCAGTGTGTGATAATTGTGTTAAATACCTTCGTATTGTTTGTTCAGGTTTGCGATGACTGCGTTATCATCCGATCGGGGAACGGTGCAGTGTGTGACCGCTGCTGGTATGAGCGGCTGATCAACATGACGTACTGTCCGAAGACCAAGGTGCTCTGTCTGTGGAGGAAAGTCAACAATACCACCAAACTGGACAAGTTCTACACTAAAAAGGTATCCTGCATTTTTCATGGATTTATTGTGAACATGTATTGCAGCAAACAAGCTGAATTACACATGCTAAACATTAAATGAAATTAAAACAAACAAAGTTATTTATGTAACCACGAACCATAATTGCGAAATTTAAATTACATGTATATACCGTAGTGGCCAGGGAACTCTGCCAGGGGGAGAACCTGGCCAGAAAAAGGACAGGGCTGACTTTGAAATTAGATTTGCCAAGAATGCACTGAACATGTGACTCAAAACTTATATCAAACGATATATTTGCATATTGCTCATAAAATATGTGTATCTTGCTGTTCTGTATTCCTCCTGGTTATCCAGAAAATCGCTTGAAAGTCAGTCTTTACAATCCGAAATTTGTTATTTTTAAAAATTTTGTTCACGATAATTTGAGATTTCACTTTTTAGAATCTTGATTCTCGCTTTTGTAGATCTACGCTCAGTAGTTCATTTCGATAGAAACTTACACCCATTGGACCGCAATGTCGCGGTGCCTTCGCTCGATCAAAAATTATCGCTCAACGGCAAAGCAAGTTTCCGCACGGCGCGATTTTATGTGCGAAGGTTCAATTTATGCAGGTGAACTCGGCCACCGCGCACGCCGCATGTACAAAGTCAATGGCGCACTGTGCTGTGTGTGACTGGCCGAGTTCCCGGGCCACTACGGTATATACATTATTTAAAAAAAGTACATACAAATATTTACAAAAATGTAACTCATTAAAAACAGGGTGCAAACAAACCCTATCACAAAGATAAAGATGAGAAATTTCTTACACTTGTCTAAATAGTCATTGATTAATTTTCAATTATTTATAATTCTCATTTCATATGTTTTATTCAATGATATTTCAAATGGAATTAAAACCAACCAATTTAGTGTCAAGGGGCATTTTGTGAAGTACCAATACTCAAGTGTACCGTTAAAACAAAATGTGAATGTGTTGTTTGTTTCAGTGTCGGGAGCTGTACTTCTGTATCAAGGAGAGCATGGAGAAGGCAGCTTCAAGGCAGAAGAACGGCATCACTGCAGGTAAGCTATGTGTTGATTGGCAGGGCTTGCCCTTAACAAGTCATTACCTACCAAACAGACACAAGAGCTGCAGTTTACTAAAGCTCAGTACAGTCTGCTAGAGTATATATGTACATGTATGTCTGATTTCATGACCTGACAAAATGAAGGGAAAATAAAAACTGTATAAACATAATTATTTATTCCTTGAAATTCCTTGATGCTATGCATAAGGCAAGGTAATAATGCTCCGAGCGCGCCTTTGAGACATAACTGTAATAAGTTAAATAAGTTAAATTCCTTCCCGTGCCAATTTGGCACATAAGGCAGCACCTATCTCCGATTCATTAGCCTTAGGCCACACATCTACTATGTAGTGAAAGTTACACAAGGAGGCTAGTTCTCTGGTAACTCCATGTATTTAAAGGGATCTAGTAACTTTGTTCACATGTGCAAAAAGTGATGAATGGTTGATGCAATGTATATTGTTGTTATCTCATATGTCCACAGGGTATTGTGTGAAAATTTCAAGTCAAATGGACATTGTATGGCCAAGTAATGAGCGAAAATGCAAAGTGATATTCAGTAACTCACTGCACTCACTTTGTACACGAAAGAAAAACTTGCCCGGAGTTTTTCTTATCTGAATACTTCAATCATACATATTTTTTTAACGAAAGGGAAATTTGAAAAACCGAAACCTGTCCCGTGATTTTATTGTTAATACGAATACAAGAAGGTATAAGGGAACCGCTAGAATTAAAATTTTATTTTGAGGATTTGGACAATGTTACTAAGTCCCTTTAACTTTCCCTTCTCCATTCTATAAATGCCGAGCTCCTGGCTAGAAGGCAGAAGGTACCATTCTTTGGTATGACCCGGTCTGGGTTCAAACCCGGGACCTCCCGTCCATGAGGCGGGTGCTCTAACCGCTAAGCCACCATGCTCGGTTAACTGTAATAAAAGGTTATGTAAAAATGGACAATTATTATTATTATTATTATTGCGTATTTGTAGAGCCTGAACTTGGAGGGGAGTTCCCCATACAGGACGTGAAGACAGGCGAGGGCGGGCTCCTACAGGTCACCATGGTGACCGCCAGGTTTCGAACTCTGGATCACATTGATCGGAGAACGCATGCTCTACCTATCCTGCCACACCAGTCATGGCATAACCAGCAGTTCATTATATTTATCATATTGTCATTTGATTGTAGAGCCGGAGTTAGGAGGGGAGTTCCCCATACAGGACGTGAAAACGGGTGAGGGCGGGCTTCTGCTTCGGGTTTCGAACTCTGGATCACATTGATCGGAGAGCGCATGCTCTACCTATCCTGCCACACCAGTCATGGCATAACCAGCATTTTATTCATATTTATCATATTGTCATTTAACTGTAGAGCCGGAGTTGGGAGGGGAGTTCCCCATACAAGACGTGAAGACAGGCGAGGGCGGGCTTCTGCAGGTCACCATGGAAGGTGTCGGACTCAAGTTCCCCACCTCAAAGGTGAGATGATAACATCGATTCTAAACTCATTGATGACAAGGGCCCGTTGTGTTGCAGAAGGAGATATAATTGATTGTAAAGTTGCAATTAATTGCAGGTCAGATTGTGTGACTAAATGAGCAAATTTGATTGGTTCAAATGCATATATTTTCTGACTTAGAATAAATTGTAACTAACAATCGATTGCGATTCTTTCTGCAATGGGGCCCTAGCCAGATACAGCTCAGAGTAAACATTACAATCTAAATTCTCATCACTGGTACAACTTTAGTCTACGCGGACAGGACAGAAATTACCAGTAACCAGTTAAACCATTTCAAACCTGTGGATTTTAACTCCTAACGTGCCAAGCTCTCATTTTTGCGAGTTACAATGCACACAAATGCCACAGAGCATTGAAATCTCTGGCTGATAAGAGTTAACTAGCCCATTGTCATTTGCCACTGGAGATTTGTCAAGTGTTTCTTTTCAATCCCTCTATTTCTGCTTAGGCAACAGGACAAAGGACTGCTTGACATTCTAGTCGTAGTATAACCGGTTCCCAGAAATATAATGTCCTGGATGAGCCTGGATGCATGATTACTGGTGACCTGTTATACTATGACTGGAATGTCAAAGACTCTCTTATATCCCCCTTTTTCAACTTTAAACTATTTTTTGTTTGATGCTGCCTTAAAGTTTTTGTTTCCAAGGCCTTGACTTAGACGTAAAAAAGATGAACTTCCCTCATCTTTCATTTATTTTGTATTTTTCTAGCGCCCTGAAATTTTAAATTCTATTTCTCATTTATAAGAATAAATTATGTCATTGTGCAAGACACAAAATGCTGATATCGATATTGAAGATAAAATCAATATTAACCAATGAGTCTTTGGAAAAAAGACTTGTATTCAGTTGACCACTCACTTCAGAATATTTAATTGTAAATGGTTAGATGTTTTTAAAAATCAGAATTTGCATGTTTTTGTGTATGGCTGATATGATGCTAACAATCTGATTCGGTTTATCATTTTACAGCACTTCATTTACATTTATCATGGCATTATTATAGTGTTAGTGTAGCGTTGTACAAATTTGAAGATTAGTGGTTGATATAACATCACTTTATTCCATAAATAGGAAAGAGTGTTTGGGAAATAATCACAAACACAATCATGCAAAATGTATACTTGCAAATTTCAAAGATTTGTATAACTGTTGTGAGTCTTCACTGACTTTATTATAAAAAACTTAGCAAGCATGAATTAGTATTAAGATACAGTACTTACTAAGTCCTGCTTTGCTTTATGCTTATTGGATATCTTCTGAAAATGTATTACACACAGTTTAAAGTATATCATTATTATTGGAGGGGATGGCCTGTATTGCACATGTGTTTTTTTTCTTTATCATTTCTTTACTGTAGTTTCTGTACCTTACAATTCTTCAACTGGCATTACTTCATTACTGTTGCTGTAAAAATGACTTATTGATTGATTGAATGATTGATTGATTGATTGATTGATTGATTGATTGATTGATTGATTGATTGATTGATTGATTGATTGATTGATTGATTGATTGATTGATTGATTGATCGATCGATCGATCGATCGATCGACTAATTTATTAATTTATCTATTTACCAAATTGATTAATTCATTCATTCAGTTAGTCAGTCTGTCATTTGAAGCTGAAATAATCTGTGATAGACTGCTTAACTGATTGGTTGGATGATTGATTGATTGATTGATTGATTGATTGATTGATTGATTGATTGATTGATTGATTGATTGATTGATTGATTGATTGATTGATTCAGTCTGTTATTTGTAGTTGAAATGATATGTGATTGATTGATTGATTGATTGATTGATTGATTGATTGATTGATTGATTGATTGATTGATTGATTGATTCATTCATTCATTATCTATTTATCTATTCATTCAGTAAGTCAGTCTGTTATTTGTAGTTGAAATGATATGTGAATGACTGACTGTTTGATTGATTGCTTGATACATGTAGATCGATTGTTTGATTGATTGATTGATTGATTGTTTGATTGGAGACACCTTTTTAGAGAAAGCATGATAACAGGAATATTTATGTCAAAGCATGTTTCATTCATCATTGTCACTGAGATCATTTCATTTGTCCGTCACACATCAGTTTTTATTTCATTTTATTTGTTTTGTCTGGGTTTGTGTCATGCCACACAAGCTGCTTGCTGTCTTTATTGTGAATGGTCCTCTTAAGGTCTGTGAACTAGACTACTAACAAAACATCTCAAAGTTTTACAAGGTCTGTGAACTAGACTACTAACAAAACATCTCAAAGTTTAACAAGGTCTGTGAATGAGACTACGAAAAAGAATGCAAATTTTAACAAGGTTTGTGAATTAGGCTACAACCAAAACAAGCAAAGCAAGTCAAAAGATCCAATAATGTATTTAAAAATTGAGGGAAAGAGACTTTTTGTGATGTTACTGATACAAATTGCATTCAGGAAATGGAACATTGTATGACCAGGATTTTTGTGCTTGATGGAAAAATATTCTTGCAGTTTGTTAAATCTTGAAATGCTGACTAAAAATAAGTTACAGTTATATAAGGCAAGGAAAACGGACATACTTACTGCATAAAGCCACAAAGGAAGTAAATTTTCCAAAAGATTAGAGCTAACAGCTTAGCCTTATTTAACGTATGTTGCCTGAATAAGGTTGTGTGACATGACAAACTTAGAGGGCTCCCTCAATTGCAAAGCATCGAGTCAAATCAGTTCTGATTCTCCTAACTACCTTCCCCGTTTCTTATTCACTTGTTTTGTTTACTACTTACTTACTCTCCACACTGTGCATTGAATCGACCCACTAAAGGAGAATGAGGTAGGCACAGTTTTTCAATCTATAAATCTGCTGGCTGTTTTTACATTACAGTTCATTATCATGACTTGTCGTTAATATATACTGTCAAAGTGTTGTTACCCCAAGTCTCTTACCCTAGTCTACCCCACGTTGTATTCAAACCCAGCTTTGATTGATTGGTTGATTTCGTTGGTTCCTATATTGATTGATTGATTGGTTTTTACTCTCCGACCAACCAACCCTTCATATTGTTACCACTATACCCCCCTTCCAAAAACCATACACTACCCGGACCCTAGTTGGACCACTCACAAATTTGCCTTTTTTAAAAATACTTTTTTTGTTTGTTATTTAGTTTTGATTTTACAGTGTTTTTATGTTTTATAGTGTGTAATGCTGAATTGTACTATAAGTGATTACAACATGTTTTGTTTAAGCTTTAAGTATTTTTTGTTTTCTAGTTTCTTAATGAGTTGAGTTGAGTGAAGCAAACCTCTTAAAGCAATGGATGGCAGTTTACTACCAGACCAAATTATATCCTTTGTGCAAAGATGTGTGGTTTTTCCATAAAACTTTATCAGACTCTTCTTCAAACGTTCCTGTGGCATGTAGGTCCATAAAAACAAAGTGCCTAATCTGTTTTGGGGGATGTAGTATCTTTGATAGGTCTGTTTCGCTCAACTACTTTGTTTTAGATATATTAGTAAAGTTCTGCACTTATGCCAGTGAGATATATATATTATACATCAGGGCCAGTCTTCATCAAACTGCACTGGCTTAGTTCCATTCTAAGTCTGTTTAGATGACAGGGCTAAGTATTCAAACTAAATCCTTAATAGCCCGGTCACATATCAACGGATTGCGCAAACGTATGTCAAACGGAGAGCTAAATTTTTCATCCGTTCTATACGTTTCTTGTCCGTTCCTTGTCCGGTGATGTACGTTGTTCTATGTTTTGTACATGAAGCAATGGAGACGACTTTCATCACCGGATAATTTAATTTTGCAAATTGTCTATTCGTTGGCCATACGTTTCCGCTATCCATTGATATCTGACCGGGCCATAAGGCTTATAGTTGCCAACTATCTAGGTAATATTTATGTTGCCCAATTTAACCATAGTTATTTTTCTGAAAAAAATGTGTGTTGCAAACTTGGCCCTATCTCTAAAATAGACATAGTTATAGAACTAGGCTAGTGTGGTTTTATGAATATGGACCCTGTAGCCCATTTCATAAAACACTTGCAATTGTTGTAAGTGTCCAATTATTGTAACTACCATGGCAACAGCTGTAATGCTCCATGCTGATTGGCTGTTGACCAAAAAGTTACAATAATTGGACACTTACAACAATTGCAAGTGTTTTATGAAATGGATCTCTGGTGCTCCTTAATAGAGCACTTATGATTGGGTGTGAGCTTGTTTTTACAACATTGTCTTTAAGCTCGATGCAGAAGTAGAAGCTGATACATATAGTCAAACCTGTCTTAGTGGCCATCTGTCTATAGCAGCCAACCTGCGTATAGTGGCCACCAGAAGTGATCCGTTGCAGAGAAAACCAATGTCATTAAACTTGTCTATAAAGGTTACCTGTCTACAGTGGCCACTTAAATTTGTTCCCTTGGATGGTCACTATGCACAGGTTTGACTTTATGTATTAGATGGAAATGTACAGCATTGATCTTGGAAAAAGGGGGAGAAAGCAGGGAAGGACAGTTAAAGTTTGTCAGTTAAAAGCAACCTCTTTTACATTTCTTTTCATTTTTTTGTAGCGAGGGAGAGCTTTTTTTCCTTCTAAATATTAAACAAAAACAACTTATTTTGGGGATTGGAAGCTATAATTAGCGTGCTCCATACCAAGACATGTCGGTGGCCCTAGGGCCAAATTTGGAGTCCTGCTTTGACAGAACTGGTCCCCGTTGCAGAACAAGATACAATCGATTGTAAGTAACAAATAATTGTAAGTCACAAAATTTGCGCGCATCAACTAATGAGATATGCGGATTTCGAACATGTGATCCGACTTATAATTAATTGTAACTTACAATCGATTGTATCTCTTTCTGGTTTAGTTTCTATGCTGACATTCTTTTGATCATTTTATGATAATATCACTGTTTATTTTTCATGCTTTTCTAGCAGAGAGACCAAGCAGTAATTATTATTACTCCGCTTTTCTCTATAATTTATTTTTTCTGTATCACGTTATGTTGCTGCAGTGTGTCTTTGTCTTGTGAAATGTAGGTGGCCAAATTTAGTAGCCTTTATAGTGTGTTGTGTTTTACTTTACAATGTAAGTATTGATAGTGTTGGAATTGTGAAATTTGTTGTTGTTGCAGAAACAGCGTTGATGTATGATTAAGAAGTTGATGTAATCTTACCTTTGAAGGTGGTACTATTGTTATTTTGTACATTCCCATATGTTCACCCACGTGAATGGTTACCAACTTATCACCCTACTTAGTACCTTCATTAATATTAATTTAACTTGATCTACACAATTACCTGTAATTTAATTACTGCCTGATATCCAGAACCTTATCTCTAATTTTGAGATGACATGAAGTTTATGTAATCTTACTCTGAAGGTGAAGGTGGCACTATTGTTATATTTTCATCCCCATTTGTACACCCAAGTAAATGATTACCAAATTATCACCCTACTTACATGTAGTACCTTCATTAATATTACTTTCACTTGATCCACAAAATTAACTGTAATTTAATTACTACCCGATATCCAGAACCTCATCTCTAATTTTGAGATGACATGAAATTTATATGTAATCTTACCTTTGAAGGTGGTATTATTGTTATTTTAAAATCCCCATTTGTACACCCATGTGAATGGTTACCAACGTATCACCCTTCATATTACCTTTATTTATATTACTACCACTTGATCTACACAATTACCTGTAATTGATTACTGTCTGATAAACAGAACCTTATCCCCTGATTTGAAGATTCTAGAATACTTTTAGGGAGGCGGGATTTAGTCTGCTATAATTGTTTAGTTCTACCCCATTCTGGACTGCCATTGATAAGTGGAATGCTCTAGAACTCCCCAATCATTACTGAACAAAAGACAATTGTGCTAAGTGTTCTGGGGGTTCTCCTGAGAACATTTGAACAGTTAGCTTTTTATCCCCCAGTTCTCTGCAGTTCTGTGGACAATAGGGAGTCTTCTACTCCTGGACAAGAACTCTAAAGAACTGGCCATTTTTTCAAATGGAATAGAGGGTTCTAGAGGCGTTCTAGACACTTTATAACATGTAAATTGATTCATCCTCTCCCCTTACAAAACCTTGTTTGAAAGAGAAGCCTGGATATGATGTACATGTTGAAAGTAGTGGAAGGAGATCTAGGTAGAGCATACTAGCCCGAGCTGCTCAGTGCACTTCATACTAATTAGCATCTGACCAATAAATACACCTGGGTAGAGAGCAGCAATTTGGATTAAGTGCCTTGGTGAAGAGCATAAATACTGGGGCATTTATCGGTTTCAAATCAGGTCCCGTGATTTGAATTCAAGCACTTACATGTATCTGATTGTGCCTCATCACCTCCTGTTAACCCATTCAAGACTGATTTTGGTATAACATGCATTCTCCATAGACCCCAGCCCAAGTATGTGAAGGACAAATCCTGAATGGGTTTACTCATAATGATCATCTAGGCATTGTGTAGTCTCACAACCCACCCCCTTTAGACATTATTTCCCTTTGTGGAATAATTATATTAATGTACATTCATGTACCCCATTGCCCCTTTACCCTATATTTTTTTAAATTTTTTTCCAAATGATAAATATGATCATCAGTGAAACCTGTTTGATATCAGTTCCCCAGTGGAAATATTTAATTTCTCCCAATGTTCTCTGCACACTATTAAATGTATTTATTTAATGTATTGAATGCACCTAATTTAAATAATAGAAACTTATTTCATATTTGTACGCAAAAGTCTTAATTTAGCAAATAGAAACCTATCACATATTTACACAATAGATTTCATTTATCTGATAGGAACTATTTAAAACTAGTGGCCAAGCCCTACTTCCCGCTGCCATTGTTGCTGGTATAGAATACTGTATACACTTTTTAACGAGTGTGTGATCGCATAAATGAACGTCGCTCACAATGCGTACAAACATATTGATTTGATCAGTTTTTAGAGCGCAATATGGATTTAGATGACACAGAGGTTGGAGAAAATTAGCTTGGCGCACCCATAGGGTTGCCCGCTAGTATGCTCCCCGGGGAGTTGAGAATGTGTACAATATCATTGTGCGGGTCTGAACTGTACCAAATGACCAGGGATAATAATAAGCGCTTTGAGCACCTTATATTAGGTGGATATTGCGCAATATAAATATCCTATATTATTATTATTATTATATAATTATACTTGAAGATGCCCATGAATGAAGCAACCTCGTATAAATAGTGTCATATCATTAAACGGAACCAGCTCCCCAAACATAATATTCTTTTAAATGAATGGTAATAGTTTTTGTAGTCCATTCCACCAACAAGTTTAGAAAAATAGGTTTTTATATATTTTGAAAACTCATCACCATACTAAAGTAAGTGTTCTTGGTAGCCTTAAGAAGCCTTTGTCCATTGTGTAGGACATACACGTACAGTATTTCATTTGATGTCTCCAAACACACGTGTATAGAATTTGTGCACTCTGAACCAAAGGCCCTGTCAGTTCCATAATTTGTGTTAACTGCATTGTTTATGAATTACACAACACTTTGCAAAGTGTTGTACATCTATTTAATTTCAAACAACAGTACCAAAACATTTAACCCTGTTATGTTCCTTACGTGGTGGTCCCCTTTAAATGGCACCCAACCCCAGTCGAACCCTATTGCACAGAACCTTTTTAAACCTAGTAAGTATGTCATTATTAACCCTTTTAACCAGTCCAGGTTTTGTATTACTGTTATTTTCTGAGAACACACATACTTAGTAATATAGTTCTTCTCCAAGAAATATTTTGAGATTTCGTCTTGCCAAAATTATTCCTATGGTAGATAGGAAAACTATGTGTAAAAATAAGAGATATTCATTACTTCATGGTTAACTGAGCACAGATTAAAGACAAACTCGTCCTATTTCAAAAAATAAGAGATATTCATTACTATACAAATAATACACTGTCTAGAGTGCATTGTGTAAATGCATCGCACGCGAGGCTCTGTTAGCTGTGCGTTGCGCACGAGGCGTAGCCGAGTGCGCAACGCACAGCTAACAGAGCCGAGAGCGCGATGCATTTACATGATGCACGATAATTGAGACCGTGTATTATTTGTTTTATAACACGAGCTCAACCACGGAATCGTTTATTTTGCTGGATTTTTAAAAACAGACTTGCCATGCCACAAACCCAGTCTATCTACCCTCTAGAGTGTGAATATGAATTAACAAAATTCACCATCCGACTACCTGCACTCGCTTCACTGAATGTGAAGCTCAGCAGATCAAACGCAGTCCACCAGAAATTGCCGAAAAAAATTCCCGTAAAATGAGAATTATCAAAGCATTTTATGCATTTCCATTCCAAAACTTACCAATATCAAACCACATACCATATAATTTACGAAACTGCTAAGATTGATTTACTACAATACCGATAATTTACAAAACGAAGCTTTTTCCATCTTTTTTTTTATCACTTTCGCAAGTTTGTCTCCGATAGAACTATGTAAACAAGCATTGTGACGTCATAGCCGTGCAAAAAGTTGCGCAACGAAAACGAGTAATGCATGGGGTTGCACCCTGTTTTGCACGGTCGTGCATGTTTGTTGAAATTTAATGAATAGTCACGTGACAGGATTTAACCAATCACGTTACTGAATTTACCAGAGCCGTGTTATAATTCATGGTTAACTGAGCACAGATTAAAGACAAACTCGTCCTATTTCAAAATTAGCAAAAGTAATATTATTACTGTAGTTTTATTGAGAATATACAAAAAATTGAACTGTTTAACAGTCAAAATCAATGCATTTAACCACATGTTCCATTAAGAAATCAAAATGGTTGGATGGTAGCCTATTATATGCAAAGTGATTTACTTTAATTTTTTCACCCTGCTAGTAGGCAGTATTAGTCGGTGATAAGACAAGTTTGGGCGTTCTTTACATTGTAGCCTTATGAAAGGTGTTTTGCTTTCCGGTAGAAAGCAGTAGGTACCATTTTTTCCCTCAAGACTTTCTCATTACTGTAAAGCTAAATGATTTTGTTTTTTCTCTTTCAGGCTTTCATTGAACTCAAGGACATCAAGGAATACAAGACCAAGAAGGATATCTTCATGCTCGTGGAATACAGTGAGTGGAAATGCATTGTTGTCAAGAAAACTATTCTTATTGAGCTCTAGTATTTCATATGAATATTTATCAAATTTCAGCAAAATTATGCCCAGAAAAATTGCCTCCATGCCATTTATTGTCAAAACCATTTGTTAATGTTATGAAACTGAGAATTAATGGCAAAAGTAGCAAAAGTGGCAATTTTTAGGGCTAAAATTTTGTTAAAATTAAACAAAAATTAAAAACCCAAAAGTGTGTTATTAAATTCGATTTCGAACTATTTTTAGAAGGACAATTGTTGATCTTGGTAGACTCTGTCTCAGCAGAGGATAACATATTTAGAGAAAACGGTTGTTTTATTCCCATGTTACAAGAAGTTTTTTTCTATTTATTCTGGGCCACTCCATGTACGATTCTACACAGAGTCATACATGTGATGAATCATCTAGGTAATATTTGAAATGAAATGACATTAAATCAAATTAAATTTATTTACCAAACATCATTTACCCCGAAATCGCACAATAGACCTGAATGAAATATACAGTTGGTAAAAGGGAACCAGTAGACGTGAAGCCTGCTAGTTGAGGCAAATTTTTTTCCCAACTATCAAAAAACATTTCAAATCTTATATATATCCCTTTATATATACAATGGAAGGATGACTAAAGTTGAGGCATAGTTATTAAATCTTTAGATTATATAAGCCAATATTTTGTCCATTCAGACTTCAGCGGGGCTGTACCAACCATGACAAACAAAAATGAAATAAAATAAAACGTGCAAACAACTAAACTTTATATTTGTACATTTCAATTATAAATATCCTTTTTGTCCTGCTCTTCATATTTCAGACCACCAGCAAAAGAGTGGAGTGAGGCACAAGTTCCGATCGGTGATGGCCCATGACATCGGCTACGCCATGCTCTGCGTCTTCTCCTACCTCGCCGCCGCAAGGAACGCAGAAACCATCAGCAGGAAAGAGCTGGAAGCCCGCATGGCCGGCAGGAAACGAGAATTCATGCAGAGCTAAAGAGTCTTAGAGAATTATTCAAAGTCTCTTTAACGTCAGAGATTCATCCATTTTATTCCTCAGCATGCCAAATGTTTTGTAATACTAGTACTCCTGTATACATGTATGATCTCTGCTATGCCTCTGTTCCTACCTCGCCGCCGCAAGGAACGCAGAAACCATCAGTAGGAAAGAGTTGGAGGCTCGCATGGCTGGCAGGAAACGAGAGTTCATGCAGAGCTAAAGATCTTAGAGAATGATTCATGGTCTCTTTATTACTGTCAGAGATTCATCCATTTTACTCCTCAGCATGCCAAATGTTTTGTAATACAAGTACACCTGTATGCATATATGATAAGAGATTGCTGGCTCCGCTTTGCAACTTCTCCTACCTCGCCGCAGCCAGGAATGCAGAAACCATTAGCAGGAAAGAGCTGGAAGCCCGCATGGCCGGCAGGAAACAAGATTTATGCAGAGCTAGAAAGAGTCTTAGAGAATGATCCAAGGTTTCCAAGGAGAGATAAATGTTCTCTTTACCGTCTTGAGGAGATTCATCCATTTCATTCCTCAGCAAGCCAAATGTTTTGTAATACTAGACACACCTGTATACATGTATGTTGATAGATTGCTTACTGCAGGTTTGTTTAATAAAGGCCATCAGTAGGAAAAGTTGGAGGCTCGCATGGCCGGCACGAAACGAGAATTCATGCAGAGCTAAGAGTCTTGGAGTAGTTACACATAGCAGGAGATTGAGGAATGTTGTCTTTTTAGTGAGAGAATCCTCCATTTTCATCCTCAGAATGCCAATTTTGTTCATATTAATGGTTCCTTATATGGTTAAATTGTTATACTTAACTCAGTCCTATGTATGGTCATCAGTGACTCGCATTACAGATAATGATACTATTAGTATTATTATTATTACAGATAGAAAAAATGTCGAAACAATTAGTTATCGAAAAAAAGTCTTGTCATACACATTATCTTGCCCAAGATACTTGACCATTTAAATTGCCATTTGGAATTTTACATATTTGGTTATATCCAAAGATTAAAGAAATAATTAATGAATTCAACAAATAAATTGAAGAAATTGATTGAATGATTTAATGTCTTTTTGTGATCAAACTTTACAAATACATGTAAAAACTATTTCTTTCTTGTTTATCATTCATTTGAAAACAATGGTTTAAAGATTTTTTTTATTCATAACATGTTTCATGCTTCATAATTTCAATTTCCCTCTTAACCAATGCCCCAATGTTGACAACCATTTTGTTTCTGTATTAATCTTTATTGAGTGGTTGCGTACTGCATTATTTGAGAATATGTTCCAAACTTGAATTGTCTATTCACATGCAAAGAATAAGAAGACTGATTTTCTTTAGAAAGTATTTTAGAAGGTGAATGTAGGGGAGATATAATAAATTTGTTTATAATCTTGCTGCAGTTAAAAAGTGATAAGAACTTATTTGAACAGTCCTTACATTGATTAACATGATATCACTCATCAACATTTCAAAGTTACAAACTAAAATTTAAATACAAATGTCACTCATGGATATGCCAACATGTCTGAGTAAGCCAATGAAAAAATGTGTACCGTTGTATTGTGATACTTGAGAATAGTACTCCATGATATTAACCTGTTCACTACGATATTATAAAATCCCCATAGACTTTGTACATAGCCCACTTGGCTCCCATAAGCAATGGGTTAAGTATGATATTATATGTACGCTTGGTATCTACAATAATTATCAACTATACCTATTGTGTATATGATTTGTGTATATCAATATTATGTACTTGCTTTCAAGCTTTGCACAGTAAGTGACTAGATGTGACTCTATACATTGTAACTTGCTTAACCCATTTAAATGTGAAATGTAGTGTACTTGATCTATGGACTGACAGTATATTAGTAATAGCTGGTTAACCAATTCAAGTCTGTACAATATTTTGGTATAACATGCGTTTACCATCAGTCCCAAGTATTTCTGGGAAGTGATCTGAATGGGAAATGAATTTTGAAACAGTAAGGGCTTTATATTTATAAGCATTCTTTTTCATTCCTTGTTTTTTTCCTTCAAAGCATTCATGTATCCCCACCAAACAGTACTTGTATATTATTCTGTTCACAATATAATCACAGTAAGCATTAACCACTAACCTAAAGCATACTGGGGGGTGTTTCACAAAGATCCCAAGTCAAACTTAACACTACATGTACATGTAAGTGGAACTTAAAAATTATGGAAAGCCATTAGTTTCTTTGTTTAATTATTACAGAATTCTTTTAGCAGGACTACAATTTTGATAAAATCATTTACATATTAGTTTTTTTTATCAAAGAGACTTTAATAAAAAAAGAGTTATTGATGAAAAATCTTGTTGAAAATTTAGAATATTCACATTTTGGGCCTTTGACTATGTTTAATTTTGAAAGCTACATATGGCTTGCCATCATTTTGAAGTCCAACTTAGTGTTCAGTTCGACTTGGTATTTTTGTGAAACACCCCCCCGGTTGGAATTTCAGTCAGACATACCTTCGATATGTATTTGTCATCATTATATACATTTAATATGTGCAATATGACATTCATGTAAATACCAGTACTAATTCGAATGGGCAATGTGTACCGTGTACTAGCTACATGTATGTGTTCACCTTTATGGAATACATCTTACTGCTGTGATATTTAACCAGAATTCAGAGAAAGTTTAGCATTCATTTAATATACATTCCTCTTTTATCTTGCATCTTTTCCACCAAAACTAAGTACATTGTTATTGTATTATTCCTTCATAATAATAGTACTATTCATTTAGTAAATCATTTTCTGTGGATTTTCATTTTCATTTGGAGAAAGTTAATCATTCATTCTTCTTTTATCTTTCCACCAAAACAAAGTACATTATAATTGTATTATTCCTTCATAATATAGTACTATTCATTTAGTAACTAATTTTCTGTGGATTTTCATTACTGTAAGGCATCGATAGAAAGCAAAGTTATACCTGTATCATACCAATGTAGAAAGCATCTTCTATACACATCTGTGCTATGTTATATTTCTGCATGTCTTTCTTCTGTGACAGTCATAACTTGCCATGCAAGAAAAAACAGGCACTAGGTTCCAATTGAATTTGTTACATCCCACCTATCCTAATATGTATTGGGGTCTACGGTCTCAAACTATTTTGTTTTGTGATTAGCTCAAATAACCCCTGTCAAAATATTTCATCCCGGCAACATACATGTTACATAAGGCTAGGGGGCTTTAGCCCCTCAAGAGTTTTGAAATTGCATAATAAGCTCATGTTTTGGGCTCAAATTGGATTATTTTGGCAGATAACGCATCATTTTGGGCAATATTGCTTTATTTTGGAAGGACAAATCGGCTACTTTTAGTTCAAAATTGATCCAGCCTTGGTAGAATTCCAGTTATTTTTCAGAAAAAAAAACAAGGAAGGATAATTGTTACTGGGACAAGCTACTTTAAAAAGCCTTCAGAAAAATGCATGTCTGCCAATGCAATGTGTGCATTAATTCACATGATTGTCAAACGGGTTTGCCTCCCTCGTGTGCTAGTAATATAAAGGGCTGACTAAGACTGTGGCAATTTAGTTTTCATATTTGTTTTTTATTTCAATATATTTCACCAGGGTGGCCCATTTAACCATAAGTTGATCTCCCATAGGGCCCTGGGATACAGTATACAAACATAATATAAACATGAATTATACAGGTCGTTACAAAAACATTTGAACAATTAATTTATTCACTTTCTTTGTATTCAGTTTGCTTCATATTTTCCACTGTCTATTACACAATATATTATACTATTTAGATCATTGATTTGATGATAAGTCTTTTACCTCCTGTATTTAAAAAAATACAAAAATAACATTGTCAAAATATACCGGTTTGTGTTTCTCTCGGCATGATCTATAGTATTCATTTTATTCATATCTATCATGTTTGTGTGATTAAACAAAAAAAACACAAATGATAATTTTCTTTTGTCAATACAACGTGCAAGTTTGCATAATTTATGTGTGGAATACGAGCAAATAATTTTTTGTCTAAATGTATAGCGAAGACTTTGTCTTGCTTAGAATAAATCATGTCTCAACTACTTGCGCTTTGTAACACTTAGAAAAGCGCTATATAAATGTCCATGTTATTCTTATGAAATAATGCTATGTTATTCGATGGTAAATTTAATGTCATATACAATATGTTCATAATTGAACGTAAAAACTCGCACAGGAAATCTACTTTTAAATAGTAGTGACCACCTGTATATAAAGGCCACCAGTCTGTAATGCGTTATCTTCTCTATTTGCATTTGTATGTGAATGCACCTGTCTGTAAAGGTCACTTGTCCACAAAGGCTTAAAGGGGACCGCCAGGCAAGAGAAAACATTTATGCTTAGTTGTGTTGGTACTATAATTCAATATCTATCATTTCGGGCATGCAACACAACCGTGCGCTTGTACTTATGTACATGTTATCGATAAGTTGATCTTTATGTGCTATCGTTATCGTAACTTCGCAGACCAGAATGATTGACAGGTGATATTAAAAATTACTACCTGGCAAAGTAGAAATAACTGCAGGATTGCAGACTTGTTTTATGTGTTCATTGTGGATATATCTTTGATGTGAGAGAGCCAAATCTCTGTATGGTGGTACCCTTTAACCTTTGTTTCCCTTGCAATTTGGTCTCTATAGACCGGTTTGAGAGTGTAAACTGAAGTCATGATTTCATAATAATGATATATAAACGTCCAGTCATTTAGGTTTATTTGTCTTTGTGCTATTTTTGTACAAGTAAAACAGTTACGATTATGAAATACGATTTTGTATGATAGAGTGATAGTATGTATAGCAACATTGGATGTTAGTTATAAACATTACATGATGTATATGTAAGATTGTTGTATAATGTATATATAAAGTAATCATTGTTACTATAAATATACCAATGCATGCTCCTGGAGTGATAATGTGAAAATGTAAATTATATTAAATGTAATATGTTTCATGTTGTGTTCATTATGCAGTAGCTTGTTCATTTGCAATCATGTTCATTTGGTTTTGTAATTTATATTTGCATTATATGGTCATTATTTCAAAGTCAGTGTTATGCATTCAATGTTTGGGTATGTACATGTATATTATGGCCATGATGGAACTTTATACAAAGCGTGAAATTAAACATTTAACAAATTGAGTAAAATTTATTTTGAGAGAGAAAAAAAAGAGAATGTATTAGAGATTATTTATGAAATTATTAGTGGCAATATGTGTGTATATAACTATGAATATATATTATATATATAACCTTATTCTCTGGTGTACTAATTACATATTGGAATGCTGATGTAAACCTATCAAAGGTGTCGTTCAATTCTACACAGTAAAATTGGGGTCGTTTGTATGGTGTTATCGGAAAATTAACAGTAGTGTAATATAACTTCAATTTCTCAAATTTCTTTGTACACTTTATGCCATTCAAGTCGATTCAATCCAATCAGATGTATTTCAATTCATTTCAATTCTGCTATTTTATTCAGGTTTTAATATCAAATTTAAACATGAAGATCACTAAGATCAATGCTTCAATAATATTTCCGTGTATAAAAGCTGTAACATACAATGATAGAACACATTAATTTAAAGCTGATATGCAATGTATAAACTCTGGTTCTTTATTATGTATACCATTGGAATGCATTTGAATGTATAACTTGATGTAGTATTGGATGGGAGACACACGAACATATATGTGATCACTTTAGGCGTTCAAACATTGTTTTAGATCAGGTGTTTCACTATACACAAACATACATTTCGGATGGTGACAGTAAACGAGGGGTCCCAGGCGTAAATAATGATACAAAATTAATACATCATTACAAAAATAATAAATCACCAACCCCCATTAATGGCCTGGCTAGGGATGTAACAAACATGCCAAGCCACACTATTTTACTGACAACTGTTCATATGGTACCATTTAGATTGTTTTTGTATACTTGAGATTCTAATGATACGTGTATTAGTATTTGGATTTGAGTCCTTATTATATTGAATTAAATGTTTATTATCAAAATTATTCATCATTTTATTGTTCAATATGTGTTCATGATATTTATGTTCCCTTCTTTACATGAATAAATGTTATTTGTTTTTTCATAGAGAAAATTCTGATTATGTTACAAACAATACCCACTGCAGCTGTATTCCATTAATAGGCAAATGTAGAATACACGTATGTTACCAAACTTATCAGACAATTTATCTTCAGCATTAAAATCTAAATATGTTGAACAAGTTAGCATAATTTTTCTAATTTTCATTAAAAACATACATTTTGCTCAGTTTAATCAAACTTTACCACATGTTGTCGATATCCAGTTATTGTGACTACTTTATCAAAAGCTAATCAGCATTGACCATTTAGTTGCTGCCATGGTAAATACACGTAGTGGACATATACCAAAATCCAACAAGTTTTGTGAGATTGTCTGTACAATTTAATTTTGATTTTGTTTATTTTATAAATGACAATATTCTGTGTCACATTCACTTATGTAGAAATTATGATATATTCCCTTTAATTATTGAATTATTTGTTTTGGTAAATGACTATGAAGACCTTTGTCAATTTTGTCAGTAAATTCAATACTTTAAATTGTTTAAAAAGTCATATGTATTTGTGGCTCATAGTACTATAATATACTCCCTACCGATTAATATGGTTAGAATAATAATAATCCCTGTTATAATTGAAAACATACTATAATCCGTACAGAGTATTATGATTGGTTAGAATAATAGTACTCCTGTAACTAATAGTAATGAGACTGAATCGTCTGGTTATCATTAGGCCAATGCTCCTTCTTACAATGAAATATCCATGTAATAAAGAGATTATCTCATTGTTGTCAATATGACAGTAAATTATGATTGTGTAGACATGTGTTATTCATCATCGTGTTTGAATCATAGATGTTGCCTGTTTGATCGTGTTTGTGCTTGAGTAATGTTTTTATTTTTGTTTCTTAACGTTAATGGGTGGACCTGTGTGTATTATGTGAATAATTAGCACGTGTGCGTATGTGTTTGGGCAGGGTTGTTGCGTGTAGGGAGGGGAGTGTGGGTCCGCACGTATATGTGCGTGTGTATATGTGTGTGTGTGTGTGTGCGCGTGTGTGTGTGTTTGCAGGTTCGTTGCGTTTTTTTTTTTTTGGGGGGGGGGTCGATGTGTAGTGTGGTTTCTTTCCTTTTTATGATAGACTAAATAGAAGCAAACAACAAGTGTGTGTTTGCATGGGGTGCTTGTGTTTGTATTAAGATGACGTAAAACGTATTACTTGCATGCGTTGTCAGCGTATAGAGGCGCTACTAAAATATTAATAATATCATTAATATTTATATTATTATTGAAACCAATGAGTTTTAATGAGAGAACGCCCTTTTGAGTTTGAACGGCTCTTTAAAAAAAATGATAAAAGTTTGTTTTTATCTAGTCGTATGTATCTTTTTTTTTAAAAATTCCTTTCGAGCATGGTGGAGTTTTAGCATGGAAAGTACTCTCCTAGTACTATCCATGCTAAAATACAGTTTGACCAAAACTGTACTCTCACCAAAACTCAACTATCCCTTTAAATCAAAATGAAGTCTAGTAGTATTAATCAAGCGACATGATTGTTAATTAACGAGCATAATGTACAGATCAAATGTTGCTTGTAAGTATCGGTTTCCATGGTGGTGTATATAATACGTGTGGTTTGCGGTTGCACCATGTGAGATGGGTGGATTGGTGAGTCCTGAAAAGGACTATGGTAGTCCTAGAAAGGACTGTTGGTAGTCCTAGAAAGGACTATTGGTGTAGTCCTTAAAAGGACTGTTGGTATTCTTTCTAGGAGAGTCCTGAAAAGAACTGTTGGTAGTCCTAGAAAGGACTGTTGGTAGGCCTAGAAAGGACTGTTGGAATAGTCCTGGAAAGGACTGTTGGTATTGCGAGCAGAGGGTGGATGTACAGTTCGTTATTCATGATGCATGCTCATTAACACTGACCCCACACATGTTTAAATATAGTTAAACAGTTATGAATGTTTCTCATTCTACATTTATCGTACAATAAAGGTATTTTTACATTCACATTACTCGTTAAATACTGACCAAGCCCAGATATCCTGCCGATTCGCCCTAAGTTATACAATGTGCTGTCATCAAAATAATCGTGTCCGGACTACTACCCCCTGGACAACCACCCCCCGGACAATTACCCCCCGGGACAACTACCCCCCTAGGACAATTACCCCCAAGACAACTACCACCCGGACAATTACCCCCCTAAGACAATTACCCCCCAAGACAATTACCCCCCAAGACAACTACCCCCCAAGACAATTACCCCCCAAGACAATTACCCTCAAGACAATTACCCCCAAGACAATTACCCCCCGGACAACTACCCCCCGGACAACTACCCCCCGGACAACTACCCCCCGGACAATTACCCCCCGGACAACTACCCCCCGGACTATTACCCCCCGGACAACTACCCCCGGACAACTACCCCCCGGACAATTACCCACCGGACAACTACCCCCCGGACAACTACCCCCCCGGACAACTACCCCCCGGACAACTACCCCCGGAGTATTACCCCCCCCGGACAACTACCCCCCGGACAACTACCCCCGGACAATTACCCACCGGACAACTACCTTCATATTTTGAATATTTGTTTCGAAATGACAAGTACAGTAAACTATAAAGCATGCATTTATTTTCGTGAATCTAACTCATTTAATTCAATAACCTTTTAGATTCCTTATACCCCACAATATCATAAAGCATTGGCGTCGATTTCTTCTCGCCATGGGGGGGGGGGGGGGGGGTGAGCGATGAAACTTCATTATGACCATCTTCGGTGAGGGAGTGACGTTACCAATCCAACAGTGTGGCCGTGATTGGGTTGTTGTTGTTTTTTTTTGGGGGGGGGGGGGTGGAGGCCTGGTGTTGGGGGTATAAGAGGCACAAGCTTTTGGATTGAGCTGTTTAGACTTCTGAAGATTATAAAGTGCAAATTGAGCACTCTGAATGGAATCACAATGTGGGTCAAGGGGGCGGAGCCCTCGAAAACCTTTGGATTTGTGATATCCAGAACTAAAGATGTTGTCCAGATTCAAAATATAAAAGTCAGCTAAATTAGACCCGGTATAGCGAGAGTACCTGAAATAAATGTTCATACGTGTTCAGGGGACCAGGTAAAATGACTATAATGGGAGCCAGGGGCGCTGCCCCGGAAACCTTGGGATTTTTTATATACTGAACTAAAGATCTTGTCCAGATTCAAAATATAGTTATTAAATAGATAGACATACGGTATAGTAACCTACATTTTAGTGGACAAAGCGAGAGTTCCTGAATACAACTATTATAAGTGTACCGGGGACCTGGTCAAATTACTATAATGGGGGTCCAGGGGGCATAGCCCCCGGAAGAGTTTGGATTTATGGCAGATTATCACTCTCAAGATCTGAATGAACGGGGTCAATGTCCCTTTATTTTAATATTTTGATATATATTTGAATCGCAATTATTGGGGAGAGGGAGGGGGGGGGGGGGGGGTAATACAGGCCACCCCACCTAAAATATTGGGGGGGGGGGGGGATATCCCCCACCCCGTCCCCCCGCCCCCGTGATTGACATAAAATGTATGTTCTTGTTTCGATAGAGAAAATCCACAACGTAGAGTTTCAGTTCGCAGAACTTAAACGTAGGCCTACGTGTTTGAAGCTTACATTTGGATAATCAGCACACAGGCTGCTTCCGCACACACCCATACATGATTTGGTACAATGTGGATTCTGCATAGACCCATACCATTGAGATATATCGATGACCCATACCCGAGTATTTTCAGGACCACTCTTGGATTAACCAAACACAAGTCACGTTCATTTGTACATGGGTGAAATGATACACCGCCTTCTCGGTCTGCCGCTCTAGTTGAAAGCTTTGTGTCGATGTTGATTTTATTATGTTACTTGAGATTAAAACATATTTATGATACATTCAGGGTATTACTCCGAGCACATCATTTGTTGCAAAGGCAGTACTGCAGTTTATGTCAATGTACCAATCGTACCACATGAATTGTATTTTAGTAACGATGAGAAATAGGCGGATGCTGAATTATCGAAATCTCATGATATTGCAATCTCTAGACATTGCCTATATCGCTGCGTTGTTTATCTTCTGTTAATGACTGACTGAACTTTGTCGTGAACATCTATGATGCATTTCTTCAGGAAGGTCATATCGATACAGTGAAATATCTGATAAGTCAAGGAGCTGATGTAAACATGGGAGATAATGATGGATCGACAGCCCTTCATTCAGCATCACAAGGCGGTCATATTGATACAGTAAAATATCTGATAAGTCAAGGCGCTGATGTGAACAAAGGAAAGACTAATGGAGGGACAGCCCTGCATGCAGCATCACAAGGAGGTCATATCGATACAGTAAAATATCTGATAAGTCAAGGAGCTGATGTGAACAAAGGAAATACTACTGGAGGGACAGCCCTGCATGCAGCATCACAAGGAGGTCATATCGATACAGTGAAATATCTGATAAGTCAAGGAGCTGATGTGAACAAAGGAAAGACTAATGGAGGGACAGTCCTGCATGCAGCATTACAAGGAGGTCATATATATACAGTGAAATATCTGATAGGTCAAGGCGCCGATGTGAACAGAGGGAAGACTAATGGATGGACAGTCCTGCATGCAGCATCACAGGGAGGTCATATCGGTATAGTAAAATATTTGATAGGTCAAGGCGCCGATGTGAACAAAGGAAAGACTAATAGATGGACAGCCCTGCATGCAGCATCACAAGGAGGTCATATCGATACAGTGAAATATCTGATAAGTCAAGGCGCTGATGTGAACAAAGGGAAGATTAATGGATGGACAGCCCTGCATGCAGCATCACAAGGAGGTCATATAGATACAGTAAAATATCTGATAAGTCAAGGCGCCGATGTTAACAAAGGGAAGACTAATGGATGGACAGCCCTGCATGCAGCATCACAAGGAGGTCATACCGGTACAGTGAAATATCTCATAAGTCAAGGCGCTGATGTGAACCAGGGAGATAATAATGGATGGACATCCCTTTATTTAGCATCCGATAAGGGTCATATCGATACAGTGAAATATCTGATACGTCAAGGCGCTGATGTGAACAAAGGAGATATTAACGGATGGACAGCCCTTCATGTCGCATCCGATAATGGTCATATCGATACAGTGAAATATCTGATACGTCAAGGCGCTGATGTGAACAAAGGAGATATTAACGGATGGACAGCCCTCCATGTCGCATCCGATAATGGTCATATCGATACAGTGAAATATCTGAGAAGTCAAGCAGATGATGTGAACAAAGGAAATATTTATGGATGGACAGCCCTGCATGCAGCATCACACGGAGGTCATATTGATACAGTAAAATATCTGATATGTCAAGGAGCTGATGTGAACAAGGGAGATACTTTTGGATGGACAGCCCTTCATTCAGCATCACAAGGAAGTTATATCGATACAGTGAAATATCTGATAAGTCAAAGCGCTAATGTGAACAAGGGAGATAATAATGGATGGACACCCCTTCATTCAGCATCAGAAGGAGGTCATATCGATACAGTGAAATATCTGATAAGTGAAGGAGCTGATGTGAACAAGGGACGTAATGATGAATATACAGCCCTGCATTCATCATCAGAAGGAGGTCATATCGATACAGTGAAATATCTGACAAGTCAAGGCGCTGATGTGAACAAAGAAATGACTAATGGATGGGCAGCCCTGCATGCAGCATCAATGGGAGTTCATATCGATACAGTGAAATATCTGATAAGTCAAGGCGCTGATGTGAACAAGGGAGATAATGATGGATTTACAGCCCTGCATGCAGCATCACAAGGAGGTCATATCGATACAGTAAAATATATGATAAGTCAAGGCGCTGATGTGAACAAAGAGAAGACTAATGGATGGGCAGCCCTGCATGCAGCATCACAAGGAGGTCATATCGATACAGTGAAATATCTGATAAGTCAAGGAGCTGATGTGAACCAGGGAGATAATGATGGATGTTCACCGTTTCATTTAGCATCCAATAATGGTCATATCGATACAGTGAAATACCTGATAAGTCAAGGAGCTGATGTGAACAAAGGAAAGACTAATGGACGGACAGCCCTGCATGCAGCATCACAAAGAGGTCATATCGATACAGTGAAATATCTAATAAGTCAAGGAGCTGATGTGAACAAGGGAGATAATAATGGATGGACACCCCTTCATTCAGCATCAGAAGGAGGTCATATCGATACAGTGAAATATCTGATAGGTCAAGGCGCTGATGTGAACAAAGGAAAGACTAACGGATGGACAGCTCTGCATGCAGCATCACAAAGAGGTCATATCGATACAGTAAAATATCTGATAAGTCAAGGAGTTGAGGTGAACAAGGGAAATAATGATGGATATACAGCCCTTCATTTAGCATCACAAGAAGGTCATATCGATATTATGAACTATCTGATAAGTCATGGAGCTGATGTGAACAAGGGAGATACTGCTGGATTTACAGCCCTTAATTTTGCATCCATGAATGGTCATATCGATACAGTGAAATATCTGATAAGTCAAGGAGCTGATGTGAACAAGGGAGATAATGATGGATGGACAGCCCTTCATTCAGCATCACAAGGAGGTCATATCGATACAGTGAAATATCTGATAAGTCAAGGATGTGATGTGAACAAGGGAGATAATGATGGATGGACAGCCCTTCATTCAGCATCACAAGGAGGTCATATCGATACAGTAAAATATTTGATAGGTCAAGGCGCTGATGGGAACAAAGGAGAAAATGATGGATTTACAGCCCTTCATTCAGCATCACAAGGAGGTCATATCGATGCAGTGAAATACCTGATAAGTCAAGGAGCAGATGTGAGCAAGGGAGATACTGCTGGATTTGCAGCCCTTAATTTTGCATCCGTGAATGGTCATATCGATACAGTGAAATATCTGATAAGTCAAGAAGCTGATGTGAACAAGGCAGATAATAATGGATGGACATCCCTTCATTCAGCATCAGAAGGAGGTCATATCGATACAGTGAAATATCTGATAAGTCAAGGAGCTGATGTGAACCAGGGAGATAATGATGGATGGACAGCCCTGCATGCAGCATCACAGGGAGGTCATATCGATACAGTGAAATATCTGATAAGTCAAGGAGCTGATGTGAACCTGGGAGATAATGATGGATGTTCACCCTTTCATTTAGCATCCAATAATGGTCATATCGATACAGTGAAATACCTGATAAGTCAAGGAGCTGATGTGAACAAAGGAAAGACTAATGGACGGACAGCCCTGCATGCATCATCACAAAGAGGTCATATCGATACAGTGAAATATCTAATAAGTCAAGGAGCTGATGTGAACAAGGGAGATAATAATGGATGGACACCCCTTCATTCAGCATCAGAAGGAGGTCATATCGATACAGTGAAATATCTGATAAGTGAAGGAGCTGATGTGAACAAGGGATGTAATGATGAATATACAGCCCTGCATTCATCATCAGAAGGAGGTCATATCGATACAGTGAAATATCTGACAAGTCAAGGCGCTGATGTGAACAAGGCAGATAATTATGGATGGACAGCCCTGCACGAAGCGTCGTCAAAGGATCAGCTTGAGATAGTAGAATATCTCTTGGGCCAAGGAGCGGACTTGAAGCTGAAAGATGTTGATGGCCTCACGCCCCTGCATCACGCAGCAATGTCAGGTGATCTTCGCATCGTAAAGGCCCTGATAAATGACGGATCAAAATTGTTTGCTATAGATTCCATTGGAAATACACCTCTTCATTACGCACTGTCGTCAGGATTTTTGAATGTGGCGAAGTTCATTGCACGTAAAGGTGCAACTCCGGTTGATTCAGACCAGCCAAGTGAATCTACAAAGGCTTTGTTTGATGCTTCCAGTAAAGGTCAACTACAAGTTATAAAGTTGCTTATCGATGAAGGCGCGAACATCAATTGCCGCGTTACAGGTGGATCGACTGCTTTACACAGAGCAACATTAGAGGGTGAGCTTGATGTTGTAAAATATATCGTGAGTAAAGGAGCGGATTTGAAGCTGAAAGATTTTGAAGGACGCACGGCCCTGCATAATGCATCGCAGGACGGTCACGTCGATATCGTGAAATACCTACTAAGCAAAGACACAGGAACATCCTTGCAGAAACGTCATGGAACGGATAGGTCTGATACAAACAAGGTGTGTATGGATTCGATACCTGAAGAATTGTTAACCGTAGTATATACATATAAGCTATATATAATTCATTCGGTATAATAAATAAATGTTAAAGAGATCTTGACAATTTCTTGATATTTGCAAGAAGTGATGAATTGTCACAGGTAAAACTGTCAGAGGCAAAAAAGTCAGAGGTAATATTTTCGTAGGTAATAATGCCAGAGGTAAAAATGTCAGAGGTAATAATATCATAGGTAATATATCAGAGGTAATAATGTCAGAGGTAAAAATTTCATATGAAATTTGCCAAGTTTTATTAAAGTCCACCTAATCCTCTGACATTTTTACCTGGCACCAAAAATTCATCTTGCATGGAAATTACACGCCCGAGTAATAAGCTACAGTGTAAATATATGTTATCTAACTCATTGTACCGATTCAAACAAACTAAAACCTGTTCATTGCTTTTACTGGTAATACAAATATAATACCATATGAGGGAACCACTCTAGTTATACGTACGTTTTTGTCAATTTTGACAATTTTACTAAATCCCTTCCATAACAACAAAGCACGATACAATAATGTGTGCATGTCATTCTCGGTTTCTGATTATTTTTTTTTTGGAGAGATACTTATTAGTCTCGTTCATCTAATGCAATGTGAATATGCATATAATTTTATGAATGAGACTAGCAACTATTACTTATTTACTTGCAAAGGCTTTAAATATAGGTTTTCTCGGTTGATTTTGTAAGTTGGCCACACGAATTAATTTTGTGTGCATTACATTTTGCCGATTTTGTCACCGCAGCTGTACGCTGTAGTTTAAAGGGGTAGTACAGTTTTGGTAAGGCTGAACTTTAGTAACCAAACCTGGACAGTAACATTATAAACTAATAGTTATAACTCCACCATGCTAGAAAGGTATACAAAATTACAAACGACTAAGTAAAAAGCCCATTATCATTCAAAAAGAGCCATTAAAACACAAGAGGGCGCTCTCTAAAAAGGCATTGGTTTTAACCATTTTTCATACAAAATTATGCATGTGATGTTTTATTGAAATCATGATTAAATAGAGAGATCATCAACAACTATTTATAAAACGCTTTTGAACATTTTTGAAAAAGTGTATGTGATTTTTTGAAAAATTCATCTAATTATTTGGGCGCCAAATAATTATAAGATCAAATATATTTATTGATATTTCAGCCGTTTCTGGACCGATTTTGACCAAATAACGTTTATTCTGCCATTAAAATGTTCTCTCAAATTCGACACTCAGTTTTTCATTACCTCACAAAAAAAATGTGATGTGCAGCGCCCTCTCTACCAAAACTAAACTACCCCTTTAATGTCGTGTTATAGCCTTTGAATTAATATTACGCTCATTCGAAAACATTTTTTGGGCATTCGATTTTAAACGTGTTTCTTTTTCGTAAGGGTTGTCATTTAATTTAAAGTGAGAAAATCCGTGATTACGTAATACCGCTTTCTGTGTTGGCGAAAATGAATAATAGCGTGTTTATTAAACTTAATGCTATAAGTGCTAAATCACATGTGCAAAGAACGAATTACAATTTTGCACAACAGACTTTTAAAAGCCTTTAGCTCAAATTCGCGAATTTGAATGAATACGAATGAAAAACTTACGAAATTGACCGATATAGTTATGTGGAAGATGTCATCAACTGTTAAATATTATATTGGCGGCAATCGAAATACTCAACCAATCAAAAACGTAATGAATATTTGTCTTAACTTACTTTCTTTTTTCTGTTGGTAACTACTTTTGACAAAGGTATTACAATTCCTCAACCAACAAGACACATGTGGTTTCACTACTCTCCACCTCGCATCGCAGTTGGGACATAGAGCTACAGTTGAGGCGTTAATATTTCACGGCGCTGATCCAAACCTTAAATCAAATGAGGGGCAAACTTGTCTGCATATCGCCATTGGAAACTGCGACAGGAATACAAGAATATCAAGGACAGTAACTCAGAACACAGTGGTAAGGGGGATAGCTGGGTCAAGCTGCTGAACGAGTTACATACTATCGACTTTGAAGATCTGCACATTTGAACCAGTCCGATAGATGCATTCAGTTAGATCTTTTAAAAGGGGAGGGGGGGGGGGGTGTAATTTACAAAAAAGGTGACTGAAATCGATCGGGGCCGAGACCGAGACAAATTTAATCGTTGCCCTATACCACTGGTTTAGATTGCCGAGACCGATAAAAAGTGGACCTTTCAGATTTTTTTTTTGGGGGGGGGGGGAGGGGGGGGGGGCGGGGGAGAGTGCGTTCGCACTGAACACTGCCCCTGGTTTACGGGCCTGTGTTGTAACACATTCTGAAGTGCAGTTTATTAAAAACTCTACAATCGATTGTAACTCTGTCTACAACGGGGCCATGTTCGATACAAAAATTGAAGCGCAATATTCAATAACTTTCAGAAGCCTAGGGTAGCCATTCTACGGATTGCTATGAATTTTATAGAGTATGCAGAGCGAAGATAATTACTTGACATCACTTGAAATATTGTTTGTCTTTTTTTAACCCCAATGCTCGACATAAATATATATAAACCGAACACAAAAAGTCATGCTTAAGCAACATGCCTAAGCAATTGCTTATAATTTCATAACCAAGAATCGTTTCAAGATTTCGTCTTGCCAAAATATTCCTATGGTAGTTAGAAAAGCAATGTGTCAAAATAAGAGGGACCATTAATCCATGGTTGAGTGAGCACACATTAAAGAGAAAGTTGTCATATTTCCAAATTTGCAAAAGTATTATCATTATTACAGTTTATTGAGCGGTAACAAATAAAAAAAATGCACTTTTTTAAAATTGCAATTATTGCATTTTACCACATATGCCATGAACAAATCAAAATGTATGACATATCAAAAAGCATTTTTTCATAAACCACAACTAATGCATTCAGCCACATGTGCTGTTTCACAACAATGTACAGGCATACACAATACCTTGTGACTTTTTAATTGAGCCATTTTGTCTTTAATCTGTGCTCATTCAGCCATAAAGTGATGAATATCTCTGATAGTTACATGTAATATACAAGACAATTGAACACATATTGTAGCAAGACGACATTGTGAAACAATTATCGGTTATGAAATTATGAGCTGTCTTTAGGGGGTAGTTACTTTTTGTGTTCGGTTTATATACATGATTTATGTAATTTAATATTAAATATGATACATCTAATAACAACGTACCAATTATGCTCATATCTAATTTGTTTACTAATACTTATTCATAGAACTCAGAAGTCATCTCCACAAGCATGGCAAGCGTCTTATCTCCAGACAAAGCTTTGGTCTGCTACCTCCTCGAGCATGGCGCTAGACTTGATATAGCGGACAACGAAGGAAACCTGCCTATCCAGTGTACCAAAGATGAAATCGTCAGACGCATGATACACTTAAGGTAGAGAACATCTTGTTTTACAATATTCATGCGTATCAGCGGCGTAGTGTAGTCGGACTGATTGGGGCAGGAGGTGGGAGGTGGAGGGGGGGGGGGGGGGGTCTCTCCTGTGTAGCTACGCCACTGATATGCTAGTTTATATGTTTAACCTTCAATGCCTATACATCATAATTAAATAAATGCAGTTGTACTTTCCCCAATCGCGTAAACATCTATGTACAGTTTCTGATAACATGTTTCAGCTATTTTTTTTATTATTATCCTTTCCTATTATCACCAGTACAATATTCGCGCGATTAATTTTAATTAAACTTCATTTATAGGTTACGTTTATTCATTGATATTGATATTCAAAACAAATCAGGTCCAAGTGCAATATATATTGCTTATGATGTGATCCATCCACATGGATGAGACCAATCCTCGCCAAAGTGCGAGCTGGAAAAATCATATATGCAATTAAAGTACCTAGTACATCAAGCATTGAATCTCAGCTATATATATACTCCGCAAAAAAAGAAACTGGACACTTGTATGAGACCAAATATTTCGTATTCATTAACGATAAAATATATGATATTGTATATCAAATTAAAGATAAAATTACCCTCTTCAATATTCGCATAAAATCCAGATGAAATCATTCATGCATGACTTGTCACGGTCAATTAACCACACCAAGGTCTGTTTTCAAAAATAGCAAAAATGGAACATCCACTCAACCATATAAATGTTGATAAGCATAATCTAAAACGCTATATTCATGAGATGGCATAATTTTTCATTACAAATGTGACCTTTTCTATCTTCCTCTCAATAAAGAGTATAAATGAAGACAAATTGTGAACGTTATAGGTGTTATTTCCATCCAAAAGTAACAAAATGGGGAATTCCATGGCAAAGCTTTATTAGTCAAAACAACAGTTTGTGCCCTTATTTCAGCATTTAAATGGTATAAATTCTTCTCAAGAATTATACCGTAGTCCAAAGATCTTCAAAACCTGAAGACACCCTTGGTCAAACATTTGGGCAGTCTTTAACATGACATTTCTCTAGGTAACTATGGTTAAAATTGCAGGGGACACATGAAATAGACAAGCTTCATGCCTGTAATACAGACCAGTATGATAATGCTCTCATAACCTGGCCCTGTTTTATTGACAAATTTGTATTTCCAGAGTTTGTTCATAACAATAAAGTTGAATAATGACATAATTTACTTGCCCCGCTCATCTTGTTTTAAGTGAAACGCTTACTATCACTTCAGTCGAATGGTGTGGTCCTCCATTGTTTTGCTATTTTTGAAAACAGACTTTGCTAGTGTTAATTGACCATGGTATTTCATGCATGAACGATTACACCTTTAAGTTATACCCTGCATGTAGAGGACTAAATTCCCTTTAATTTGATATATGATCATGTACACTTAATCGTACATTAATATGAAATATTTCAACTTATACAAGTGTCCAGTTTCTTTTTTTGCGGAGTATATATAGTTCAGTTTATTGATACATAACAACAACAAAAACACGTAAAATTACAAAAACGCAGTTGGTAAACTGAAATAAGGTTGGTTTACACTCAAATGTAGTCTATTATGACGGAACAAAATTTACAACAACAAAATACATCTAAAATGAACGAAACAACATATTGGCAGGTAATGTATTACAAAAGAGTAACCACAATATTTGAATAATTCAAATGATAAAGACTGCAATTAACATTTAGTCATAAATTCGCGATATATGAACATATCAACTGTGTTTGAACCAGGAGGGTGTTTCACAAAGATCCTAAGTTGAACCAAAGGTTATTCCAAAGGCTTGGAGAGAGGCTAATGTCATTGCGATCCTCAAACCAGGGAAACCTGCGAACGACCCTGCAAATTACCGTCCCAACCTCTCTTATGTGCATATCCTACAAATTATTCGAGCGTCTCCTACTGGCCAGGCTGATCCCATTGGTGGAACCTGTGCTACCAAAGGAACTAGCAAGCATCAAGCCAAAACTGAGCTGTTTCGAGCAAGTCCTAGCCCTTACTACTCTCATTGAGGCAGGAAACTAGCGTGATCTTAAAACAGGTGTGGCACTGATTGACCGCTCATAAGCCTACAACACTGTAGGGAGACGTGGCCTGCTGCTCAAAGCCTCCCGCATCTTCAAGTATCGGACATCCATGGGCATCCTTGCTTCCATACTCAGGTATAGAATATTCAGAGTGTCACTTTGAGGACAAACAAGCCCGGCTCGAACCCTCAACGATGGCCTCCCTCAAGGATCTGTCTTTGCCCCGATGCTTTTCAACATAATGTAAGTAACATACTGGAGATCACTTCCATAATCTTTCCTATGAAGATGATTTTGTACTTCCTACCCACTCCATCGATTTCAACATATATATACTAACCACAACCCTCACCGAAGACATGAAGAAGATAGAGGACTACCTATCCCATTGGGGCCTCTGTCCCACTCCTAATAAGACTCAAACCACTGCCTTCCATCTCAGTAACCGGCAAGCAAAAAACTCAACTTAAGGTCACCTCCTGTGGGAAAACAGTCAAACATGTAGAGATCCCTCAATACTTTGGAGTTACACTGAATCGCAGCCTCACCTATCGTGAACGTCTGAAGAGTGTTTTAGGAAAACTGAAGACCAGAGTCAACATTATCCGGAAGCTCACAGCTGGGGTTCAGGCACACAAACCCTTCGAACAGCCTGCATAACGTATGAATAGAGCCGCTATACCAGGAAGGTAGATATGTACCATGTTAAACAAGTCTATGTTTAAACTGAGCTATGATAATAATTACTGACACTCTTAAGTGAACATTTAATTGCTACCTGATCTCTCCCACATTGCTCACCCTCAAGCATAGGCCACGGAAGTAGGGGGGGGGGGGGGGGGGGGCAAAACGCAATTTTGCCCCCAAAAAGCCCCCCCCCCCCTCCCAAATCTTTTTTTTTTAAAGAGTGCGAAAGACAAAATCAAATGTATGAGCTAACGTTCAAAAACTAGTTTATACATCCATTTTCAATTTTCGCTGCGCGAACAGATTATCTCAGTTTGTTGTAAACATCTGATGAGAGCATGGACATTTTATTATTTTTTTGTTTAACTCGGATTCTAAATATCCTTCACAGGTATGGCATGAGGTGCACCAAATTGCATCATTTCAAGTATATGAATGCAAAATCTTCCCCGTGGGAGGGGAATACCCCCTCTCAAACCCTCCCCCTCTGGCTCTGCCTAAGCCCTCGGTCGCTTCGCTCCCTCGGGATTAATTATTGGCTGTAGGCCATGTTGTTGGATCATACATGCGCCATATAGCTTATGTGGAACTGTGTATGACACTAAATACAATATTTATGTGTGAGTTTGGGTGCATATTTATTAGTGCGTCAATTATTTGTTTTCTTCGTGAAAAATATATCAAATCATAACATGCTTTCCCATATACAGTTAATCTTAAGCCCGAATTTTCTATCTAGGTATGCACCAGATTACACAATTTGAAGTCCATTAATGCAAAATCTTTCTTACCGTGGGAGGGGGATCCCCCCTCCCAAACCCTCCCCCTCCCTCCCTGCCCAGCCCTCAGTCGCTTCGCTCCCTCGGGACTCATTATTGGCTGTGTGTTGTTGGATCATACATAATGTTGCATAATTATGGTTTATGTTGTTGTGTGTGTGTTCTGGGGTACATATTTATTAGTGTGTCAATTATTTGTTTTCTACGTGAAAAAAAGATATTTTAAAACTTTCTGGTCGATCAAATCATATCACGCTTTCCCAAATACAGCCGAATTTCCGGCGCTAGTTCACTTTTGTACCCGCACTCCAGTGTCGGCACGCTACGCAGCTAGCTGCCGTGACGCGCTCGTGAAGGGTACCCTACTAAACACAAATATAACGTACCCAAAGTCAACTAAATCTTCGACAATTGCTCAAATAATGGTCATGATTTCGAAGTAGTTATCTCTTTTACCTGTTTTGTGTCAATTTTCGTATCTTTTATCGAGTATTTTTCCTCAAAACGTAGACATTATAATGTCCACTTTTACAGGTTTCACAGCAAACTAAGTGGATGAAGTTAGCGACCGTAATTAAGTTGGGGAGGGGGGGGGGGGGGGGGGGAGGGGCTGATCTTATGTATTGAAGAAAGATACAACAAAACTAATATATAAGATTGGCGTAGCCAGGGGGGGGGGCCTTGCTTAATAAAATAAAATACAATAAATTAAATACGCCAATAATACGTCAATCTGATATATTAGTTTTGTTGTATCTTTCTTTAATACAGAAGATCAGCCCCTCCCCACCCCCAACTTAATTACGGTCGCTAACTTCATCCACGTAGTTTGCTGTGAAACCTGTACAAAAAAAGTGAACATTATAATGTCTACGTTTTGAGGAAAAATAAATACTCGATAAAAGATACGAACATTGACACAAAACAGGTAAAAAAGATAACTACTTTGAAATCATGACCATTATTTCAGCAATTGTTGAAGATTTAGTTGATTTTGGGCACGTTATATTTGAGTTTAGTAGGGTACTCTTGACGAGCGCGTCACGGTCAGCTAGCGGCGTAGCGTGCCGACACCGGAGTGCGGGTACAAAAGTGAACTAGCGCAGAATTTCCTATCTAGGTATGCACCAGATTGCACAATTTCAAGTCAAATAATGCAAAAGCTCCCTACCGCGGGAGGGGGACACCCCCCTCCTACACCCTCCCCCCGCTCAGTCGCTTCGCTTCCTCGCAATGTATCACTCTCACATCTCTCTCACATCTGGCTCAAAGTTGGCAACCAAGGGTGTGGTTGGGCATGAGCCCCTACACACACAAATTGTGAGCCCCCTTGGGGTTTTGCCCCCCCCCCCCGATCCAAAACTGCTTCCGGCGCGCCTGCCCTCAAGTACGGATACATGAGATAACGGACCCAGAAGCCACACCGCACCTCTACCAAACCAGACCTACCTATGAGCGAGGACCTAGGGAAACTACCCCACTTGCGCCTTAAATCTCGGACAGCCTTTTGGCCTTTTGTGCATTCTCTACAATAATTCGACCTTAAAAGAGAACATTACCTCAGAGCCAGCATGTTTTAACCTCCACGGAAAGCAATGGGTGACTCTAAAAAGGATATGAACACTCCATGCAAGGTCAGCCCATTATCTCCAGCAATGGAAAATGAAAGACAGCCCTGCATGTGACTATGGGGATCAAGACCTGACAGTGCAGCATGTGGTAAATGACTGCCCTCTCCGATGCTTCCCTGATAATTTGGAGGGGATTCAATTGCTGCTCTGACCTGGCTGAGAAACCTAGACCTGAATGTAAAGACTGTGCGTATGCCATACGAAAGAAAAATAACCAGCTATACTCTTTTAATCTTGTCCTCGCTATGCCCTTTTAAAGTACGCTACGAATAGTTTTATTATGTTATACAATTTGATCACACATTATAGGAATTGTAAATATCTGAAATCTAAAAGCTTACGGGGCTCCACCCCTGGTACCCCCATTATGTCCCTGAAATGTGGCTTCCCCTTTATTCAACTAATTTAGAACTTTATTGAGCCATCAAGACACTTTCAATGAGCGCAGTATAAAACTTGTTAAGTAATGATAAATATAAACTTCATATTCATATATATATACATCTTGAAAGTTCGAAGTGGCTATAATCAAAAGCTTAGTGAGGCTCCGCGCCCTAGATCCCCAGTTTGTTTGTAATTTGGTTGAAATTATTTTTTGCTGCCACCCACACGTCTTAAAATAATGGGCATGCCAAAGTGAGGCATTTAGCTCTGTTACCATGGTTACTGGTGACTCTGGACAGTTTTCAAATTTCGCAACCCCCCCCACCCCCCCCCCCCCCCCCCCCCACCGGCCCAATCGAGAAAAACAAACGGATCGACGCCTCTGTGTATGTTATGATAATCTTGGCTGGCACTAAACAGAAATACACGTCTCTTCATGGAATTTATCATACCGTATGTCGGATTTTTTTTTACTATATCCCAGTACGAGACGGAAATATGAAGTGTTCGCGCTGTGTTGATGTAAATCTGCCATTGGCTCTGTTATTAAGGCGGCCATTTTGTATATTGTTAATCCAATGAATGGGAGACACACGGTGCGCGGTGGACGAAATCTGCACAAAATTTGCGATATCTTCGTCTTTACTTGTATTTTTTTGCTCATAAACAAGTCGTATTGAATTTGCTTTGAAACAGACATGGTATTTTTTTAAATACTTATATAGAAAAAAGTCAGATATTGGAACATTATTTACTCGATGTTATCAATTGTCGCAAGCCGATTTGAAGCCCTTTGAATAGAAATATCATCAACATCTTTTTAAAAACCTATTTTGATTTTTTCTAAGTAGTCGAAAAGCATTTTGCGGTATTTTTCTAAGAAGTCAAGATGTTCACCGGCAGGGTGGACTTATTATTTTGAAATCCAATCTTGCAACTATGAGAGCATCTGAAACGGAACGATTCTCATTTTACACGTTTTATTTAATAAACTTTCAAACGGAATAAAAACCAACCAATTTAATGTCAAGGGGCATTTTGTGAAGCACCAACTAACGAGTGTAATTTTGACACTATTAAATGAAAGGAAAAGTGAAACGATAGTTTTCTTATTAAAAATATTTCCTTCTCATTCGGAACGCTGCAATATCTGAATATCGAGTAAGATATAAAATTAAAAATATAAACTTGAAAATCAACACCTTTTCACTAATGTTTGTTGATATTCGGTTTTTTCACAAAATGCATAGGACTATCCGTTCTTGTTCCAATACTTAAATTCAATTATGATATCGGATTTAGTTTCTCTTTCGCATAATACATTTTACCCGTTAATCATCAAACATACTATTAAAGATGCGACGATCACGTCAGAAATTAAGATATTGGAGTCCAATTTGTAATTTTTTTTTGTGATCTATGCCCCTGACGCCGAACCAGGCGTTTTATGACAAGAGGGTAAATATGTGAATGATATCTAGAGTAAGCACAAGTATATTTTTATATGTCAAATTGACATTTCATTCTATTTTCATATCATATTTAGGACTGGCTCAGGAAGTGCAACTCCGAGGCACAAAGGTAAGACATTGACTTCATGGCATTTACTTGGACTTTAAACGGTATGTAAAGCTTAAATGGCATAAATACATTATAGAAGAGCCGTGTATAATTATGTAAAGAGCGAGCGCGAAGCGCGAAGTCATGATTGCGGCCGGGATCCAGGGACCGCGGCTTAAGGCCCTGGAAGCCCAAGGGTTTTAGATGCTCTCTGGTGCAATCTTTGCCTTATTTCAGAGCATTTTACCCAAAATTTCTGACCAATACATCACAAATAATTTCACTTCTAAAACTCCAAAATGATGGGGAGACTTGAATGTTTATGTATGATTGCTGCAGTTTGAATTTATTCTACCCATGACTATATCCTACATTTAGTTTACATTAAATCTCTTGTTCTATCCTCGGTCCAGTCTATCATTTTAGCTAACACTTTACAGTAGGAACAGTGCGACAATCAATTTAATACATTTCTTCTCATTTTGTTGGTTTGTTCTAAAGGGAAAGTTGAGTTCTGGTTAAAAGAGTACAGTTTTAGTAAAACTGAATTTTAGTAACCAAAACCTGCACCATTACATTACAAACTAGTAGTTATAACTTCACCATGCTCAAAAGGAATACAAAATTGCAAATGACTAAGTTAAAACTCAAGAGGGCGCTCTCTAAGCACTAATCGGGTTCAACCATTTGAATAAAATATTGTGCATAGGATGTTTTGATAAAATAGTGATTGGATAAAAAGATAATCAGCAACTATTTAAAACCTCTTCAGTAAATTTTTGAAAAGAGGAAGTTTAACAAAATAAATGTTAACGGCTGGTTCAAAATTGTCGAGTAATTGTGTGGCCCCACATTTATTACGAATGATTATTTTTTATCAAATAAAGTTTATTCTGTCATTAAAAGTGTATGCTCTTTCGATGTTGACACTCAGATTATCATTATCTCACAAACAAAAATGTTTTTTTTTCGTTTCTTACCCTGTCCCTCTTCGTTTTGTTGACAATCTTCCTGAGGCACTTCATTTCACAAGTTGGTACCTTCCTTTCTACTTTGTTGGTTTTCCACGTCTGAGCCTGATATGTAAGAGTTGATTATAAATACTCTACTTTGCCCCTATGTCTACTGCTCTGTGTCTGAGTATAGGTGAAAGAAGACCAGTAATGCTGGTCGTGACTCCTTGCTTCTATCTCTCCCTTCATTTGCCCATCTTCCATGAAGTAACATCCCAAATACTTGAATTCCCTCACTTGCTTTAGAGGATGACCGTCAATGTAAAGCTGATGGTTCATTTTCTGTCGACAAACTAGCAGTCTTTGAGCTGATGATTGTCCCATGTTAGTTACATGCTGCTTTGAGTTTGTCAAGGTGGTGCTGCAAACTGTTTTTTGTGCTGTGGATGTTGGTCTGGTTGTCGGCAAAAAGTATTACATTTTCTGGTTATTCTATCCATGCAGACAATGAAGAGATAGTGGTGAGAGCACACATCCTTGACGAACCTCTCATTTCATTTCAAACCATCTTGTTAATCCTGACTTTGTGCGAACAGTACATGATGTGCTTTGGCGCAGTGCTCTAATGCTATCAAGCAGTGCCCCTTTTACGCCACACTCTTCAAGGACCTTCCAGTGCTTGTTTATGTTTAATACAATAAAAAACCTTCTCCTGATCGATGAAAGCGACTGCATTTCTTGGTCAAATCCTATGCTTCTCTCATAAAGTTGTCTGAGTGCAAAGAAGGCATCTCTGCCCTTTCCTAAAAATCACATTGATTTTTGTTGAGCTTCTACTATGGGTCTCATTCTCCCTTTTAAAAATTAGGCACATGTCTTACCAGCATGACTCAGAAGTGAGGTTCCTCTGTGCTGTAGTTCCCACATTCTCGCTATAATAATGTAACCATACGTGTAATCTTATATTCCTGGCTTTCTTTTTCGCAATGTCTGTTTTATTTTAATCATAGAACGATATGGGGCTTCCATTACCATGGTACATTATCTCTAATGATTGCTACGTAACCGTAATACCATTTTATGACCTGTGTTGAGCAATTGTTTTTGAGCATTATTGAAAGTACTTATACAATAATAGGCAGACATTAGAACAATCGAAACACATCGCATTGTTATTTTTAAATAAGGCAAACAATAATGTACAATAGAGATATGGACGCTAAAGTGATTTTGGTTGAATATGACATAGTGAATCAATCACTTTAATTGTACTTGTTATTTTAGGTTTCAAATATTAATTAAATTGTACCGAGGTCCGACCAAAACAGATTAACCTGTTCTTTGAAATAGTCCATTCATTAGCCGAACAGAATTGTACACTTTAAATACGAAAATTCACCTTAGATATCGGGTTGTTTTAGCGACAACCTGTCTATAGTAGCAAACCTGTCTGATAGAAGCCAACACATTTAAAATGATCCCCGGCATGCTTAGCAGAATGAATCAATGCTATGGAACATTTATATAGAGGTCACTTGTTAACACTACAGTAGCCACTTTCCATGCTTCCATTAGCTGGTCAGTGTACACAAGTTTGACAGTATTATATCTTTCACAATACATGTCTCACCGTAGAAATGGCATCAACCTCTTCAGGAGGTCTCCGTATTACTTCTAGACGGACCATTAGCAGTGAAGGTGGAGAGCTTCCCTTGAAGGATTATGACGTCAGAAAGTCTATCTCAGCTGGAGTTCTCACAACATTTGGCACACTGATAGCTTGCTACATAATATACACGATTGCATTGCATGTTTTGTTTTAAATAATCAATGTATGCAAATTATGTCTACAAATCACTAACTAGTGCTGAGAATATGCTACTTTGGAGCGTGAGTATTCTTTATGAATTAATTAACAACTAGGTAGACAGAAGATTTCCCCAGTGTTTTCTATGAAAATGAGGGCAGCTTTGACTAACATGTATTTGACATGCATGGCAAAGGGGTTAGGGGTTACTACAGCATATGCAGTTAACCCCGTTACTTGTAGGAGTGCCCACCCCCTAAAGGAGCCTGGCTATGGGTCTGTACAGCAACATTCTTTTGAGGGTATGTTGAGGTAATTAAGCAAATTACCTAGATGTTGAAACCCCCCACCCCCTTTGACCCAAAAATGACTGCTTTGAAAATGGTCTCGTGACCACATCTTAGCGGTCTCAACCATCATAATCGATGGTCTCGGCCTCGAAAAGTGCGAGGAACCCCGGCCTCGGCCTCGAAAATGGGGTAAATTCTTGGTCTCGGCTTGAACATTTCTATGACTACCCCCCCCGCCGCTGACAGAAATTTTGCTGACCACAACCCACCTCCCCCCTTCAAAAAGGGGTACGCCACTGATCATACCTATCATTTTGGAGCAAAGTCCGCAAAAAGTTTCGTCAGAAATGGATTTGTTGATAAAGTATAAAAGAAAGAAATGCAATATCGTTCAGCTTGATTCCTTGAACACAAACATGTGTTAATACCTGATAGCATGATATCCATTTACTTATTTTGGTGTATTAAAGGACGCAACATCTTGTTTTACTTACACCTGTATAATATGTATAAACATACATGTATATGAATGTATAATATGTAAATTATTGTTTCAGGTATGCGTGAAATATAATGTTAGACTGTAACAAAAGATAGACTTTCTTCAACTCATGCACTGTCATCTGGTCATACCTTGAAATAAGAATATCCAATGTGTGCACGTTAAGTTAGCCTAGTTCATTATTAAATTTCTTTAATGTAGAAATGTGTTTTATTGTGGTTTTTGTTTACGTTATCAATAATGAAGTATTGAAGTATTTAAGTTTAAGTATCCTATCGAATTTGGTGGATATAATAACTATCATCCTGGAGCAAAGTCCACAAAATGTATTTCTCAATGTAAACTATTTTTACGGATGGATCCAAATCCCCAGAATCAGGGAGAGCAGCTGCCGCCTTTTATGTTTCTTATTATAATTATTCACAGTCAAATATATTACAAGACAATACCTCATCATATAGAGCAGAAATGGCTGCCATTGCACTTGCTCTTGAATGGTTATGTCAACTCCCTAGCCTTCGCACAGGAGTTGTGATATGCAGTGATTATAAAAGTTCATTACAGTCCATACAAAATTGAATACTGAAAGTAGATACATTTGTATATGAAATATTAGTATAATGCACTCACTTGAATTTACAAGGAATCGTGGTGAATGTTGAGTGGATACCGAGTCACTGTGGAATTAATTGATGAAAAAAAAGGAGATTTTTAATCAATTAAGTAGAAGTGAAATAAATGGTATGATTAAACAAAAGTATGTATGTTAAATGGCAACAAAGATGGGAGGACACTGAATCTCCCTTGAAAAATATTCAAAATAATGTAACTCAGACATGCCGTTGTAATTTGAATAATAGAAAATTTGAATCTATATTGCACCGTTTACGGATGGAAAATATTGGTTTAAATGTTGATTTAGTAGTAATACATAAGCATGACACTGGATTATGCTCACATTGTGGATTGTTAGAAACTTTAGAACATTTCTTATGCTATTGCCCTCAATATTTGATTGAGCGAGCAAAGTTGATGTGTGAATGTAAAATTATACAACAAGGTGATATTGTATTTTTGTAAAAATCTGAAGTTCTAGCTCACCAAAAAGCATTGATAGATTATGTCAGGACAAATAGATTTTGATGATTGATTGATAATAATTTTGTATGATGTAGGTATTCAATTTTGCACATGCAGACAATTTTGGAAGCCAAGACGATAACTTTCAACATTTCCGAGGCCGAGACCATCGGTTATTGCTTGTAGAAAAAAGTTTTTGGAATGAATGAATACACTTTGTTCTTAAGCAATTTAGATTCATTGACATAACAATGTTTTGAGTAAGTTGTGTAGTCTGTAGTATTCTTTTCAAAATTGTATGTACTTTCTTTTTAGTCTTGATGTTTTCTTACATAAATAAATGCAGTTAATTTAACCAGCCATTCTAATAGGTTACAATTAAGTTGGGAATCTTTCTTTTTTACGATAACAACTTTGTATTTTACTTATTAGATTTGGATTGATTGTGCTGGATATCACGAATATCTTAGTATTGGATCAACTGTCGCAAAATTATATTTCTCAAATAAGATTTGTCTGTAAATTATTAAAAACATTTGTTTCTAATTTATTCATTTTAACAGAAACAACAACATTCGGTATAACCGTTACTCAGTATTTCATTTCAAGGACACACCAACTATTTATGTTTCTATTCGTATCTGTATATTATACATAAACATGTACCACTGTACATGAGTGTGTTCTAAGTATACGCGAATTATAATCACACATACGTCTAGATGTACAGGGTGGTCCAAAGCATGCCCGAACATGACTGTATAAATTTATTCTCGTCTAGACCAGTGAGATTCTATAAGAATTGTTGAAATATCTCGCATCTTTATTTCACATCTGTATGCTACACCGTGTTGCCTGAATATCTTTCTGAAAAAAAAACACTTTAATCTTTATGCTTATCGACTGTTTTTTGTTCTGTTTTTATGTATTACATGTATGTATATTTAAAGCAGTTCTGATACGTTGGCATAATGATATTTCGTGGAAGTTGTGTAAAGACGTTTTTAGAATTGTATATTGATGGTGTTGTGACATGACCACATGCAGTTCATTGTAAGCAAACCATTCCTTCTAATAAGCTTCCCCAATAAAAGGGATTTGTTTTGCACCGATGAGTATTGTGTCAAGCCACCTTTCTAGAAAATGAAACCAAACATTATAATCAATTGGAATCACCTAGGCCTTTTTTGTGTTTGTATGAGAAAGAAGAAAACTAGTCTATACTGATTGAATACCAAAAACATAATCGAAAGAATCTGATCAAGCGTAAACAAATGATTTAGAAAATGTGGTGAGTTTTTGCTTATTGTGTAAGATAAAGTACTTGTCGAATTCCATTTTAAGACGCTAAAACTTCTACCAAGCTTAAATGGTACAAAGAAATCTTTACAATTGACATGATTTACAATAATGTTTACATATAATATCAGCCGTCAACACAAGATGGTGCTAAAAAAAAAAGACCCCTGGATTTACCAAACTTTTCTTTCAAATTAATTTTTTTTTTAGAATGTACGCTAAATAGTGCGGTGACGATATAAATAGATAAAACACACTTTTGTATAATTCACCAGTATTTCGTAGCAACGATAACGCAAGCAAGAATCACCACCCACTACTGAGATTTAATTGATTTCGTTGTTAATGTTTGATCGATCCGTTTCTGAAAAGAGTTTGATTGCTAAATTAATGTAACACTTTATAGTTTAAGTTACAATTATTGCAAACCGTTTTAAAGCGCCCTCTCTAAACTAAGAACTGTACCAGAACATGTCAAATTATACATGTCGTTTCAAATAAACATTTCAAATATATTGCACATTGATACATTATTATCTACACGTAGAGCACATAATTCCTTAACATAACAATTTCATAATAAAAAATACTTGAAACATATTTACATTATAAACACAACAAAAAAAGTAACTCCCCACTAAGCAATATGGCGTAACTTTTTAACGAATTGGGTTTGAGCAACATAACTTGGCAGGAATGTTTCTAAAATGATTGGCTAACGTCTATGTGAAAATGAATTTGATCCGCCATGCCATGCATGAGTGAGCACACATTAAAGGAAAAATGTCACTTTCCAAAAGTCACGAGAGTCACAAAGTGAAAATTCTGCCTTTGATGTGTGGTCACTCATCCATGACTCGACGGACCAATTTCATTTTCACACATAAGTTAGTCAATAAATGTAGGAACAATCCTGCCGAGTTATTTTGCTCAAAACAAGTTATTGATTAAGGGGGAATTATTTTTGTGTTGAGTTTAATTGATCAGGATCGCAGAATTGTTTTATGTGTTCATTTGGGATATATCTTTGATGTAAGAGAGCCAAATCTCTGTATGGTGGTACCCTTTAACCTTTTTTCCCCTTGCAATATAGACAGGTTTGAGAGTGTAAACTGAAGTCATGATTTCAATAAAATGATATATCAACGACCAGTCATTTAGGTTTATTTGTCTTTGTGCTATTTTTGTACAAGTAAAACAGTTACGATTATGAAATAGAACTATCTAGTGCGATTTTGTATGATAGAGTGATAGTACGTATATCAACAGTGGATGTTAGTAAACATTATATGATGTATATGTAAGATTGTTGGATAATGTATATATATAAAGTAAGCAGGGTACTATAAGTATACCAATGCATGCTCCTGGAGTGATAAGGTGAAACTGTAAATTATATTAAATGTAATATGTTTCATGTCGTGTTCATTATGCAGTAGCTTGTTCATTTGCAATCATGTTCATTTGGTTTTGTAATTTATATTTGCATTGTATGGTCATTATTTCAATGTTAGAATTATGCATTCAATGTGTGGGTATGTACATGTATATTATGGCCATGATGGAACTTTATACAAAGCGTGAAATTAAACATTTAACAAATTGAGTAAAATTTATTTTGAGAGAAAAAAAAAGAGAAAATGTATTAGAGATTATTTATGAAATTATTAGTGGCAATATGTGTGTATATAACTATGAATATATATTATATATATAACCTTATTCTCTGGTGTACTAATTACATATTGGAATGCTGATGTAAACCTATCAAAGGTGTCATTCAATTCTACACAGTAAAATTGGGGTTGTTTGTATGGGGTTATCGGAAAATTAACAGTAGTGTAATATAACTTCAATTTCTCAAATTTCTTTGTACACTTTATTCAAGTCCATTCAGTCCAATCAGATGTATTTCAATTCATTTAAATTCTGCTATTTTATTCAGGTTTTAATATCAAATTTAAACTTGAAGATCACTAAGATCAATGCTTCAATAATATTTCCGTGTATAAAAGCTGTAACATATAATGATAGAAAACATTGATTTAAAGCTGATATGCAATGTATAAACTCTGGTTCTTTAATACACATAATTATGTATACCATTGGAATGCATTTGAATGTATTACCTGATGTATTATTAGATGGGAGACACACAAACATATATATGATCATTTTCAACTGACTTACGTGTAACACAAAACTTCTTTAGGCATTCATACATTATTTTAGATCACATGTTTCACTAAACTTAAACATAATTTTTAGCATCGATGGAATAGCGTGATTAACACCAAAAAAAGATGCTAAAATCGATTTTCGTGTTAGTGAAACACCCTACTGGTCTAGCAGTCAGAGCTCTATGCATACAAAGGTCCAGTAATGAACTTAAACTGTGTCTCTCGGACGGTGACAGTAAAAAAAAGGATCCCAGGCGTAAATAATGATACAAGATGAATACATCATTACAAAAATAATAAATCACCAACCCCCATTAATGGCCTGGCTAGGGATGTAACAAACATGCCAAACCACACTATTTTACTGACAACTGTTAATATGGTACCATTTAGATTGTTTTTGTATACTTGAGATTCTAATGAAATGTGTATTAGTATTTGGATTTGAGTCCTTATTGTATTGAATTAAATGTTTATTATCAAAATCATTCATCATTTTATTGTTCAATATGTGTTTATGACATTTATGTTCCCTTCTTTATATGAATGAATGTTATTTGGTTTTTCATTGAGAAAATTCTGATTATGTTACAAACAATACCCACTGCAGCTGTATTCCATTAATAGGCAAATGTAGAATACACGTTTGTTACCAAACTTATCACACAATTTATCTTCAGCATTACAATCTGAATATGTTGAACTATTAAGCAACACTTTTTCAATCAAAAGCATCTATAGGGCTCAATTTAATCAAACTTTACAAAATTTAGTAAATGTTCAGTTACTGGGCTTGGTACGAACAGTCACGTCACGTTCACGTTAACGTCACGTGAACGGTTCTGTACCTTTTGTGAAACAGGTCACCCAAATCTACGAAGTGTAGGGTAAAGTGACCCAACAATTTGTCGTTTTCCATGCCGGTAAAACTCGAAGTGTCGCGTTAACCAAATCGTGACGTGAGCGTTTAATCAAGATTTTTTAAATTGCAAACGCTTGTTACTAAGACTAGACACACACGCACAAAGAGATTTAAAAATGTCGACGAAAATGCCGATACCCCCTTATCAAATCTTTTCAATCATTATGTTTATGATATGTACGTGCATAATTCAGAGTAATCTGAGACGATAATATGCAGTTCTGTCATTTAGGTAATGTACAACCATACCACTTGCATTATTTGTCTTGTTATTGGAGTATTTCTAAAGACGTGTCGTGCGTGGATTTTGGCAAATGTTGATTTCCAGCTGAATTGCTACACGCAGCGGACAATTCAGTTCGCATACGCCTGAAGTTCCCGTGCTCGACGTCTGAGCGTACTGGCCCTTAACGGCGTTGTATGTGCATGCCTGTGAAAATGAGTGAGTGAGTGAGTGAGTTGCAGTGATCAATGAGTTTAAAAGTAATAAAACAATGATTTGATTAATAGTGTTTATTTATGGTTATTGAATCGAGTCAATCTATCAAGTAATCAGTCAATCATTATAATGAAACAATCACACCAACCAATCAATATTAAATAAATCAATTAATGTATTTGACATTCGAACTAGCTACTTGTAGGCAGTGGCGTACCCAGGATTTTTTCAAGGGGTGGGTGTGGGGGGGGGGGGGGATATTTCGTCAGACAAATTGAAGTAAGCGGGGGGAGTGTGGGTAGGGGGTGTCCGTAGAAAATGACCGCAGCCGAGGACGAGACCAGGACCGGTCACAAATTTCGAGGCCGAGACCAAGACATTTCTTGAATTATGTAAGGGGTGGGGATGGGGGTAGGGGGTGTCCATCCCCCTGCCCCCAGGCCTGTGTACGCCTATAATTGGTATACAGTATAGGTAGGACGGGTTCGTTCACGATTAAATTTACCGAGAATTAGTCTCTTCTCAACGACAATTTACATTAATTTGTTTTACGCAAGCGCCAATTTACGTGAGCTTTCATGAATTGCATATAGTATATCTACAAACTGTTGGGTCACGTAACCCAACACTTCGTAGATTTGGGTGACCTGTTTCACAAAAGGTACAGAACCTTCACGTGACGTGACGTGAACGTGACGTGACTGTTCGTACCAACCCAGGTAGCAAGCCAACGTTGGTCCAACGTTGGACCAACGTTGTCCAATTTTTTCGGCAACGTTGGTCCAACGTTGTCCGGCAACGTTGGACCAACGTTGCTTGCGTACGCCCAAACAACGCTGCTCCAACGTTGGCGAAAACAAAATACCAACGTTGGATCAACGTTGGTCCATCGTTGGAAAGTTGTCATTTGTCAACGTTGGACCAACGCTTTTCCAACGTTGATCCAAGGTTGGTATTTTGTATTCGCCAACGTTGGAGCAGCGTTGGTTGGGCGTACGCAAACGTTGATCCAACGTCAAAGCAACATGTGTCCAACAAGCATCCACCATATTTCCAACAAGCATCCAACATGTCTCCAACACTCATCCAACAAGCATCCAACATGTCTCCAACAAGCATCCAACATGTCTCCAACAAGCATCCAACGTTGGTCCAGCGTAATTCACCAACATTTCTCCAACGTTGGTCCAACGTTGATCCAACGTTGGTCCAACGTTGATCCAACGTTGGTCCAACGTTGGACCAACGTCTCACCGTACTAAAAAAATTAAATTAATATTCATATGACACGCCTATTGGTGATATCTAGAACATCCTATCCTAGCTTTCCCTTTACCTAAGACTAACCCTAACCCTATTCCTAGTCCTATTCCTATCCATATAGTCCTATTCCTATTCCTACACTCACTACATCTACATCATCCACTCAGCTTTATATAACCTAGCTTCTGTGTTAATATTTGTTTGATGGTTGGTATTTCGATAAAGTTGAATGTTTGGATAAAGTTTTAAGAATTTACACAAATACATCATGGAAACAAACCTTTAGAATGTTTTTGTAGATAAATAACTTACATATATTTCAAATAATGAGTAAATAATAACATTGGATTCATTCTGAACAATCAAATAACATGATTATTAATGCTTTTTGCAGTCAATGATAACCACTCATGAATATTCATGAATAATAACCAACGTTCATCCAACGTTGAACCAACGTTGATCCAACGATGGCATACATCCTGCTTTCAGCAGCTAATTTTAAATCCTTATATTATGCAAGGGGGTTTTGACCACCTGTGCTACGAGTAAAAAAAATTACCTTTTCTAACATAACAGCTACATGTAGTGAACAACAGATGTGAAATGTTGGATTCTCGTTGGATTAACGAACGTTTCACTGTGGGTTACCGATGTCGATCCAACGTTGCTCTAACGAGATTGTCCAACCTCCATTTCACTTTGAGTTACCGATGTTGATCCATCGTTGGTGTTGTAATATAATACAAGTAGGCGAAATGCCATGTGTAACTCTGGCATAACAATAATAAATACTGGTAAATTACAAACTTGAGTGTCAGGGTAGACTACCCGACACCCAGAAGATGGAACCAGGGGATTATTCTGCCCCTTTCGTACGGTTGTCATCCCCTATGTAAGACCGACATTTACCTTACGCAAAATGGTTTAACGTGCTAGTGCCAGGGTGGACTACCCAACGCCTAGTGTATTCATCTCTATCACAAATCTAATCTATCCGGGGGTCTGAGAGTAGACGTCGAAGTGGGTAGCGCCTGTCACGTTCTTGCGAGGGCGGCTTCACCTCACTCCAGCACGCTTCTGGGAACTCCGTTTCCTCGTTTACTGGAACATGGATGTTACCTTCAGGTGCGCGACGCTTCTTTAGATGATGTCTGTTCCGGCGATACCGCCCACCTTTCTCACTCTGGATGTGGTACGAGCGGGGCGTTGAATCTTGAGTTGTCACTACGCCAGGTTTCCATTCTTTTCCCACTTGGTAGTACACACGTTCTCCAGACTTCAACACCGGCAGCGACTTGGCACCCTGATCATAGTATCGCTTCTGCCTCTTCTGGAGCTCTTTCTTCCTACTAGCTATGCACCGTTGATAACGAACAGTACAGTTCTCAATAAAGCGTTTTCTGGATGGTATATCCGGTCACACATCAACCGTGAAGCTCGCCTCCCAAAATGGATTCAAATTAGCATTTCTACAACACAGGTCATGGCGAATCGAATCAGACATACAGTCACTTTCACTTCAGACACCATGTTGTAATATAATACAAGTAGGCACACGAGTATAGTTGAAAGCTTACTTTATTAACTGCTTGTAGATCGATGGCCCAACTCATACATGGTCTCTTGACACCCGATAATATACATATCGATCCTATATGGTAATTCACCGGGGATGGCGCACTTCTATTTATGATTGTAATTCTACTTGAGTCCGCTCATTACTGTTGGTCTAACGAGATTGTCCAACGTCTTTTTCACTGCGAATTACCGATGTTGATCCAACGTTGGTCCAACGAGATTGTCCAACGTCTTTTTCACTGCGAGGTACCGATGTTGATCCAACGTTGGTCCAACAAGATTGTCCAACGTCTTTTTCACTGCGAGTTACCGATGTTGGTCCAGCGTTGCTCCAACGAGATTGTCCAACGTCAATTTCACTGCGAGTTACCGATGTTGGTCCACCGTTGGTCCATGCAACGAGATTGTCCAACGTCCATTTCACTGCGAGTTACCGATGTTGGTCCAACGTTGGTCCAACGAGATTGTCCAACGTCTTCTTCACTGCGAGTTACCGATGTTGGTCCAACGTTGGTCCAACAAGATTGTACAACGTCCATTTCACTGCGAATTACCGATGTTGGTCCAACGTTGGGCTAACGAGATTGTCCAACGTCTTTTTCACTGCGAGTTACTGATGTTGGTCCAACGTTGGTCCAACGAGATTGTCCAACGTCTTTTTCACTGCGAGTTACCGATGTTGATCTAACTTTGGTCCAACGAGATTGTCCAACGACTATTTCACTGCAAGTTACCGATGTTGGTGCAACGTTGGTCCAACGAGATTGTCCAACGTCCATTTCACTGCGAGTTACCGATGTTGGTCCAACGTTGGTCCAACGTTGGTCCAACAAGATTGTCCGACGTCTTTTTCACTGCGAGTTACCGATGTTGGTCCAACGTTGGTCCAACAAGATTGTCCAACGTCCATTTCACTGCGAGTTACCGATGTTGGTCCAACGTTGGTCCAACGAGATTGTCCGACGTCTTTTTCACTGCGAGTTACCGATGTTGGTCCAACGTTGGTCCAACAAGATTGTCCAACGTCCATTTCACTGCGAGTTACAGATGTTGGTCCAATGTTGGTCCAACGAGATTGTCCAACGTCTTTTTCACTGCGAGTTACCGATGTTGGTCCAACGTTGGTCCAACGAGATTGTCCAATGTCTTTTTCACTGCGAGTTACCGATGTTGATCCAACGTTGGTCCAACAAGATTGTCCAACGTCCATTTCACTGCGAGTTACCGATGTTGGTCCAATGTTGGTCCAACAAGATTGTCCAACGTCTTTTTCACTGCGAGTTACCGATGTTGGTCCAACGTTGGTCCAACGAGATTGTCCAACGTCTTTTTCACTGCGAGTTACCGATGTTGATCCAACGTTAGTCCAACGAAATTGTCCAACGTCTATTTCACTGCGAGTTAACGATGTTGATCCAACGTTGGTCCAACGAGATTGTCCAACGTACATTTCACTGCGAGTTACCGATGTTGGTCCAACGTTGGTCCAACGAGATTGTCCAACTTCTTTTTCACTGCGAGTTACCGATGTTGGTCCAACGTTGATCCAACGAGATTGTCCAACGTCCAACGGGTTCCAACGAGTTTGCAAGTTTCCGACGTTGGTCCAACGTTGGCTTGCTACCTGGGAAGCCCAGTTACTGTAACTACTTTGTGAACAGCCAATCAGCATGTGCATTAGTTGTTGCCATGGTAAATGCACAAAGTGGACATATACCAAAATCCAATACGTTTTGTAAGATGGTCTGTCAAATTTAATTTTGATTTTGTTTATTTATAATTGACATTATCTGTGTCACATTTACTAATGTAGGGAACTTAAAAGAAATCATGATATATTATGATGATGATGTATTATTGAATTATTTGTTTTCGTAAATAACTATGACCTTTGACAATTTTGTCAGGAAATTTGATGCTTTAAAGTCTTTTAAAGTCATATGTAATTGTGGCTCATAGTACTATGTCCTCCCTACTGATTAATATTGTTAGAATACTAATAATCCCTGTAATAATTGAAAACATAATTGAACCGTTGTAACTCAGATTGTAATGAGACTGAATTGTCTGGTTATCATTAGGCCAATGCTCCTTCTTACAATGAAATATCTATGTAATAAAGAGATTATCTCATTGTTTGTCGTTATGACAGTAAATTATAATTGTGTAGATGTGTTATTTTCATCATTGCGTTTGAATCATTGATGTTGCTTTTTTGATCGTGTTTGTGCTTGAGTAATGTTTTTATTTGTGTGTGTTAAAGTTAATGTGTGGACATGTGTGTATTATGTGAATTATAAGCATATATGCATTGTGTGTGTGTTGGTGTGTAGGTGAGGTGTGCGTGTGAGTACAGTGTGGTGAGTGTGGGTCCGAACGTTTGTGTGTGTATGTGTGTGTGTGTGTGTATGCAGGGTCTTTGCGTGTAGGGATGGGAGTGTGGGTCCGCAGTATGTGTGATTGTGTGTGTGAATGTGTGTCTATTTGTATATGTGTGTGATGTGCAGGGTGGTTGCATGACTGTGTTGGGTTTCTTTCCTTTTATGATAAAATAACCTCAATAGATTGAATTAATGTGTATAATGCTTTGTCAGTTTGCTTTTTGGAATCGAACATGAAAAAGTGTTTGTGTGTATGCGTGTGTGTGTGTGTGTGCGTATGTTTGTGTTTATGTATACTATCAATAAGACAATGAACAACTATTAATTTTAAACTCAATCATTTCTTGATACAGTTTTCAATTATCCTATTTCCATCATAACTTATATTAATCAAACTTTATTGCGATACACGAATTCGTTGTTAGCGTGCATAATTATCTTACGCAATGCACTGTTTCCCTATAAAACCAAAATGATGTTCCAACGGCTTGCTTGTCATTACCTTGCTTACAATATTGAATCAAATTGATCCCCAACATGTTGTTTCCAAACAGATATATATTTATGGATAGATCAGACATTCCTTAACCGTTTGTGATAAAACAAAGTTGATTCTTTTCACATTGTTTGCTTGTTCAAATTTACACTTAGTTTTTCGTTACCTCACAAAAAATGTCTAGAAACTGAATTATCTTTTTACGGTAACCTAAACCTAACCTTTTAAAATCGAAATATGGTGGTATCTTATTTTCCGTGGAAATCGCACCCACAAAACACTACAAAAATACCGCCTGCTTCATTTTAATCGGGAAGTCTCGATACATCAACTAACAAGGCTGATCTTGGATAAGTTTGCTTATTTCATAAAACTTGTTTTAATGTTCCCTTTTCACGTGATATTTTTCTAGGCTACTGCGATAAGGACTGAAATGCTTCGACAATCAACATAAATATAGAGCCTTTAATCTAACGTGTTCTCTTTTATGCTACAAGGTGCACTAGTATAGAGCATCGCATCATCGGTAGGGTTCACGTATATTTGAATGGGAATATTACACGGGTCATCGCCCCAGATCTGAGTTTCAGGAACTTATTTCGAATAAATTGTAATTTGGTTGTATTACTTGTGGAACGATGTAATAAACACATACACGTATATTACCCATCAAAACAGAAGGATACAGAGCGAACTATACACAGTGCATGCGCATCAACACTGACCTCAAACATGCTTAAATATTTGACAATTATGAAACCATCCTACTGACTTGTCCTAGGTAATGTAATTTGCTGTCAACAAAACTAATATAATGCACACTTTGATATAAAAAAAAAATCATATGCATATACATTTTTTTTTTAAATAAAGGAGATAATGCTGATTTATTTGCTATGTTATTTTTTCCCAATCCAACTTTGCCTTCTTCTGTACTCGGAATTAACTGCTGCTCACACCCCATCAACTCTATGTTTTTTTGTTGGCTTATCACAATGTACAACCTGCAATTAATAATTGTATACATATGGCATGGCAGGACGAAATGATGACACCAATATATACAATTTGAGATTTGTGTGTGGCATTCATTGTCAAAGAAAGTGCATACAAGTTTAAACGAGCATGTTCCTTAAAATTATTAAGTTATCATGTAAGTGTGTGGAAAAATAGATTTCCTCATTTTTATGGCCATAACGGGGAAGTTACCAGAATCCTGTTAACTCGAGAATTCGCACAACACGCTTACTTAATTGTAATAAAGATAAAAAATAATACAATTAAATAATCATGAAGACATGTACAGTCTTACACAAAAAAAACAACACCTATTTTCATTATCGAGATGTATTAGAGGGGAAAAATGCCAGTAACAATCAGTAAAGCATGCATTTATTTCTAAATTATTAATTATTCAATCTAATAACGTTTTGATTCTCAAAATGACACAATACAATGTTCATTTCCTTGTCTGCAAAATACAACTTTACGTATGGTTTGTAAGCTCTATGTCTTTTCAACAATCAACAACTGGCTGGGCCAGCGAAACAGCGTTGTCTCTGCATTAATCACGGCACACCGGTTAAGTTAATTTGCATATGAGTGCAAGGAATGCACCGTTTTCTCGGTTTGACGCACTAGTTGAAAGAGTTGTGTCTGCCATACAAATTTACATTTACATCATTGTGTATATGATTTTGTATATCAATATCATACACTTGCTTTCAAGCTTTGTGACTCGATGTGACTCTGTACTTTGTAACTTGCTTAAAACCCATTTAAATGTGCAGTGTAATCGGTCTATGGACTGACAGTATATTAGTATTAGCTGGTTAACCAATTCAAGCCTGTACAATATTTTGGTATAACATGTATTTTCCATCAGTCCCCCCAAGTATTTCTGGGAAATGTCCTAAATGGGTAATGAATTTCGAAACAGTAAGGGATATATTTCCTTTCCTTGTTTTTTCCTTCAAAGCATTCATGTATACCAAACAGTACTTGTATATTCTGTTCCCAATATAATCACAGTAAACATTAACCACTTACCTAAAGCATCCTGTGGAGTGTTTCACAAAGATCCAGAGTCTAACTTAACACTTAAGTTGGACTTAAACATTATGGAAAGCAATTAGATTATTCAATTGCTAAACAAGTTCTTTAAACTGGCCTACAATTTTGATGCAAATCATTAACATTTTCTTTTATTAAAGAGACATTGATTAAAGAGAGTTTTTGTTGTTGAAAGTTTCACATATTCACATAATTTTGATAACAGTTTCAAATATTTACATTTTGGTCTCTTGACTATGTTTATTCCAAAGCTCCAAATGGTTGCCATATTTTTTTTTAGTCCAACTGAGTATTAACTTAGAGTTGGGATCTGTATGAAACATCCCCCTGGTTGGGATTTCAGTCAGACATATCTTCGATATGTATTTGTCATCATTATATACATCTATTATGTGCAATATGACATGCATGTAAATACCAGTACTAAGTAGAATGGGCAATGTGTACCGTGTACTAGCTTTGTATTCACCTTAATGGCTTACTGAGCATGTGATATTTAACCAGAATTCAGAGAAAGTTCATCATTCATTTAATATACATTCCTCTTGTATCTTTCATCTTTCCACCAAAACAAAGTATGTTGTAACCCTATTATTCCTTCATGTTTTAGTATTATATAACGCCTTAGAATGTTCTCGTTTTGTGATTGGCTAAATTCAGGTCACATGCTATTCAGAAAAAATGATCTATCTGCACTCAGTAACTGACGTCAGCCGTGCTATAGTCGACTATTGCACGGCTGACGTCATCAATTAAAGGAGTGATGTACCGGCGGTACACCCTACACGTTATTAAACGTACATTACGCGTCGTGTGAACATGCATGCATGCAGCGAGCTTCGCTGCATTTTTATAAGCGTGCTTTAATCGTTGTTTGTTTGTTTACTTATACTGCGTTGCGAGTTTACTCTGTTGCTCGGACAACAAGCGCGCTTAGCGCGCACAAGCTGTCTGGTCGCGCGCGTCGTTAAGATGTTCATAAAGGTTGTACACGTACTTCTAATTCTCCCGTGTACAAAGACCGCGTCGCGTTTAAGCGTTCTAAGTACTGGTACTACGCTTAGTTCTCGCACTTTGAACTCAAGTACCTATTTCACTTGGATTATTCATCTGGATTAAAATATTGACTCGCACCTTCTTTGGATTGTTTATCTGGATAACATTATTGACATTGTTTGTTTATTGTATTGTACACTGGATCGAACATGGTATGTATATTACTTTTACGATGGCGAATTTTGTGTTATTAAACTGAAGATGAACTAGGGCAGGCCTAGCAAATGTTCTTGATTGAACGTTACTCTGTATACCAAAAAGTTAACTAAATATGCAGTGAATCCTCTTGAAGCTTTTGCAAAATGTGTAGGGCTAAACTCTCTTGATTGAGGATGTTGATCATTTGAAAGCGGATGAACTAGACAAAGTGTTGAGTCGCTTTTATGCTGGTTTGAGAAAGGATGACGGGACATTGTACACAAAAAAGAGCATTCAATTTTATGGCGAGTTCTTTTGGAACTGGTTAGAGCTTCATGGACATGTTGGAACGGCATCGTTTTTCCTGGGATTATAAAAACATATTTTGTGTCAAAAGTGTAGTTGTTATATAAAGAAAATAATTAATGATTTCTCGTGCGAGGGCAGTCTATTGCACTCAGCGTGCAGCCACGTCAGTACTATTGAACTCGCTACTTCGTAGCTCGTTCAATAGTACTGACGTGGCTGCACGATTCGTGCACATAGACGTGCCCTATCGCACTCAAAATCATCAATTATTTCCTTACTAATCATTTACTAAATCATTTTCTGTGGATTTTCATTTTCATTTGGAGAAAAGTTCATCATTTATTTGATATACATTCCTCTTGTATCTTTCATCTTTCCCCAAAAAATAAAGTACATTGTAATTGTATTTTTCCTTAGTACTATAGTACTACTGTATATAGTACTATTCATTTAGTAACTCATTTTCTGTGGATTTTCATTACTGTAAGGCATCGATAGAAAGCAAACTTAATAATACCTGTATAATAATGTAGAAAGCATATTCTATACACAACTGTGCTATGTTATTTTTCTGCATGTCTTCTGTGACAGTCATAACTTACCATCCAAGAAAAAACAGGCACTAGTTTCCAATTGAATTTGTTACATCCCACCTATCCTAATATGTATTGGGGTCTACGGTCTCAAACTATTTTGTTTTGTGATTAGCTCAAATAACCCCTGTCAAAATATTTCATCCCGGCAACATACATGTTACATAAGGCTAGGGGGCTTGAGCCCCTCAAGAGTTTTGAAATTGCATAATAAGCTCATGTTTTGGGCTCAAATTGGATTATTTTGGCAGATAACGCATCATTTTGGGCAATATTGCTTCATTTTGGAAGGACAAATCGGCTACTTTTAGTTCAAAATTGATCCAGCCTTGGTAGAATTCCAGTTATTTTTCAGAAAAAAAAACAAGGAAGGATAATTGTTCCTGGGACAAGCTACTTTAAAAAGCCTTCAGAAAAATGCATGTCTGCCAATGCAATGTGTGCATTAATTCACATGATTGTCAAACGGGTTTGCCTCCCTCGTGTGCTAGTAATATCATAAAGGGCTGACTAAGACTGTGGCAATTTAGTTTTCATATTTGTTTTTTTATTTCAATATATTTCACCAGGGTGACCCATTCAACCACAAGTTGATCTCCCATAGGGCCCTGGGATACAGTATTCAAACATAATATAAACATAAATTATGCAGGTCGTTACAAAAACATTTGAAAAATTAATTTATTCACTTTCTTTGTATTCAGTTTGCTTCATATTTTCACTGTCTATTACACAATATATTATACTATTTAGATCATTGATTTGATGATAAGTTTTTTGACTCCTGTATTTAAAAAAATACAAAAATAGCATTGTCAAAATATACCGGTTTGTGTTTCTCTCGGCATGATCTATAGTATTCATTTTATTCATATCTATCATGTTTGTGTGATTAAACAAAAAAAAACACAAATGATAATTTTCTTTTGTCAATACAACGTGCAAGTTTGCATAATTTATGTGTGGAATACAAGCAAATAATTTTTTGTCTAAATGTATAGCGAAGACTTTGTCTTGCTTAGAATAAATCATGTCTCAACTACTTGCGCTTTGTAACACTTAGAAAAGCGCTATATAAATGTCCATGTTATTCTTATGAAATAATGCTATGTTATTCGATGATAAATTTAATGTACATGTTATCGATAAGTTGATCTTTATGTGCTATCGTTATCGTAACTTCGCAGACCAGAATGATTGACAGGTGATATTAAAAATTACTACCTGGCAAAGTAGAAATAACTGCAGGATTGCAGACTTGTTTTATGTGTTCATTATGGATATATCTTTGATGTGAGAGAGCCAAATCTCTGTATGGTGGTACCCTTTAACCTTTGTTTCCCTTGCAATTTGGTCTCTATAGACCGGTTTGAGAGTGTAAACTGAAGTCATGATTTCATAATAATGATATATAAACGTCCAGTCATTTAGGTTTATTTGTCTTTGTGCTATTTTTGTACAAGTAAAACAGTTACGATTATGAAATACGATTTTGTATGATAGAGTGATAGTATGTATAGCAACATTGGATGTTAGTTATAAACATTATATGATGTATATGTAAGATTGTTGTATAATGTATATATAAAGTAATCATTGTTACTATAAATATACCAATGCATGCTCCTGGAGTGATAATGTGAAAATGTAAATTATATTAAATGTAATATGTTTCATGTCGTGTTCATTATGCAGTAGCTTGTTCATTTGCAATCATGTTCATTTGGTTTTGTAATTAATATTTGCATTGTATGGTCATTATTTAAATGTCAGAATTATGCATTCAATGTTTGGGTATGTACATGTATATTATGGCCATGATGGAACTTTATACAAAGCGTGAAATTAAACATTAACAAATTGAGTAAAATTTATTTTGAGAGTGAAAAAAAAAGAGAATGTATTAGAGATTATTTATGAAATTATTAGTGGCAATATGTGTGTATATAACTATGAATATATATTATATATATAACCTTATTCTCTGGTGTACTAATTACATATTGGAATGCTAATGTAAACCTATCAAAGGTGTCGTTCAATTCTACACAGTAAAATTGGGGTCGTTTGTATGGTGCTATCGGAAAATTAACAGTAGTGTAATATAACTTCAATTTCTCAAATTTCTTTGTACACTTTATGCCATTCAAGTCGATTCAATCCAATCAGATGTATTTCAATTCATTTAAATTCTGCTATTTTATTCAGGTTTTAATATCAAATTTAAACATGAAGATCACTAAGATCAATGCTTCAATAATATTTCCGTGTATAAAAGCTGTAACATACAATGATAGAACACATTAATTTAAAGCTGATATGCCATGTATAAACTCTGGTTCTTTAATACACATAATTATGTATACCATTGGAATGCATTTGAATGTATAACTTGATGTAGTATTGGATGGGAGACACACAAACATATATGTGATCATTTTCAACTGACTTAAATATATCACAAATTGTCTTTAGGCGTTCAAACATTGTTTTAGATCAGGTGTTTCACTAAACACAAACATACATTTAGGATGGTGACAGTAAACGAGGCGTCCCAGGCGTAAATAATGATAACAAATTAATACATCATTACAAAAATAATAAATCACCAACCCCCATTAATGGCCTGGCTAGGGATGTAAAAAACATGCCAAGCCACACTATTTTACTGACAACTGTTAATATGGTACCATTTAGATTGTTTTTGTATACTTGAGATTCTAATGATATGTGTATTAGTATTTTGATTTGAGTCCTTATTGTATTGAATTAAATGTTTATTATCAAAATCATTCATTTTATTGTTCAATATGTGTTCATGATATTTATGTTCCCGTCTTTATATGAATGAATGTTATTTGGTTTTTCATTGAGAAAATTCTGATTATGTTACAAACAATACCCACTGCAGCTGTATTCCATAAATAGGCAAATGTAGAATACATGTATGTTACCAAACTTATCAGACAATTTATCTTCAGCATTCAAATCTGAATATGTTGAACTATTAAGCAACACTTTTTCAATCAAAAGCATCTATAGGGCTCAATTTAATCAAACTTTACAAAATTTTGTAAATTTCAGTTACTGTAACTACTTTGTCAACAGCCAATCAGCATGGTGCATTAGTTGTTGCCATAGTAAATGCACAGTGGACATATACCTTAATCTAATAATTTTTTGTGAGATGGTCTGTCAAATTTAATTTTGACTTTGTTTATTTATAATTGACATTATCTGTGTCACACTTACTAATGTAGGGAAATTAAAAGAAATCATGATATATTATGATGATGATGTATTATTGAATTATTTGTTTTCGTAAATGACTATGGAGACCTTTGTCAATGTTGTCAGGAAATTCAATACTTTAAAGTCATTTAAAGTCATATGTAATTGTGGCTCATAGTACTATAATGTCCTCTCTACCAATTAATATGGTTAGAATAATAATAATCCCTGTAATAATTGAAAACATACTATAATCCGTAGTCCGTACAGAGTATTATGGTTGGTTTGAATAATAATACTCCCTGTAATAATTGAACCGTTGTAACTGATTGTAATGAGACTGAATCGTCTGGTTATCATTAGGCCAATGCTCCTTCTTACAATGAAATATCCATGTAATAAAGAGATTATCTCATTGTTTGTCATTATGACAGTAAATTATAATTGGGTAGACATGTTTTTTTTTCATCATGGTTTGAGTCATTGATGTTGCTTTTTTATCGTGTTTGTGCTTGAGTAATGTTTTTCTCTTTGTGTGTTAAAGTTAATGTGTGGACATGTGTGTATTATGTGAATAATAAGCATATGTGCATTCTGTGTGTGTGTTGGTGTGTAGGTGAGGTGTGCGTGTGAGTACAGTGTGATGAGTGTGGGTCCGAACGTTTGTGTGTGTATGTGTGTGTGTGTGTGTGTATGCAGGGTCTTTGCGTGTAGGGATGGGAGTGTGGGTCCGCAGTATGTGTGATTGTGTGTGTGAATGTGTGTCTATTTGTATATGTGTGTGATGTGCAGGGTGGTTGCATGACTGTGTTGGGTTTCTTTCCTTGTATGATAAAATAACCTCAAAAGATTGAATTAATGTGTATAATGCTTTGTCAGTTTGCTTTTTGGAATCGAACATAAAACAAGTGTTTGTGTGTATGCGTGTGTGTGTGTGTGCGTATGTTTGTGTTTATGTATACTATCAATAAGACAATAAACAACTATTAACTTTAAACTCAATCATTTCTTGATACAGTTTTCAATTATTCTATTTCCATCATAACTTATATGAATCAAACTTTATTGCGATACACGAATTCGTTGTTAGCGTGCATAATTATCTTACACAATGCACTGTTTCCCTATAGAACCAAAATGATGTTCCAACGGCTTGCTTGTCCTTACCTTGCTTACAATATTGAATAAAAATTGGACCCCAAATTTGTTTTCCAAAACACAAAAAGTAACTACCCCGCTAAAAACAATTGCCAATAATTTCATAACCGAGAATCGTTTCAGCATTTCGTTTTGCCAAAATATCCCTATGATAGTTAGGAAAACAATGTGTACAAATAAGAGGTAACCATTCATTTATGGTTGAGTGCGCACACATTACAGAGAAAATAGTCATATTTAAAAATTCCCAAAAGTATCATCATCACAAATTATTGAGTATTGGAAAATTTTAAAATACACTGTTTTACAATTACGATTAATGCATTTTACCACATGTGCCATATACACAAATCAAAATGAATGGAATATCGAACAGCATTGTTTCATAAACCATAATCAATGCATTCAGCCACATGTGCTGTTTCACAACAATGTACAGGCAAGCGCAATGCCTTGTGACTTTTGAATTGGGCAATTTTGTCTTTAATCTGTGCTCATTCAGCCATAAAGTGATGAATATCTATGATTTTCACGCATATCGAACATAAAACCTGTACCAATACTGTGGTTAGATAACATCTTGAAACAATTATCGGTTATGAAATTATGAGCAGTTGTTTAGGGGGGGTAGTTACTTTTTGTGTTCGGTTTATAAATAAGGATGTTTTTTTAATGGGGGACTTTAATATAAATTTATTAAATCATGAATATAATAGTGTGTCCCAAGAATTTCTCAAGACCCTCCTCTCTGCATCTTTTTTACCTCTTATTTCTAAGCCCACTCGTGTGACAAACTCCTCTTCCTCCTTAATAGATAACATATTTTCAAATGTCATCCCCCACCCTGACTCTTATATTGTTCTTTTAGACATAACTGACCATTATCCTATTGTGACACATTATACTTTATCTCAATCAATTAATAATAATGACCCACGTTTATTTAGACGAAAAGTAAATAATGAAAAATTAGCTAGTCTTGAACATGTAGATTGGTCTCCTGTTTATGGTGTAGATGAAGTAAATTCTTCTTACGATAATTGTTGTGATATTTTGAATGATCAATTAGATACTTGTATTCCTAAACAAAGAGTTAAACTTAATGATTATAAAAAAAACACCAAGGCTTCCTTGGATCACTAAATCGATATTACGTTCGATAAATAGGAAAAATAATCTTTTTTATAAATATAAATTAGATGGTACAGAAAGGTTAAAAATTAAATATACATCTAATAAAAATATTTTGACTAAGATTATTCGTTTGGAAAAGAAAGGGTATTTTGAAAATATGTTGGCTTTGTATAAACATGATATGAAAAATACTTGGAAAATGATTACACAGGCAATGAATGTTACTAATAATAAATCTGACATTACAAAAATTAAGTTTAATGATGAGATTGTTGAGGATCCTAGGGATATAGTAAATATTTTAAATAATTACTTTTCTTCGATTGGTAAAAATCTTGCTGTTAATATTCCGGCATCAAATAAGCATTTTGCTGATTTTTTGGGCCAGCCCAATTCAAACTCTATATTTTTTGTTCCTATTCACAGATATGAAATTTTAGATATTGTTTCGAAATTTGATTCTAAGAAAAGTTCTGGCCATGATGAAATTAATAATTTTATTTTAAAGGGCATTATACCTTCTGTTGTGGATCCTCTCGTTCATATTTTTAACTTGTCTTTATTATATGGCCAGGTACCAAACTCTATGAAAATTGCCAAAGTAATTCCTTTGTTTAAAAAGGGCGATAAATTAGATGTAAATAATTATCGACCGATTTCCTTATTATCCTCTTTTTCAAAAATTTTAGAAAAGATAATATATTCTCGTACAGTATCCTTTTTAAAAAATAACAATATTTTTTCTAGTCTCTAATTTGGTTTTAGGGAAAAACACAATACTGTACACGCATTATTGTCCTTTATTGAGAAGGTAGCTCATGCAATCGACAAATCGTCTCATACGATAGGCATTTTCCTAGACTTCTCCAAGGCCCTTCGACACGATTAACCACGATATTTTACTTTATAAACTCTCACATTATGGTATACGTGGGTTGGCCTTGGAGTGGTTCAGGAGCTATCTTTCAGACATAAGGCAGTATGTATTTTTAAATGATAACTCTTCAGCTCCCCGTAATATAAATTGTGGTGTTCCACAAGGTAGTATATTAGGCCCACTTTTATTTATTTTATATATTAATGACTTCTGTCGATCGTCCGAAATTTTGTCATTCGTACTTTTTGCTGATGATACAAATTTTTTTTTTCTCATACGGATTCTCAAAGATTAGTTGAAATTATTAATATTGAATTGAGTCATATTTTATCATGGATTAGAGCGAACAAATTATCATTGAATCTCCAGAAAACGAAATATATGTTGTTTAGTAAATCTAAAGATTCTTCGTTACCGGCTAACATAGTTTTTGAAAACACCCCATTGGAGCGTGTTTCATTCATTACATTTCTGGGTGTAACGGTTGATAGTAACCTTTCTTGGAAACATCATATTGATAATATTTGTAAAACTATTTCTCGTAATATTGGTATTATTTACCAATATAAAGTAAAAACATGTCTTCCTTTTAATTCACTAATTATGCTTTATAGTTCTTTGATACTCCCATACTTAAATTATGGTCTTTTAGTTTGGGGAAACACACATGCAACTTTATTAGATAAAGTGTTGTTATTACAAAAGAAGGTTATTCGTATTATTTGTAATTCCCCTTTTCGCTCCCATACTGACTCTTTATTTTTTTGAAAATAAGATACTGAAGGTAAAAAACCTATTTTTATTTCAACTTGGTCAATTTATGTATAATTATAATAATAACCATGATACCATCTGTTTTTCAAGAAATGTTTTTTAAAAATAGTTCAGTTCATAATTATCCAAATAGACATTCTGAAGAATTTCATCTGCCTCTCTTGCGGACCCTACTTGCTGAAAATACATTTATATATGAAGGTCCTAAAGTATGGAATTCTTTAAGTAATGAAATAAAAAATGCTCCATCGATTAATATCTTTAATACAAATTTTAAATTGTTTTTATTACAATCTTATAAACATCATTGAATTATATCTCCCATTTACTCTTATTTCGTGCTTATGTCATCCTTAAACAAGGTCATTCTTTACTCGCGGACTCAAAATGTAATCTGATATTATATATTGTGCCTTCTCATGCATTGTTCCATTCTATTATGCGCAAGTCTTTTTCCTTATTTTCACTTGAACCCCACTTGCAGCTTATCTTTTACATACATTTGTACCTCCGATCTCTCACTTCCTTTTGGCAGTGTCTCATTGTTTGTATTGTGTGCGTCTTCTCCTATTTGTGTCATGTAAAGTTCTCTCTTGTCCCATGTTGGTCTCTGTTGGCATCCCCTTTCCCCCCTTTTTCCTCTCTATATTTGTTTATGTTTTTGTAGTCTAGAATGTGTTAATTTAAATGTACAATATACCTAACTATTATTTGAGGGGTCCACAATTGTACAAGCATTGCTTTATAGTGGACCCCTCTTGTTTCCAATATGTATATCACTATTTTGTGCAAATTATCATTATTCATTTGTAATGTTTTGTTGGAAGCAAGAATACATTGAAATTGAATTGAAATATATGTATGGATAGATCAGAAATTCCTTAACCGTTTGTGATACTATAAAGTTGATTCTTTTGACATTGTGTGCTTGTTCAAATTGACAATTAGATTTTCGTTACCTGGTTACCTCACAAAAATGTCTTGAAACTGAAATCTAACCCTTTTAATCGAGATATGGTGGTATCTTTTTCCATAGTAATCGCACCCACATAACAAAACAAAATACCGCCTGCTTTATTTTAATCGGGAAGTCCCGAGACATCAGCTAACATTGCTGATCCTGGTTCAGTTTTTAATGTTCCCTTTTCGCGTTATTTTTTTCTAGGCTACTACGATAAGCACTGGAATGCTTCGACAATCAACCTAAATATAGTCAGAGCCTGTACTCTAACGTGTTTCCCTTTATGCTATGAGGTGCACTAGAGCATCGCCTCATCGATAGGGTTCACTTATATTTGAATGGGAATATTGCACGGGTCATTGCACCTGATCAATTGATCAGGAACTATTTTCGAATAAATTGTAATTTGGTTGCATTCCTTTCGGAACGATGTAATACACGACAACACATAGATGTATTACTCATCAACACATGTACATAACGAAATACACATAGTGTTTGTGCATCAACACTGACCTCAAACATGGTTTAATACTTGACAGTTCATGAATGTATCACATTAAATCATATGTGCTACATAGGAGATAATTTCCTTTGTCAAGAAAATGTTATATTCTAATATAAAATACTAGCCTCATCTATAATATACCAATTCTATTCACATTTATCATGTTTCTGTGTTGTTTTAAAGTTGGAACACAAGAGATAATTTTCTTTGTCAAGAACATTTTATATTCTATAAGGTTTTGACACTGTAATCCTAATGTTGATGTTTGCAAGTTAAAAGTAACCTATGTGTCAGTGAAATACGAGCACATAATTGTTGCCTAAATGTATAGCGAAGATTTGTCTTGCTTAGAATAAATCATGTCTCTACTACTTGGGCTCTGTAACACTTAGAAAAGCACTATATAAATGTCCATGTTATCTGTTATGTTATGTTTAGAAATGCTATGTTATTTGATGGTACATTTAATGTCATCATGTACAATATGTTCATAACTGAACTTAATAACTTGTACAAGAAATCTTCTTCCCATAGTGACCACCTGTATATAAAGACCACCAGCTTGCAATGAGCCCTCGTCTCTATTCAGGAGTGAGACATTTGCATGTGAATGCACCTGTCTATAAAGGTCATCTGTCCACAAAGGCTTAACCTTTGTTTCCCTTGCAAGGTCTCTATAGACAGGTTTGGCTGTCGCTGCATATGACGGTTATAAATTTGCATGTGAATGCACCTGTCTATAAAGGTCATCTGTCCACAAAGGCTTAACCTTAGTTTCCCTTGCAAGGTCTCTATAGACAGGTTTGACTGTTGCTGCATTTGAGAGTGTAAACTGAAGTCATGATTGCATAATAACGTCCAGTACTTTAGGTTTATTTGTCTTTGTGATATTTTTGTACAAGTAAAAGAGTTACGATTATGAAAAAGAACTTTCTATTATGATATTGTATGATAGAGTAATAGTATGTATATCAACATTGGATGTTAGTTATAAATTGTTAATATAAATATTCCAATGCATGCTCCTGGAGTGATAATGTGAACATGTAAATTATATTGAATGTAATATGTTTCATGTCGTGTTCATTATACAGTAGCTTGTTCATTTGCAATTATGTTGATTTGGTTTTGGAATTAATATTTACATTGTTTGGTCATTATTTCAATGTCAGAGTTAAGCATTCAAATGTTTGGGTATGTACATGTATATTATGGCCATAATGTAACTTTATACAAAGTGTAAAATTAACAGTAGTGTAATTAGGTTATACACATATGTATAACCTATTGATTTCGTCAAGATTTTTATTTATTTATTTATTTATTCTTCCTAATTTTGTGCGTCGCATATCTCAAGATCACATGAATCAATTGTCATAAATCTTCACATGATGATAGATCATGATCTAACTTAGATCTGCTAACTTTTTCAGTGACGTCACATCACAATGACGTCATCAGGACGCCATTTTGTCAAATTTCAATAATCATCATATCTCAGTCATGAAATATCAATTTCAATTCAAATTTCGCATCAATATTGATCAGGTCAATGGTCATCTTTTAAGCTCATGCGCGTGCAATTACACTCAGAGACGCGCGCGTACGCGTCCGTCAAATGAAAACAAATGTCAAAAAATGTTCAAAACCCCAACCCGAGTAATTTACTATATGTTTCAGACAATTTTAAGCGTTTTAAAAAATTCCGCGCGTGCGCGTCGGCGCGCGCGTATTTGCGCGCGTAACGCGAATGAATAAGAACATTATCGTTTTTTCACATGTTTTGCATTCCTTATAGATCCCTCAACACACCCTATCAATTTGAGTCATTGTTGACTCATAATAACGGAGTACGCGCGCGTCAAAGTCAAAATTACGCGCGCACGCAAAATGGCAAAACATGGTAAAAACATCTTTTTTTTATTCGGCCATAACTTTTTAAAAAGTCCACAAACATCCAATTTTCTTTTAATATTCGGATAGATTATGAGTTGTAGATACGAATTCATACCTCATGTATGCCGAGTAAATGTTATAAAGTCATCATATTGACGGTTAAAGTTGAAAATGCGAATTTTAATCAATTTCAATCAATGTTGAAATCGATCACAGTGGACTATTGACCATATCTCGCTTATTCTCCATCAATTTTCTCCCAAATTTGGATATATCGTAGCTGATGTCCTGCTCTATTCGCAATCTTTTCACAACAATTCGTTATGTTAACTGGATCCTGATGAATTGTTTGATTGTAAATAAGAGTCCAAATCTGATAAAAATTGAGGTTTAGCCAAAACGTATGTTATCAACCTATAACTGCTGAAGAAATTATGCTATCAATTTGAGATTTCGCATGCAGATAGGGATTTGCAAGCCCATCATTTCATAAGTTAACACCAAATCGCGAAAATGCATATTACATTGTCATATTTACCGTTAAAGGTCAAATAAATCAAGCATGAATACTCAATAACCACGTACGCCGTGGACATGAAATTCAGCACACATGTATGGTATAATGAAAGGAAAATGTTCATAAGATAAGATCGGATTATGAAAATGGTGTTAAGGATATGTAAATTAGGTTCAAAGGTCAAATAATTCACTATTACAATGACAAATGCAGTGTGCAATCACTGATGTATCTTTCCCGATTTCCCATTTTCGTTAAGAGATCTAATGTTGGTCTCGCGGTATAATTTGTGACACAAGATCAAAGGGTCGTGGGTTCGAATCCAAGGCAATATTTTGTAACTTTCTTTTTTTCTTCTTTTTTTCTCTTTTTTCAGGGGGGGGGGGGGGGGAATCTATTATTATTGATATGATGATTGAGTAGTGATTTTTGAATCATCCTTTTATCATTTTAAATCGATATGTATAACCTTAATTCGTCAAAAGTGACGAATTCAAAATCTAGTTATAACTTCAATATCTCAAATGTGTTTGTACACTTGATGCCATTCAAGTCCATTCAATCCAATCAGATGTATTTCAATTCATTTAAATTCTGCTATTCTTTCAGGTTTCAATATCAAATTTAAACATGAAGATCACTAAGATCAATGCTTCAATAATATTTATGTGTATAAAAGCTGTAACATATAATGATAGAACACATTGATTTAAAGCTGTTATGCAATGTATAAACTCTGGTTCTTTACTACACATAATTATGTATACCATTGGGATGCATTTGAATATATAACCTGATGTATTATTGGATTGGAGACACACAAACATATATAAATTATGATCATTTTCAACTGACTTACATGTACATGTAACACAAAACTTCTAGCAGTCAGAGCTCTATGCATACATCAGTCAAGTAATGAACTTAAACTGTGTATTGGACGGTGACAGTAAAAGAGGGGTCCTAGGCGTAAATATTGATAAAAGAAATTAAATCATCATTACAAAAATAATAAATCACTAACCCCCATTAATGGCTAGGGATGTAACAAACATGACAAGCCATAGTATTTCATAGACAACTGTTTGATAGAGTAACCTTTAGATTGTTTTTGTATACTTGAGATTCTAATGAAATGTGTATTAGTATTTGGATTTGAGTCCTTATTGTATTGAATTAAATGTTTATTATCAAAATAATTCATCAGGGTTATTGTTCAATATGTGTTCATGATATTTATGTTCCCTTCTTTACATGAATAAATGTTATTTGGTTTTTCATTGAGAAAATTCTGATTATGTTACAAACAATACCCACTGCAGCTGTATTCCATTAATAGGCAAATGTAGAATACATGTTACCAAACTTATCAGACAATTTATCTTCATCATTCAAATCTAAATATTATGTTGAACTATTAAGCAGCACTTTTCCAATTTTCAACAACATCAATAGGGCTCAATTTAATCAAACTTTACCAAATGTTGTAAATGTTCAGTTACTGTAACTACTTTGTCAACAGCCAATCAGCATGGTGCATTAGTTGTTGCCATGGTAAATGCACGTAGTGGACATATATACCAAAATCCAACAAGTTTTGTGAGATGGTCTGTAAAATTTAATTTTGATTTTGTTTATTTATAAATGACAATATTCTGTGTCACATTTACTAATATATAGGGAAATTAAAAGAAACTAGATGTTGAATTCGTCACTTTTTGACGAATTAAGGTTATACATATCGAATTCTTATGATAAAAGCATTATTCCAAAAATAACTACTCAATCATCATATAAATAATACCACATACCCCCCCCCCTAATAAAAAGTAAAAAAGAAGAAAAAAGAAATTAAAAAAATATTGTCTTGGATTCGAACCCACGACCCTTAGATCTTGCGTCACAACTTGTTCCACGAGACCAACATTAGATCTCTTAACGAAAATGGGAAATCGGGAACAATATATCAGTGATTGCACACTGCATTTGTCATTGTAACAGTGAATTATTTGACCTTTGAACCTAATTTACATATCCTTAATGCCATTTTCATAATCCGATCTTATCTTATGAAAATTGTTCCTTTCATTATAACCTACATGTGTGCTGAATTTCATGTCCACGGCGTACGTGGTTATTCATGCTTGATTTATTTGACCTTTGACGGTATATGTGGCGATGAAATATGCATTTTTGCGATTTGGTGTTAACTTATGAAATGTTGGGCTTGCAAGTCCCTATCTACATGCGAAGTTTCACATTGGTAGCATAATTCTTTCAGCAGTTATTATTCGAAAGCATACGTTTTAGCTAACCCTCAATTTTTAACAGATTTGGACTCTCATTTCCAATCAAACAATTCATCACGATCCAGTGAACAAAACTAAATGGTGTGAATAGAATGCGAATAGAGCAGGACATCAGCTACGATATATCAAAATTTGGGAGTACATTGATGGAGAATAAGCGAGATATGGTCAAAAGTACACTTTGATCGATTTCAACATTGATTGAAAGTGATTAAAATTCGCATTTTCAAATTTAACCGTCAATACGATGACTTTATAACATTTACTCGGCATAAATGAGGTATGAATTCGTATGTACAACTCATAATCTATCCGAATATTAAAAGAAAATTGGGTGTTTGTGGACTTTTTAAAAAGTTATGGCCGAATACAAAAAGGATGTTTTTACCATGTTTTGCCATTTTTTGCCATTTTGCGTGCGCGCGTAATTTTGACTTTGACACGCGCGTACTCCGTTATTATGAGTCAACAATGACTCAAATTGATAGGGTGTGTCGAGGGATCTATAAGGAATGCAAAACATGTGAAAAAACGACAATTTTCCTATTCATTCGCGTTACGCGCGCAAATACGCGCGCGCCGACGCGCACGCGCGGAATTTTTTGAAACGCTTAAAATTGTCTGAAACATATAGTAAATTACTCGGGTTAGGGTTTTGAGCATTAAAAAAAAAAAAAAAATTGACGGACGCGTACGCGCGCGTCTTCGAGTGTAATTGCACGCGCATGAGCTTAAAAGATGACTATTAACCTGATAAATATTGATACGAAATTTTAATTGAAATTGATATTTCATAACGGAGATATAATGATTATTAAAATTTGACAAAATGGCGTCCTGATGACGTCACAGTCATGTGACGTCACTGAAAAGGTTAGCAGATCTAAGTTAGATCATGATCTATCATCATGTGAAGATTCATGACAATTGATTCATGTGATCTTGAAATATGCGACGCACAAAATTAGGAAGAAGAAGAATTAATAAAAATTCGAACAAAATCAATAGGTTATACATATGTATGTATAACCTAATTATACATATGTATGTATAACCTAATTATGATATATTATGATGATGTTTTATTGAATTATTTGTTTTTGTAAATGACTATGAAGAACTGTGTCAATTTTGTCAGGAAATTCAATGCTTGTTATTTGGTTTTATTACTTGCAAGACGATGTAATACACGACAACACACACATGTACTACTCATCAACACATGTACATAACGACATATACATGGTGTATGTGCATCAACACTGACCTCAAACATGGTTTAATACTTGACAGTTTATGAATAAATTACATTGAATTATATGTCCCACATGTATTGTACAGTAAAGGAATGACCGAACTAAACAAACTAGTGAATGACCAAGCCCAACCATCCTTCTGGCTTATCCTAGGAAAAGCAATTTGCTGTAAACAAATTAATATAATGGACACTTTGATTCATTTCTATGCATATTTGTTTGGGATTTGTTAATAAAAGAGATGATCCTGATTTATTTGCCATGTTTTTTACTCACTGCAGCGTTGCCTGCTTCTATAATCGCAATTCATTCCACTACTGGTCACACCCCATAAACTCTATGTTTTATGTTGGCGTATCACTATGTGAATGTACAATCTGCAATGAAAAAAAATTTACAAAATGATTCCATGGAACGACGAAATGCTGACACCAATATCATTTTCATTTTAGAACTGTATGCGTCATTTCTTAAATAAAAAAGAAAACATTCAAGTATAAACGCAAATATATAGGTTCCTTATAACTATTCAATATTCATGTATTTGTGTGGACAAATAGTTGATGCGATTTCCATTACTAGAATCCTGTTTTTAAAAATGTGCACAATTCGCCAACTTTATTGTAATACTAATCAATATTATCTTACACATAGACAAATCTATTTGCATTATTGAGTTGCCTTATAGAGAGAATAAATGCATGTAACAATAAGTAAAGCATGTATTTATTTTCGAAATAATAACTCATTCAATTCAGCAACTTTTTGATTCTCCAAATGCAATATAAAGTTCGTTTCCCCGTTTGCAAATTACAACTTTATGTATCGTTTTGAAGTTCTATGTCTTTTCAACAATCAACTGGGCCAGCGAAATATAAGTGTCTTTCAAGACTGACTGCCCCCGCATTGATCAAACAACAATCACGGTTTGCCTCTTCTCGGTTTGCCGCACTAGTAGAAAGAGTTGCGTCGATGTTTATTTGACTTTTGGTATAAAAATATAATTCTAAATATACACTTTGCATTACACACCGTGCACATAATTAGTTGCAAAGGCAATACTGTGGATTGTGCCCAAAAGTGATTCACTCGTTTCTGTCAGCTCAATGGATGTTTATCTTACCAATTCATCGATCAGTTCTCAAGCTTAATCAGTCGTATGGAATATGACTTTTGTTTTAGTAAGGAGTTTATATACTTTTGGTGCAGATACTAAACAATATAAAAGTCAAGTTTTTTGTTGGACATTGTCACATTTGTATTACCACAATTGCAACTGACTGCATTTAGCGTGAAACAAAAGAATACATTTATTTGTTGCTGCATGGCCACATATCGCAATAATAATAATAATAATAATACATATTTGTATAGCGCCTACTGCAGGCCAGCCTCTAAGCGCTTTGCGAAGAAAGTTGTAGATATAGTCCATGTTTGAGCTATAACTGAAAGTGTTCTTGGAAGAGAAACGATTAAAGGTTGATTTTGAAAGAGTCAACAGAAGGAGAGCTTTTAATCCGGTATGGTAGAGCGTTCCAGAGAGAATGACCGATGAAGGAGAAGCTGCGCTAACCATATGACCGTGAGAGAACCTTGGGTTGGACGACGAGGTTGTGTATATAGCTGACCTAAGTTGACGAGTGAAGGTTATGAAGGAGATATGATCATGGCGTTTGGTACGATCGAGTTATGATGCGAGCGGAAGCGTTTTGCAAACGTTGTAGGTAGTCGCGAGACTTCTGTGTTGGGGGATCCAGTAAGTAAGCAGTTACAACAGTCGATGTGTGAGGTGATAAAGGCATGGACTAGCTTTTCTGATGTTGGTTGATCTAGGTATTTCCGGAGACGACCAATTTTGTGAACTCCAGCCCATCCAGCCCTGCAATGATGATACATCTGCATCATATAAGAGACAACAACACAATGTAGGCCTAACTTCTGAGCTGAACGGGTAAATTGCGAATAATGATAAAAATAACAATTTGTGCATAGCGCATTATTACCCAAGTCCCAAACCGCTCGAAGCATTATTATCTTGGCTTTAGCCGAGCTACCATGATGGGGCGCTCTGATATCATTTCAAGGAATACATTCCTGCCAAGTACCCATTTTCTACACCTGGGTTGAGAGCAGCAAGTGTGGATAAAGTGTCTTGCTGAAGGACACACGTGCCAAGGCTGGGCATCGAACCCACAACCCTCGCATTTAAAGACGAAGGCCGGAACCTATATATCACGACAATCCAATGAGATAAAAAATGAGACAAAAATATTGAATAAGAGGATTTACAGAAGAAGCACATTTGTTACGAAACGAGGAAAACTTCAAGTTCAAGTTTGTTGATGTATTGCTCATTATTACTGAAGGGAATAAGCTGGTGATAAGCAGTGATATAGCAAGGAGGAATGAGAAAAACACACCAGAAATTAAAGGGCGAGAGAGAAATAGAAAATATCATAGCTTTCGATAAATATCATAATAGGCCTATTGACAAAGGAATGAATGACTTGGTGAACATTTCCTAACAAGTATGATGTAAGCGTCAAGTAAATTATATCAGCTTGTAATAAAACTGGTTATCGATAACTTATCTCGACCCCGCATGCCTTTTGCATTGAGTACATACATACTATGCAGACAAACTGACTCACAGAGCCAAAAGGGGATCATGACAGACCTATACTAAGAAGTTCACGCATATATAATGCCCAAATCTGCATAATGTATTACGAGTAAATACTGTATTTCGATAGGTAAACCAATATTTCGAATGACAGAATGGAATATGTTAACAAATTGTTTAAACGTTCCTCAGACAAACAAAAATTAACATCACTCAATAAAAAAACATCACACAATGATGCTATCGACACAGATACAAATCGTATGAGCAAAGGAGCACATCAAGTTCGCAGTATTACATTATTGGAAACCCTGCCTGCAGCATCACAGAACAATACAGAGAAATATCCGATTGGTCAAGGCGCCGATGCGAACAAGGGAGATAATGATGGAGCAACGGCCCTGCACACAGCATCAAAGAGAGGTCATATCGATACAGTAAAATATCTGATATGTCAAGGGGCTGAAGTGGACAAGGAATATATTGATGGACGGACAGCCCTTCATTTCGCATCACAAAGAGGTCATATTGAAACAGTGACATATCTGATGAGTCAGGGCGCTGATGTGAACAAGGCAGAAAATGATGGGAAAACAGCCCTTTATTTAGCATCACATGAATGTCATATCGATACAGTTGAATATCTGATAAGTCAAGGCGCTGATGTGAACAAAGGAAAGAATAATGGATGGACAGCCCTGCTTGCAGCATCACAGGGAGGTCATCTCGAATCAGTGAAATATCTAATGAGTCAAGGGGCTGATGTGAACAAGGCAGAAAATGATGGGAAAACAGCCCTTTATTTAGCATCACATGAATGTCATATCGATACAGTTGAATATCTGATAAGTCAAGGCGCTGATGTGAACAAAGGAAAGAATAATGGATGGACAGCCCTGCATGCAGCATCACAGGGAGGTCATCTCGAATCAGTGAAATATCTAATGAGTCAAGGGGCTGATGTGAACAAGGCAGAAAATGATGGGAAAACAGCCCTTTATTTAGCATCACATGAATGTCATATCGATACAGTTGAATATCTGATAAGTCAAGGCGCTGATGTGAACAAAGGAAAGAATAATGGATGGACAGCCCTGCATGCAGCATCACTAGGAGGTCATCTCGATACAGTAAAATATCTAATAAGTCAAGGGGCTGAAGTGGACAAGGAATATAATAATGGACGGACAGCCCTGCATGCAGCATCACTAGGAGGTCATCTCGATACAGTAAAATATCTGATGAGTCAAGGGGCTGATGTGAATAAGGCAGATAATGATGGATGGACAGCCTTGCATGTAGCATTAAAAGGAGGTCATATCAATACAGTAAAATATCAGATAAGTCAAGGCGGTGATGTGAACAAAAGAACGACTAATGGATCGACAGCCCTGCATGTAGCATCACAGGGAGGTCATCTCGAATCAGTGAAATATCTGATAAATCAAGACGCTGATGTAAATAAGGAAATTGATAATGGATGTACAGCCCTGCATGAAGCATCTCAGAGAGGTCATATCGATACAGTAAAATATTTGATAAGTCAAGGCGCTGATGTGAACAAGGGAGATAATGAAGGATGGACAGTTCTGCATTCAGCATCACTGATAGGTCACATCGATACGGTGAAATATCTGATATGTAAAGGCGCTGATGTGAACAAAGGAGATACTTGTGGATCGACAGTACTTCATATGGCATCACAGGGAGGTCATATCGATACAGTAAAATATCTGATAAGTCAAGGCGCTGATGTGAACAAAGAAAATAATAATGGATGGACAGCCCTGCATGCAGCATCACAGGGAGATCATCTCGAATCAGTGAAATATCTAATGAGTCAAGGGGCTGATGTGAACAAGGCAGAAAATGATGGGAAAACAGCCCTTTATTTAGCATCACATGAATGTCATATCGATACAGTTGAATATCTGATAAGTCAAGGCGCTGATGTGAACAAAGGAAAGAATAATGGATGGACAGCCCTGCATGCAGCATCACAGGGAGGTCATCTCGAATCAGTGAAATATCTAATGAGTCAAGGGGCTGATGTGAACAAGGCAGAAAATGATGGGAAAACAGCCCTTTATTTAGCATCACATGAATGTCATATCGATACAGTTGAATATCTGATAAGTCAAGGCGCTGATGTGAACAAAGGAAAGAATAATGGATGGACAGCCCTGCATGCAGCATCACAGGGAGGTCATCTCGAATCAGTGAAATATCTAATGAGTCAAGGGGCTGATGTGAACAAGGCAGAAAATGATGGGAAAACAGCCCTTTATTTAGCATCACATGAATGTCATATCGATACAGTTGAATATCTGATAAGTCAAGGCGCTGATGTGAACAAAGGAAAGAATAATGGATGGACAGCCCTGCATGCAGCATCACAGGGAGGTCATCTCGAATCAGTGAAATATCTAATGAGTCAAGGGGCTGATGTGAACAAGGCAGAAAAGGATGGGAAAACAGCCCTTTATTTAGCATCACATGAATGTCATATCGATACAGTTGAATATCTGATAAGTCAAGGGGCTGATGTGAACAAAGGAAAGAATAATGGATGGACAGTCCTGCATGCAGCATCACTAGGAGGTCATCTCGATACAGTAAAATATCTGATAAGTCATGGGGCTGAAGTGGACAAGGAATGTAATAATGGACGGACAGCCCTGCATGCAGCATCAAAACGGGGTCATTTCGATACAGTGAAATATCTGATGAATCAAGGCGCTGATGTGAATAAGGGAGATAATAATGGATGGACAGCCTTGCATGTAGCATTAAAAGGAGGTCATATCAATACAGTAAAATATCAGATAAGTCAAGGCGGTGATGTGAACAAAAGAACGACTAATGGATCGACAGCCCTGCATGTAGCATCACAGGGAGGTCATCTCGAATCAGTGAAATATCTGATTAATCAAGACGCTGATGTAAACAAGGAAATTGATAATGGATGTACAGCCCTGCATGAAGCATCTCAGAGAGGTCATATCGATACAGTAAAATATTTGATAAGTCAAGGCGCTGATGTGAACAAAGGAAAGAATAAAGGATGGACAGCCTTGCATGCAGCATCACTAGAAGGTCATCTCGATACAGTAAAATATCTGATAAGTCAAGGGGCTGAAGTGGACAAGGAATGTAATAATGGACGGACAGCCCATCATTTCGCATCACAAAGAGGTCATATCAATACAGTGAAATATCTGATGAGTCAAGGGGCTGATGTGAACAAGGCAGATAAATATGGATGGACAGCCCTTCATTTCGCATCACAAAGAGGTCATATTGAAACAGTGACATATCTGATAAGTCAAGGGGCTAAAGTGGACAAGGAATATAATGATGGACGGACAGCCCTTCATTTCGCATCACAAATAGGGCATATCAATACAGTGAAATATCTGATGAGTCAAGGCGCTGATGTGAACAAGGCAGAAAATGATGGGAAAACAGCCCTTTATTTAGCATCACATGAATGTCATATCGATACAGTTGAATATCTGATAAGTCAAGGGGCTGAAGTGGACAAGGAATATAATAATGGAAGGACAGTCCTGCATGCAGCATCAAAACGGGGTCATTTCGATACAGTGAAATATCTGATGAATCAAGGCGCTGATGTGAATAAGGGAGATAATAATGGATGGACAGCCTTGCATGTAGCATTAAAAGGAGGTCATATCAATACAGTAAAATATCAGATAAGTCAAGGCGGTGATGTGAACAAAAGAACGACTAATGGATCGACAGCTCTGCATGTAGCATCACAGGGAGGTCATCTCGAATCAGTGAAATATCTGATAAATCAAGACGCTGATGTAAACAAGGAAAATGATAATGGATGTACAGCCCTGCATGAAGCATCTCAGAGAGGTCATATCGATACAGTAAAATATTTGATAAGTCAGGGCGCTGATGTGAACAAGGGAGATAATGAAGGATGGACAGTTCTGCATTCAGCATCACTGATAGGTCACATCGATACGGTGAAATATCTGATATGTAAAGGCGCTGATGTGAACAAAGGAGATACTTGTGGATCGACAGTACTTCATGCGGCATCACAGGGAGGTCATATCGATACAGTAAAATATCTGATAAGTCAAGGCGCGGATGTGAACAAAGGAACGACTGATGGATGGACAGCCCTGCATAAAGCATCACATGGAGGTCATCTCGAATCAGTGAAATATCTAATGAGTCAAGGGGCTGATGTGAACAAGGCAGAAAATGATGGGAAAACAGCCCTTTATTTAGCATCACATGAATGTCATATCGATACAGTTGAATATCTGATAAGTCAAGGCGCTGATGTGAACAAAGGAAAGAATAATGGATGGACAGCCCTGCATGCAGCATCACAGGGAGGTCATCTCGAATCAGTGAAATATCTAATGAGTCAAGGGGCTGATGTGAATAAGGCAGAAAAGGATGGGAAAACAGCCCTTTATTTAGCATCACATGAATGTCATATCGATACAGTTGAATATCTGATAAGTCAAGGCGCTGATGTGAACAAAGGAAAGAATAATGGATGGACAGCCCTGCATGCAGCATCACAGGGAGGTCATCTCGAATCAGTGAAATATCTAATGAGTCAAGGGGCTGATGTGAACAAGGCAGAAAATGATGGGAAAACAGCCCTTTATATAGCATCACATGAATGTCATATCGATACAGTTGAATATCTGATAAGTCAAGGCGCTGATGTGAACAAAGGAAAGAATAATGGATGGACAGCCCTGCATGCAGCATCACAGGGAGGTCATCTCGAATCAGTGAAATATCTAATGAGTCAAGGGGCTGATGTGAACAAGGCAGAAAATGATGGGAAAACAGCCCTTTATTTAGCATCACATGAATGTCATATCGATACAGTTGAATATCTGATAAGTCAAGGCGCTGATGTGAACAAAGGAAAGAATAATGGATGGACAGCCCTGCATGCAGCATCACTAGGAGGTCATCTCGATACAGTAAAATATCTGATAAGTCAAGGGGCTGAAGTGGACAAGGAATATAATAATGGAAGGACAGTCCTGCATGCAGCATCAAAACGGGGTCATTTCGATACAGTGAAATATCTGATGAATCAAGGCGCTGATGTGAATAAGGGAGATAATAATGGATGGACAGCCTTGCATGTAGCATTAAAAGGAGGTCATATCAATACAGTAAAATATCAGATAAGTCAAGGCGGTGATGTGAACAAAAGAACGACTAATGGATCGACAGCCCTGCATGTAGCATCACAGGGAGGTCATCTCGAATCAGTGAAATATCTGATAAATCAAGACGCTGATGTAAACAAGGAAATTGATAATGGATGTACAGCCCTGCATGAAGCATCTCAGAAAGGTCATATCGATACAGTAAAATATTTGATAAGTCAAGGCGCTGATGTGAACAAGGGAGATAATGAAGGATGGACAGTTCTGCATTCAGCATCACTGATAGGTCACATCGATACGGTGAAATATCTGATATGTAAAGGCGCTGATGTGAACAAAGGAGATACTTGTGGATCGACAGTACTTCATGCGGCATCACAGGGAGGTCATATCGATACAGTAAAATATCTGATAAGTCAAGGCGCGGATGTGAACAAAGGAACGACTGATGGATGGACAGCCCTGCATAAAGCATCACATGGAGGTCATCTCGAATCAGTGAAATATCTAATGAGTCAAGGGGCTGATGTGAACAAGGCAGAAAATGATGGGAAAACAGCCCTTTATTTAGCATCACATGAATGTCATATCGATACAGTTGAATATCTGATAAGTCAAGGCGCGGATGTGAACAAAGGAACGACTGATGGATGGACAGCCCTGCATAAAGCATCACATGGAGGTCATCTCGAATCAGTGAAATATCTAATGAGTCAAGGGGCTGATGTGAACAAGGAAGAAAATGATGGGAAAACAGCCCTTTATTTAGCATCACATGAATGTCATATCGATACAGTTGAATATCTGATAAGTCAAGGCGCTGATGTGAACAAAGGAAAGAATAATGGATGGACAGCCCTGCATGCAGCATCACAGGGAGGTCATCTCGATACAGTGAAATATCTAATGAGTCAAGGGGCTGATGTGAACAAGGCAGAAAATGATGGGAAAACAGCCCTTTATTTAGCATCACATGAATGTCATATCGATACAGTAAAATATTTGATAAGTCAAGGCGCTGATGTGAACAAAGGAAAGAATAATGGATGGACAGCCCTGCATGCAGCATCACAGGGAGGTCATCTCGATACAGTGAAATATCTAATGAGTCAAGGGGCTGATGTGAACAAGGCAGAAAATGATGGGAAAACAGCCCTTTATTTAGCATCACATGAATGTCATATCGATACAGTTGAATATCTGATAAGTCAAGGCGCTGATGTGAACAAAGGAAAGAATAATGGATGGACAGCCCTGCATGCAGCATCACTAGGAGGTCATCTCGATACAGTAAAATATCTGATAAGTCAAGGGGCTGAAGTGGACAAGGAATATAATAATGGACGGACAGCCCTGCATGCAGCATCAATACGGGGTCATTTCGATACAGTGAAATATCTGATGAATCAAGGAGCTGATGTGAATAAGGAAGATAATAATGGATGGACAGCCTTGCATGTAGCATTAAAAGGAGGTCATATCAATACAGTAAAATATCAGATAAGTCAAGGCGGTGATGTGAACAAAAGAACGACTAATGGATCGACAGCCCTGCATGTAGCATCACAGGGAGGTCATCTCGAATCAGTAAAATATCTGATTAATCAAGACGCTGATGTAAACAAGGAAATTGATAATGGATGTTCAGCCCTGCATGAAGCATCTCAGAGAGGTCATATCGATACAGTAAAATATTTGATAAGTCAAGGCGCTGATGTGAACAAGGGAGATAATGAAGGATGGACAGTTCTGCATGCAGCATCACTAGGAGGTCATCTCGATACAGTAAAATATCTGATAGGTCAAGGCGCTAATGTGCACAAAGGAGATACTTGTGGATCGACAGTACTTCATGCAGCATCACAGGGAGGTCATATCGATACAGTTGAATATCTGCTAAGTCAAGTCGCTGATGTAAACAAGGGAGATAATGATGGATGGACAGCCTTACATGCAGCATCACAGGGAGGTCATATCGATACAGTGAAATATCTGATATGTCAGGGAGCTGATGTGAACAAAGGAAAGAATAATGGAATTACAGCCCTGCATGCAGTGGCATCAAAGGGTCAGCTTGATATTGTAGAATACCTCTTGGGCCAAGGAGCGGACTTGAAGGTGAAGGATATTGATGGACGCACGGCCCTGCATCATGCAGCAATGGCAGGTGATCTCCGCACTGTAGAGCTTCTGATAAATCACGGATCCAAATTGTTTGCCATAAATGCCGTCGGAAAAACACCTCTTCATTACGCATTGTCGTCAGGATTTTGGGATGTGGCAAAGTTTATTGCACATAAAGGTGCAACTTCGATCAATTTAGACCAGCCAAGTGAATCTACAAAGGCTTTGTTTGATGCTTCCAGGAAAGGTCAACTACAAGTTATAAAGTTGCTTATCGATCAAGGCGCGAACATCAATTGCCGCGTTACAGGTGGATCAACTGCTTTACACACAGCAACATCCGAGGGTCAGCTGGAGGTTGTAAAATATCTCGTGGGTGAAGGAGCGGACTTGAAACTGGAAGATTTAGATGGACGCACGGCCCTGCATAATGCATCGCAGAATGGTCACGTCGATATCGTGATATACCTACTAAGCAAATACACAGGAGCATTCTTGGAGGAACGTCATGGAACGGGAAGGAGTGGTACAAATAAGGTGTGTATGGATGCGATACCTGAACTTGTTTACCTGATAATTATGCATACATAGTTATATTGGTATAAAAAATCAATGTAAAAGGGATGTAGTAACTTTGTTGACATTTGCAAAGAGTGACGACTGGTTGATAACACGTGTTATTTCTGTGATCCAAGTAATTTGTGAAAATGTCGTGGCACATGAAAAGTTCCTCCCACCTCTCTGGTCCGAGTAAAGAGCGAAAATGCTTTTCGCTTACTCATTGCACTGACTGAACTTTTCAATCGTAAATATCTTTGTAACGAAAGGGAATTCGAAAACAAAAGCAAAACCTGGTCCATGCCTCGATTGGTAATACAAATGCAATAAGGGATGAGAGAACCACTAGAGTTATAATTAAGTGTTGAGGATTTGGACAATCCATTAATTAACACACGGTAAATATATAAATGTGTGCATGTTATTCTCGGTTTCTGATTAGAGTACCCATTAGTCTCCTTCGTGTAATGTGATGTGAATATTTATATCATTTAAAGAGTAAGAAGAGCAAATATTTGCTATGTAAATGCCAATGTGTGTGAGATGTCACAGTTGTTAATTGTTTTCGCGAAAATCGTAGTACTCAAATAATCAAAAAGTTAATTAATATTTGTTTTAATTTCATTTTGTTATTCCTTTCGGTCATTACTTTTGACAAAGGTATCTAATCCCGTCGACCAACAAGACACGTGTGGTTTCACTGCCCTCCACCACGCAACGCAATGGGGACATACAGCGGCAGTTGAGATGTTAATACTTCACGGCGCTGATCCAAACCTTGCATCAGATGAGGGACAAACGTGTCTTCATATCGCCATCAGAAAATGCGACAGGAATAAAATAAAAACAAGAGCAGTAACTCGGAACCCAGAGGTATATGGGTCCCGTTGCAGAAAGCGTTACACACGATCGATTATAAAGTTGCAAGTAATTGCAAGTCAGAACATGTACATTTGAACCAACCAGACTTGCGCATTTAGTCACATGTTCTGACTTGCCTGATAAGTACAACTTTACAATAGATTGCAACTCTTTTTACAACGGGACTCTGTTCGATTATCAATCATGCTTCAACTATTGAAGCATAATTTACAATAGCTTGCAGAAGACTAGGGTATACATTCTATAGATGGCTATACAATATAGAGTATAAAGAGGCACGATTATTACTTGATATCACTTGAGACAATGTTGCTTGTTTTTTGTACCCCCATGCTTGATTTATATAAGAATGTAATTTAATATTAAAGGGATCTAGTAACTTTGTTGACATGTGCAAACAAGCGATAAGTGGTTGATACAATGTATATTGTTGTTATCTGATATGTCCACTGACTATCGTTATTTTAAGTTAAATTGACGTTTTATGGCCGAGTAATGAGCAGAAATGCAAAGCTATATTCACTAAAGCCCGGCGCAGACAGAGCCGACTCGACCCGATCCGACTGGTTTAAATCAGGCTAGAGTTGGGCCCGGTCGGTCGGAGCAGATTTATCGCGTTGAATCGGCCCCAACTGGCATCCGACTGTCTCTCGACTGGCAAAATGTGTGTCGCGAGGCACTGAAAACTGAGCCGATCGAAATGACAACCAGTCGAGTCGGCTCTGTCTGTGCCGGGCATAACTCAATGCACTCACATTGTACACGGTTTTCGCGGCCCAGTGTATTAATTTACATCTAAACACTTTAATCGTAAATATCTTTCTAACGAAAGGGAAAAAAAAACAAACGAAAATGTCCCATGCTTTTGTTGCTAATACGAGTGCAACAAGGTAGAAGGGAACGGATTATGCCGAAAGGGTGGGTAGCCATGAGTGTCGCGTCGCGTCGCGTTGACTAGAACGCGACCATTCGTCCAAAGCACCCCCCCCCCCGGTTTTGCCAAAAGGGTGCGTTGTTCGATAATCAATCATGCTTCAACTATTGAAGCACAATTTACAATAGCTTGCAGAAGACCAGGGTATACATTCTATAGATGGCTATACAATGTAGAGTATAAAGAGGCACGATTATTACTTGATATCACTTGAGACAATGTTGCTTGTTTTTTGTACCCCCATGCTTGATTTATATAAGAATGTAATTTATTATTAAAGGGATCTAGTTACTTTGTTGACATGTACATACAAGCGATAAGTGGTTGATATAATGTATAATGTTGTTATCTGATATGTCCACTGAGTATCGTGTGAAAAGTTCAAGTTAAATTGACGTTTTATGGCCGTGTAATGAGAAAAAAGGCAACGTTATATTCAGTAACTCATTGCACTTACATTGTACACGGTTTTCGCGGTCCAGTGTATTAATTTACATCTGAACACTTTAATCGTAAATATCTTTTTAACGAAAGGGAAATTTAAACAAACCGAAAACTGTGCCATGCTTTTGTTGATAATACGAGTGCAACAAGGTAGGTGGGAACGGCTTATGCCGAAAGGGTGGGTAGCGTCGCGTTGACTAGAACGCGACCATTCGTCCAAAGCCCCCCCCCCCCCCCGGTTTTGCCGAAAGGGTGTGTTGGGAGCGTTAAGGCGCGTCAGTTCAGATAACGCTACCAAATGGCACATACGGAGAGGGGGGGGGGGGGGGGGGGGCTTATTCCGAATGTACGCGTTTATAGAGGCTAAAAGTCATATGTGTATAATGATGTGTACATCAAAGACGCGTCCGTAACTAGCGCCATTTCGATCTCTGAGTTTTCTTTTCGCCACCGCGACGAAACACGTGTTATCCTATGAGATCGACTTTTCCACAAGATTGGATTTTATAGCACATGGTTGATTTTTTTTCAACCGATGCGTAAGGCGTGCGTGCTTCGGATGTTGTACTGTAGTCGATATATGAAGCCTTATTATTGTGTTTGTAAATGTATTATGATGTTCGATTCCCACGCCCTAGTTTACCGCGTATCGTGCATTCCAGGAAATGGGTTAGTACAACCGCCTTGTTAATGTTGTATTCTAATAAAGCTCAGTTGCGAGTTATATGTGTTTGATTGTGTCCCTGAAAGTATATAAAACTTATGAAGGGCCTATTTGATCAAAATACACATCTACTAAAGAGTCTACATCTAAGACTTATGGAATAGTTTACCTTCGGAATTATTGAATTTGAGTCTGATCCATAGGCGTACCCAGGGGAGGGGGTTAGGGGGGTTCAACCCCCCCCCCCTCCCCCCCCCCCTTGGACCAAAAATTGACTGTTTTGGGATGTTTGAACCCCCTCTTTATAACTTGTAGCTGTCTCGAGACCACATTTAAGCGGCCTCGACCATCATTACCCATGGGCTCGGCCTCGTAAAATTGCGAAGAACCCTAGTTTCAGCCTCAAAAATATTGAAAATTGTTGGTCTCGGTTACGAAAATTTTCAACGTACACCACCCCCATCCCTCCCGCTTACAGGATTCTAGAAAAATGTCTTAGTCTCTGCCTCGAAAATTGTAAATGTAATTGGTCTTGGCTTCAAACATTTTCTACGGCCACTCTTCCCCCCCCCCCCCCCCCGCTTACAGAAATTTGTCAGACGACATACCCCCACCCCTTGACAAAATCGTGGGTACGCCACTGGTCTGATCATCATCATTCAGGTTTGTGTCATTTCAAGTTTCGATTACACTCAAACTAATTCAATCCGAAGTTAACTATTCCAAGGCTTATATGGTTACTCTTGAGCAAATTGAGTACACAAGATATGACGTCATACAAATCTATTTGTTTGAATTTTCAAATTTGAACTTCATTTACCGAAAGAGCATATAAAATAATGTCCAAATACCAAAAATCAATTAAATATGTTAAGAAATGGCTGAGATATGCCTATACAAATGATTTTTTTGGTCAATGGGAAATCAGCGCTCCCAACTCACCCTTTCGGCAACCCCGGGGGGGGGGGGGGGGGGGGGGGGCTTTGGACAAATGATCGTGTTCCAGTCAACAATGCGACGCGACGCGACACCCCCAACGCACCCTTTCGGCAAAACCGGGGGGGGGGGGGGGCTTTGGACGAATGGTCGCGTTCCAGTCAACGCGACGCGACGCGACGCTATCCACCCTTTCGGCATAAGCCGGAGGGAACCGCTAGAATTCCAGTTGGATTTTGATGATTTGGACAATGTTACTAAGTCCCTATAAATGCAATTAATAATATAACAACGTACCGATAAAGGTCATCTTTCATTGCATGTCAATACTTATTTCTTGAAGTCAGAAGGCATCTCCACAAGCATCTTATCTCCGGACAAAGCTTTGGTCTGCTACCTCCTCGACCATGGCGCTAGACTTGATATACCGGACATCAAAGGGTACCTGCCTATCCAGTACACCAACGATGAAATCGTCAGACACATGATACACTTGAGGTAGAGAACAACATATTTTTATATTATCAATACGTATCAGCGGCGTTGCGTGGTCGGACTGAGTTTTTAAAGTATTCAGTGTCTAGAAGTCTATCAAAATTAGTTATTTTTGTAATAACATTTCCAGTGCTTCGGTTAGGTAAAATACAATAACATGATAATTCTAATGAGGCATTAATAAATTGTTTAAAATAAACCAGAAATAAGATTGAACATTCTGAATCAGGTTCCAAAAATACAGAATGTGTGTTGTCATATTCATGGCTGGTACCGACAATCCCCACCGAAAATGAAAGAAAGGAATGAATTTGAGTGTAACGGTCTACCCTATAGGTTATACAATTTTCTCAAAATTATTGTGTTCCCTTTCTGGACTCTGCAGTATCTGTATACATCGAGTAATTAAACCTCAAACATCAAAAGCAACATAATACTTATGAGTCTAAATTCATCTCATGCCTGAATGTAATATATTACGAACAATGTAATAACTAATACAAATCTATTCTTATTCTAACATCGAGTAAAACCTTTAACATGGACAAATTATTTCCACTGATGGTTGTTTGTATACGTGCCTTCGCAGTTGTTGCGATTGCAAGATCACGTGACAAAATTCTAGTACGGCTGGATCGCCAAACGACGTAGCAGCCGCCGCTTTGTGTATAATGTCAATGGACCCTTTACTTCCTGGCATGACACCCGAAACTAAATGAAGATATTTATTCATGAATATCAACTCTATAACACTGTCATTGCCTAACATATATCGAGAACAATATACATTTTCAGATAATTCAAGGAATACGATCGTTTGTTTAAAATTCAAGGATACAACTCGATTTTGATTGACAAAAATGACTCTCCTTTCTTCCTGCCGCGTCGTACATTGCACTCAAACATATGCAATTGGGCCCAATGGTTTCGTGTTTTGTATAACTGCAGAACGAAATCAAGAACCCGATCAAACCCAAATTTAAAGGTACTTCAGATTCGTCAAATCAGATGCGCGGCGCCATCTTAAGTACACGTTGCGCACGGTGCGTGATGCACGTTAGCTCAGTGTCATGCGGTGCGCGCAAACTGGCCCAGTTCAAAATGGCGACCCGCTGTGTAGAATCCCCACGCTTGATGCCCTTTAACTACTTAGTATTCATTTCTGACAAACTATATGATTTCCCCTTAGTATGGAATATCTAAAATACATTTCAATGCTTTTCCATACAAAGACAATTCTTACCCTTCATTTGAGACTGTGTTTGTTGCAGTTTCCCAAGCGAAACATAGCACGGCCGGGTGCGGCCCGGGTACTGCAGTACGCACAAAGCAGAAAGTGCTTGAACTGCATGCAGCTTGATTGCATGCATTGCAGTGCGCCGCCAGCCGTGTGATTATAAGTGGCATTCGAGTTTCGAAATATGTTCATTAAAATTCAGTTTGTTGTATTACAATGTGACAGAAATGATCGAATTTGTTGGAAATGTTAGACAGATGTTGTTCTCTTTGCATAATTAGCACTGAAAGTGTCATGAAATTAATATTCTTGAATAAATATCTTCATGTAGTTTCGGGTGTCATGCCAGGAAGTAAAGGGTCCATTGACATTATACACAAAGCGGCGGCTGCTACGTCGTTTGGCGATCCGGCCATACTAGAATTTTGTCACGTGATCTTGCAATCGCAACAACTGCGAAGGCACGTATTGAGGTGGTTCACAACTGTTATGCATATCCGTTCTTGAACCAATTAAACACAAGTTCGACTGTAAGATATTGGGCCTAAATCTTTTTCGCTTTTCGCTTTATACTCTCAACATAATACTTTTGACCCGTTCAAGATCAAACGGATGATTATCATTGCAACAAATCTACAACAGACCATCAGTATTTGATGATTAAATATGAACTCAATATTTGTCTTTTCACTAGGTAAACAGTGTTCGTTTTGGTAAATATATTACTCATTGCGGATATAGTATCGGAAATAATATCGCTAGTGATATTCGTTTGTCTCGCAATGTATGGTCAACATTGAATCTGAAAGATCACGACGTTTCGTATGCTGCTGCAATACCACTACGGCATATAGTGTCATGCATAGGCTCCTTTTCCTACAACCTCTCAAAATACCTAGCAGAGATTCTTTCTCCGCTCACGGGTTCTACTGACTATACGATTCCCAATTCGAGTGGTTTTGCACAGTTCATAGCAGAGCAAACCATTGGTGCACAAGAACGCATGGTCTCGTTTGACGTAGTTACCCTCTTCACCAATATACCGATTGAGGGCGCATGCAATGCTGCCTTGCAACGCTTGCAATCAGACAGCAGTTTGCCCACCCGTACCGCACTCTCACCGGAGCAACTCACCCAACTCCTCGAGTTTGTCCTTCGATCCACATACTTTCTGTATAAAGGTTCATACTATGAACAGACGGAAGGGGCAGCCATGGGCAGTCCGGTCTCGGCTGTCGTGGCCAACCTATACATGGAGAGTTTCGAAGAAGAAGCGCTAGACACATGCTCCTCTCTTGCATTCCTCGTATTTGGAAGAGATAGGTAGATGATACCTTCATCATAGTCGCCAGCTCTGAAACAGATAACTTGCTCAAACACATGAATAGCCGCCAACCATCCATCAAGTTCACATCGGAGATGGAGTGCGAAGGGAAGATAGCATTCTTGGACACTTTAGTTCACAGACACGACAACCATAGGCTCTCCACCTCAGTCTACAGGAAGCCTACCCACACAGACCAGTACATAGCGTTTGACTCTCACCATCCCGTATCGATGAAGAGAGGTCTAGTGAAATGTCTATTTGACAGAGCTTCACGCATTGTGACTAGTCCACAACAGCCATGCATAGAGCGGAACCGTGTCCGCAATGCCCTGAGTCTTAACGGTTACCCACGCCGTTTTGTACACAACACCAAGAAGAGAACGACAGAACCCAAGGATCAGAAGAAATACAAGACTTTCACAGTCTTGCCGTACATTGATGGGGTCTCCCAGCAAATCAGGCGCCGCCTAGAGAGCCATGGCATCCGAACGGTCTTCAGATCAGATACTACCCTACGCCAGCAACTAACACGACCCAAGGATCCAATTCCTCAACACAGACGGGACGGCATTGTGTACAACATCCCCTGCAAAGGATGTGATGGATCCTATATCGGAGAGACTGCCCGACCGATATCAGAAAGAATCATCGAGCATAAGAGGGACGTCAGGCTACGCCGAACTGACAACTCAGCCATAGCCGAACATGCTTGGGACAACCAGCATCAGCCAGACTGGGACGGGGTTCGCTGCCTTTCCCAAGAACGGCATTGGTACACACGTAGGGTAAAAGAAGCTATACAGATCCGTCTCAATCCCAGTAATTTCAATAGAGACAACGGGATGGATATACCCGAATTGTGGATGCGTACAATACGCCGCCATGACACCCCCGACCAGCCGGCCCGCAACGGTTGATTCCAGCCAGTAGCGAGCCAGCGGTCCGTTGATTGGTCGAGCTCGCTATTGTTCCCGCCTAGCAAGCAAGCCGAGCCAGCGCCTCGCTGATTGGTTTAGCACCCGTGTACACCGGCCAATAGAATTTGCCCGTTATGGACCAATTAGGAACAACTCGCTCATGCGAGATAACGCGGTTTGGAGCCGCATGAGAGCATAAATAGGAGTGTTTTACGTTACTTTGTATCACTTGACAAAGTATTGCAGCAGCATACGAAACGTCGTGATCTTTCAGATTCAATGTTGACCATACATTGCGAGACAAACGAATGTCACCAGCGATATTATTTCCGATAGTGTTCGTTTTCTTTCAAACTTTCACAAATCTTTCAATTCTATTTTACAATGATATTGATATAGGATTGAAGTCTCAAATGTCAGTTTGTGCAATATCTGACACTTTACACGGATCACTTTAACGATCTGACGATCACTTTTGTACTTTCTGTTCTATGCGTTGTGTATGGGGGGGGGGGGGGGGGGGGGGGGGGTTACACGATAAATTGGCTTTCCGATTCAGTTCAGCTATTTACAATCTATTTATGTCAGATTTACATGTGGATAGGTCAATTATTATGTGATACCAACCCATATGAACAAAGCTGAGATATTAATGACAAGTTTTATGTTAATTGACGAGCTCAGTTCCAAAAGGCGCTAAATCCACTTTCCATACAAATTGAGTTAACGATACATTTATAAGCTACGTAGCTATCTAGGAATCCACATTTTACGACAAATTACTCACTCAAAATACAAATATAGAAACTTCAATTTTCATATTCCCATAGGCACGTGTACAAAGTTGGGCAAAGAAACCTGCTTTCCTCGAAAGTTGAAAACGTGGATATAGCGCCTTTTGAAAGAAAGCTCTGAACGAGGGAGCGGAAAAAAGTAAATTTTCTATAATAAATTGACATTTAATTAAATTGTCATACCTTATTTAGGACTGGCTCTGGAAGTGCAACTCCGAGGTACAAAAGTAAGACATTGACTATTGCAATTACTTTTTTACTATAAACGTTAATTATTTTCTTTTGTACATATAGCGCAATGTAAAGTCTATAATGATGTCATAAATTTACACGAGAAGAGCCACTTATAGTATATGAGAAGTTAGAGATGAGAAAATCATATTCAAAGTAAAACATTTTTTCTTCTTCAAAACTTACATAAATAAAGTTAAAGGTTATCGCTAGAAACATTGCTTATTGTACAGTAGGGGCCATTCAAAACAAAATATTGATAACGATAACATGCTTACTTGCACACATTACCAAAAAGGAAATGTTAATTATTATCCCATTTTTAAAAATATCCTTCTTACAATTAGTGGCTGCTTTGACGGATAGGATCACAAGGTTTGGTAAAACATGAGAATCGTTTTATGTCCATTTCTTCGAATAGAATCTCAATTTCAATTTCAAATTTCAATCCAATGGCTAGCCTAAATCTAATCCAATATAAACCCCTCAAAAAAAGTTCGGAAACTCAAGTTTGATCGATCATATATATCTCTCATATTTTTAAATTAGCATATTCGAAATTGGTGTCACAATAAAGCCTCATTATATACCTTTCAAACGGTGTATTATGTGTAGTGATTATGCAATTGGGGCGATTGCAGTAGCCCAGAGAATAGGGGGAGGCAGGAAGTGAAATGTCGCAAAATGGCTCAATGCATTAAATTTACGAGTGCATGACTGTGCTGACCATTTAAAAAAAAGTTTCTATTGAATACTGCCACCCTTTCCATTCATCAAAATCATTGAAATTTGATACCATTTTAATGGAAATTATCTCTTCATTACGATGGCATATTAATCGTAAGAATTATGCAAATCGAGTGTGTGCAGCGAACCGGAATATGGAGATGGGTCGAGTGTGAAATCTAACAAAAAGATATGGAGTTGACACAAAATCAGAGCGTTGCATTTTTGTCGAGCTTTTGGGAGGATTTTTTAGTATTTCAAATAAAATATTCATGATTCAAATTGATATCAACGGAAAGCCCAACAACTCTTCTGTACGAAAATGTAAAATTTCTAATGATTTTAGTAAAGGGCGGCTGCAGGGAGATGAATGTGGGGGAGCCTCAAAAGTGACCCATTTCAAAACGCCCTGATTTCAAGGCACAACTGAGTCACTATTCATGCGTTTTCAATTGAATTCTTCTCATTCATGGCCAACTCATTCAAGTCGCATTACATCCTCCACACAATGGTAAAAGACACCGACAACAAATCAGAGCATTTTGAAATGGGTCACTTTTGAGGCTCCCCCACATTCATCTCCCTGCAGCCGCCATTTACAAAAATCATTCATTATACATTTCACATTTTCATACAGAAGAGTTGTTGGGCTTTCCGTTGATATCAATTTGAATCATGAATATTTCATTTGAAATGCTAAAAAATCCTCCCAAAAGCTCGAAAAATGGAACGCTCTGATTTTTTGTCAACTCCATATTTTTTGTCTGATTTCACACTCGACCCATCTCCATATTCCGGTTTGCTGCGCACAACCAATTTGCCTAATCATTACGATCAATATGCCATCGTAATGAAAAGATAATTTCCATTAAAATGGTATCAAATTCCAATGATTTTGATGAATGGAAAGGGTCAGTGGCGTACCCAGGATTTTTTCAAGGTGGGGGGGGGGTTATTTTTGAAAATTTTCGAAGCCGAGACCAAGTACCTTCAGAATTTTCGAGACCGAGACCACGGTCCGTCAAAAATTTTCGAGGCTGAGACCAAGACCATTGGTTGAGAACCCCTCTCAGTGGGGGAGGGGGGAGCGAGCAGAGCGAGCTTGTACATTTTTAGCAATTTAACATCTGAAATTGCCATTTGTTTCAATATAATTGTAAGGGTATACATTCGATATATATAATGCGTTTTTAAGGGTCCATGTCAATATATCTATTGGCAATTTTTATGCACCAGTGTTAGTGACAAGGTGAGAGCTGAAGCCATTTCTTTTACTACAGACTGTACTTTTCTCCTAAGAATAATTGAATGGTCATGTGCTTTGATAATGTCATTTTTTCATACATTTTGATGCTAAATTTTTCCCAATTTGTTTGGAGGACCATGTACGCGACATGTAGGTCATACCATTTCTGCTGATGGGAAGGATATACACTTGGAAGAAGTAAACGTTACCGTCACAATTCCACCTGGTGCACTGCAGAGAGGAAGTCAACATAAAATCACAGTGAAGACAGTGACTGACGCTTCATGGATCGTTATCGCGGATCATGAGTCTGTCGCTTGCTATGGTATTAGTTGTGAAAGTAGCTCGCCAGGTCTCCAATTCGATCGCCCCATACAGTTGAAGATCCCACACTCGGCCATGGTTTACAATTGTGACCAAATTCGTCCTTTCATCGTTTCCCGACCAAGTAATCTAGAAACAGGTATTTTGTTACCCATTTCTTACACTAAGTTCAATACCAAAAATAGAGTAAAAAGTGAATGGGGCCCTGTCGCGGAAAACCAGAAAAACCATAACAGAGCTCTAGAGAATGTGATTCGGCATTTCGGAAACAGTATTAAAGTGCCCTGTCGCGGAAAACCAGAAAAACTATAACAGAGTTCTAGAGAATGTGATTCGGCATTTCGGACACAGTATTAAAGTGCAAACAAAACTATTGACATTTTACACATTTTAAGATTTTCTCCGATAATCTTTTGAACAAGCAAAAAGACTAAAATATCGAAAATAATCAGTTCTCATTCTGTTCTCTATATATATATATAAACAAACAAAAAAAGGATGCGAGTAGGCTGAAAGAGGAAACTTTCAATTTTTACATCGATACAGAAAAGTTCACAGTGGATCTTGAAATGCCTGCTCTAAGAATAGTTTTCTTGGGCTACTTTATACAAATGGTAATTTGGAGAAAATTCATGCGCATTATCGTGTAAATGGTGATTGCATATACCTAAGATACGTTTTCCACATTATTTGTATAAGTTCTTATGTAATGTAAATGCCGAGAATACTTTTTGCAAAAATCTTTCAGATTTGTAGTATAAACCAAGGGAAATAATTGTTTCTGTTTATATGAGTTTTTAAAATGTATTTGAAATTCTGTAGCGAGATACAATTTGGTGTGAATAATGATTTCCTTGCTTTTTGTCGAGCCCACCGTAGGTGGAGGGAGACTAAGGGATCTGTCCGTCCGTCCGTTTGTGACGCTTACAAAAATTTGAATAACTTTCCAACCTTTCAAAGGTCACATAAGTTGTTTCAAAGGTAAAATGAGGTCAAATGTGAAAGTTTTGGGGTAAGTATCTATTAGGGTTGATAATTTTCCAACCCTGCATCTATTTGTAACCAAACTTAATTGGTAGATGCCCTACATTGGCCTCTATGATATGCTGGGGTCAAAGGTCACATAAGTAGGCAAATGTCAAATGAGGTCAAATGCGAAACTTTTGGGGTAAGTGTCTATTAGGGTTGATAACTTTCGAACCCTGTATCCGTTTGAAACTAAACTTGATTGATAGATGCCCTACATTGGCCTCCATGGTATGGTGGGGTCAAAGGTAACATAAGTAGGTCAAAGGTCAAATGAGGTCAAATGTGAAAGTTTTGGGGTAAGAGTCGATTAGGGTTGATAACTTTCCAACCCTGCATCTGTTTGTAACCAAACTTGATTGGCATGAATGCGCGCAATTGGGCGAGACACATTACGGCTATCGCCTGAACTTCATAAACTTGTTTGAATAAACACGTTATTCTAGAAAGGTGCTATTACCATGCAATACTGCGTAGCTTTGAGACTACTAATTAATCTACATTGACATTCTACTCCCAGAGCGTCCTACACACATGAGCAATACATGCAAAATGTCATCATTGATTTCCATATTGGTGTTGATATGCTACGCAGATCCGTCAAAGGTGTCGAAGATAAAGTCATCTACTCCTGATGTTCGTCCGTACTGCAAGGTCAGCGAGAGATACTTTGAGCTTCACGTTGATTACTGTGCCGAGTGGTGGGTCCTACTGAACATAGAGCAACATGTAGCTTGGAGGAAACTCTTTTGCACCCCGCTCATACCAGATCATGTTAATCAAAACGACGGGTGTACCATTCAACTTCACCTGAGTGATAACCTCGCATGTGTTGAACAGGTAATTATAATTATTAAAGGGATAGTTCAGTTTGGGTATAGAGGGCGCTTCAAGAAATCCCTTTTTGTGAGGTACCGTTATGAAAAGCTGAGGGTACAATATAAAGTTTTTAATGACAGAATCAACTTTATTTGATAAAAATCGATTAAAAAACAGTTGAAATGTCCATAAGGACATCGGATTGGAATACAAATAGGGGGCAGCATTTATTCAATTATTTAACAAATATTTTAAAATTGTTTTTGTTGATCTCCATTTAGAACATTTATTTTAATCAAACATCACATTTACATTTTGTTGATTAAAATATGTTTGAAAGTTGAGTTGTCTGGAGGGTACCCTCGTGTGTTAACTTAACCGCGAATGTGTTTTACTACCATTCAAGCATTATTAGACTATAACTGTTGGTCTATGCTGATAATTGTCAAGTTGTAAGTACTTAGATTCTGTTTGACCAAAACTGTACTATCCCTTTCAAAAATATGTTTACAATATCAATGGCGTGACACACTTCGATCACACTTATTTGTAAAGATTTATTTAAAATGTTAACGTCAAACTTGACCCCTCTGTTTGGTCAATTTGCTCTACGGGTCATTACCTCTTTTACACGTGTAAGACAGATAAAAACAGAAGTGAAATATTTTACTATCATTTATCTCTGTTCTTGCTGGGTCACCGATTATCATTCATAGATACAATTTATACTGTGCCTAGACATTACCTCCTTCTGACTTTATTATTATAATTGTCCTAGCAGTCAGAAGCCAATGAAGAAGACGAAGACTATCGAGAGGCCCATCCTCCAGTGTATTTCAATGTGATGCCGAAGGCAGGTGACGTCATCATATCATGTGAACATGGAGGAGAGTCTAAGACCGAGGTAAGCAAATCGAGGTTTACGTTTACTAAGGTTTGTATTCAACATTCATGGACAGTAGATTTTGCCTCCTTTCAGCAATGTTGTGAAATGTATGTGGAAGTCAAGCATACGTAATCCACGAATGTTCAAAAGGGATACTCAAGACGTCATGGAATGACCTATATGTAGGCGAAAATTACATTGTTTGTACGGTATCTGTTACGTTGGTATTGGCAGCAACATACACATACATATGAATGTATTTCCTTTTTCACAGCGAATATCATCCACGGCAATTCGACACCAACTTTCCACAGTTCGATCATTTCCTGCATCCAGACGCAGTGAAGACTGCCATCCTGAGATAGTGAGGTTCACCATTAATCAGGAGGGAAATCCCTTTTTTTCCTGCCATATGACTTTCCTGCTGGCAACACAGGGTATGTACACATTTTTGTATATAATGTATGTATGCCAATTACAACCAAATTGCTTGTGGAATATACGGTGCTTGGTATATAACACTGAGGGCTGCATAATTTATTGGGTCACAGTGCGGTATATGAATATCTTTGTTTTTTCCAATATGTTTGTTTTGTGTTGAGTAACAGGTTAAGGCAATTACCATGTATTTGATCAAAGCGGATAGTAAATAGTTTAAATGGGCAATGGCTGTACTATCATCACAAAAACTATTTGGTAGTTGTTCAAATTTCACATGTTTTCTTATTTATTTTCAGCATCCGAATTTGACAACACGTCGAAGGACAGAGTATGCAGGTAAAATGAAACTTTAATAAGCAGCTCTGTACCATACATTAGTTTATTACATACAGAGTTAGTTAATCACAATAAGACCATTACATTTGGATTTAAGTCGACAGTGAACTTTAAGAGGTAGGCTGACAATTAGTGATGCAAAAGAGGATCTGGTGAAAGCATACTGATTTATGATAATATTTGTTCGCTATATCGAATGTATTAACAAAACACTGTAGAACATCTGTAGATGTTCAATTTCTAATATGATTACTGATATGTAACTTTTGCTATGCGTTGTGATTAATCCGAACTATATTGATCTAGACCTACATAAACATTATTTACATATTACATATCATGATTACTGAATATTATATTTGCCAAAATATTGCATGTGCTTCTATTGTCCCTGAAGCAGTTATATCGATCCTATGGACTGCTCGTCCTCGTCAGATTCAGGGTTATCCGATATAGCCAACGAAATCAGTATGGACCAGTACTACCAGCTTGGAGCTGCTCTGGGCTTCACCATTCCTCAATTAAACCAAAAGAGAAATGAACAGCTAACCATCGATATGTTGCTTGAGTGGAAAAGTAGACTCCCACCTAACGTGAATGCCGAGGAAACTCTAGTGAGGGTAGGACTACTCAAAGATGGAGCAAAAACACAACTGCAACGTGGCCACAATGGTAAGCATACATTGCAAACATGATCTGTATTATTTGTTGTCATATTGCAAGACATGTCTGATGCGAAACATAAGGATTTTTGCAAGATGATAGTGTGATTAAATTGGGGATCATTGTTTAATGAACACATCTGTAGTACATGCACGGATACCCTTAACATAGATGAACTGGGTATATTATGCATGTGGAAAATGTTCCATTTTATTTTCTGGAATATAAAATGAACCTCTGAAATATGATATATAACAATTTCTGCATGTATGATCTCAGTGAATTAAAACACCCTGAATGTTATTTAGCCCTACATAAGTATTTTGTTCAAAGCCTTTGTACAACAAGACTTAGTCGATGTTTTATATAAAGGTATATCAGACAGTAATGTTCCATAATTTGATGAACAATTTAATATCCCACTGAATAGAAAGGGCAAAATATATCATTTTCATGCAAATTAAATTGCTTTGCTCGGGTTCTACATAAACAGGTTCTTGTCTGTTAGCAGCCCTCATAGGAACCTTTGATATCAGGTCCCATTAGTGAAGGAGATACGAACAGTGATATCTAACCCCTTTGTTTGCATCTTCCTTTTTTCATGTTCTTCGCGGGATTGGTATTGCAGTCAATACTAGTCAAGGGTAAGATAATACATATATTATACAAATATAACTTAAAAGTTCCGATGTGTCTTTTATGTTGTACGTTATTTTTCCAGAAAATTCTTAAATCTTAATAAAGAAAAAAATTTACTAAAAATACCATATACATGTTATGTTTGATCTTCTTCTCGAGATAACCTCATAACTCAATTGTGAATCTAAAAGAACTTTTATATGCTCGTCATGTTTTAAAGCTATTATAAGCAAAGGAATGTATTGTATTAGTTCGAAGTAAGCAAGCGATAAACTGCATATCTTGTAGAAATGCTATTGATTTCAATCCTTTCTTGATACTATGCATTTGTCTACTTTCATTTAAATACATCCGTTAAAATTCTCTATGTGGCTGTGCCTTTTCATTTGCAGTGAACTGGATGACATAACTGTGGCTAAAATTGCTCGCACCATGAAGCCTGGACAATTCTATAATGTAGGAACGAAACTCGGACTGCAAAAAGCCGAACTGGAAGACCTAGAATGCCGGAATATGGTGAACACAAAAGAAGCTGCTGTTCAAATGCTGTCTTCATGGAAAGAATCGCAGCAACCTGGCGTTGAGGCTGCAAAAAACGCACGAGAGATTTGGAATTCAATAAGGTCTGCTACTCAACAACGAGATGAGGAAGGTATAATGTAGTGCGTTATCTGTATTATTATCAGCACATTGTCTTTTCAAGACAATGTTGACAGCTAACAAAACAAATACCTAACAATACCTTATAAGAAAATACTAAGAAAGCTGTAGGAAATGTGTAATTACATGTTTCGAATATTGCTGTTTTAAAACGGTGTCATGTTAACAAATCTACAGTTAACACCACTAAAACAAAGTGCATAGTTTTCAAAAGTAAACGTAGACATGTACAAATAAACTAGAATATTATTATAGGCACAGGTGTAATAGAGCAGGTACATTGTACCATTTATGTAGGAGTTAACATAAACGTAAATGTATCGTGGCAAAAACATAGTCTCCTCTATAATGACGACAACAATTGGAATCATCATTTAGAATACGACAATTTGTTATTCTAGATTCTAGATATTATCTTGAATCTTCGGGCGATTGCAAAGAATCAGTATTTACCTTAAAGGGATCTGGTAACTTTGTTGACAAGTTCAAAAATTGATGCGTGGTTAATAACATTTGTATTGCTGTGATCCGATATGTCCAGAAAGCAATGTGTGAAAATTTCAAGTTAATTGGATGTTATTTGGCCGAGAATTGATATTCACTTACTTATTGCACTTACTTTGTACACGGCTGAAAAGGTCCCGTAGATAATTCCATGTCCAAACAGTTCAATCGTAAATAAAGAACGAAATGGTAATTAAAAAAACCGAAACCTGTCCCATGCTTTTACTGTTAATTACTAAAAAAAAAAAAAAACAAGGTATGAGGGTACTGGTATAATTCCAATTGGATTTTGAGGATTTGGACAATATTACTAAGTCCCTTTAAGAAATATGTAGGCCAAGTATAAAGTTGTAATTTACAAATTAAAGCAAAATGTGTTGGACATAATTTATACTGCCGTGGCTCACCACAACATCAGTTTTGTACAATGATTGATCTTGTTTACATGTTCTTTTCACTGTAGATGAAGCTGAAAACGTACTAAGTGACAGACTGATCATTGATCTATCGAAGGAGATAAACCCCAGTGTAGTAGCTATTCAAAACTTTAGTGTTTGCCTAGGGTTTCGAATGTCTGCAGGGAATCGTGCAATGATAAAAGGTATGAACAAGGGCAATGTGGAGAGTGCCTACTCCGAGTTACTCCAGGCATTCAGCTACAAGCATGGCACTGGAAAGGACGCCGCCCTCAAGCTCCGAGACATTCTCATGAAAAACGAAATGGTACCGCTGGCTGAATTAATCGAGAGGGGTAAGAATACAATATCTCGAACCCGTAACAGTACGTCACCCTTGTCTCTTTGTAGTAAGGAGCTTAAGGTGAACCGAATTTCTGGTTAAAGGGATCTAGTAACGTTGGTGACATTTGCAAAAAGTGATGAATGGTTGATACAATGTATATTGTTGTTATTTGATATGTCCACCTGGTATTGTGTGAACATTTCAAGTTAAATTTGACGTTATAAATGAGCAAAAATGCAAAGTGATATTCACTAACTCATTGCACTGACCTTTTTTCACGGTTACGATTATCCAATGGATACATCTGAACACTTCAATCGTAAGTATCTTTTTAACAAAAGACAAGTTCGAAAAAACCCAAACCTGTCCCATTGCTTCTATTTAATGAAGTAACCGCTAGAATTCCAATTGGATATCGACGCTTACAAATTATTCCCTTGCGGGGTAGACGAAAATGAGTGTAGACGTAATATGAATTACAAGAGACATTATCCTGGGATATCAGGTCTCCTTAGTTAAGCCTTAAGGGGTAAACATAGTGATGTCTAATAACATTTTATTTGTATCTTGTGCAATGATAGATGCCAAAATTATACTAGCATTTTGTTTAAACTTCTTTTTATCCTCAAATTACAGAAATGCGAAGATTGAACATCGAAGTCCAAGACAAGGGTCCCAAAGTCTCCACTCCTTCAGAATATGCAGGTAATTGAGAGAACATAGAACCCATTGACTAAACACAGATTCATTTAGATATATTATGACTTTGTGTTTTCCAATGTTTCACTACGATGCATTTTCTTTGGCCCTTAAAATTTTCTTCTACTTCTGCCACGTAGCTAAGATATATGCCACATTACTCATTTAAATTGTCACCAGCTAAATATGTGCTTTACAGCCGTTTTTTTTTTTTATTTCATCCGTTTTACTCCACTTATAATTGTATGTACTTGTATAAATGACCATGAATGCGTGTATTATACACATACTTGGCTTTCTTGTTCGTAAATTATTCTAATATTGGACATCCATAATGCTCTCAATCTAGAGATCTCTAGATTGATTTCTACGTATATCCCTAATTCTTATATCAATTTTATGACCGGTTCATCCTGAATTGTTGTTATATTAGTATAGTTATAGTAACCATACTTAAAAGTAATTCTACAATATTATTCAGTCAATGTACCCTTAATATCATAATAAGATCGTGATACTTACGTTGGTATTTTATTGCGATTGTATGTTATTCTGAGTACTTTTATGTTCCGTCGCATTATTATTAATGAAAAATGTTATACAATGATATCAACTACATATTACAAACGATCTTAACCCTAAAAAGGCCGGGCTATTTGAGGTCTTCAGCAGGCCGGGGGGCCATTATGGCCCCCCCCCCCCCCCCCCCCCCCCCCTATGATCTTGGCCGCGGAGCGGCTGATCGCCGTGAAAAATTGCACGCATGATAAGTGAAGTGTATAGAATACAATGGTAATTTTAATTTTTGGAAAAATTCATTAATTTGCATATTTATGGTAATTTATGCAAATAATGTCATAAAATTCATATTTTTACCCATAAATCATATATTCTTCATTATTAAACTCTGGTTTTCACTACATATATTCTTTAGAGCATTTGGAATAATAATACGACGACAAAATTTAGAAGAGCCAGGTTCTTCCTTATGTTTTCTATTGTTTTTATAATATCTTATGTATTTCTTTTTTTTTTTTTTACTTATGTATTTTATTTAATTTTTTTTTTATTTCTAACTATAATTCAACTATTTTGAACCCCAAAACAAACATATAAAATGTAAACAAGACCAAATAACCAATGATATACCTCCTTTTACGAAAACTGATATTTCCATATGTTTTGTAAAAAAATTACGAAATTGAGCAATTTTCTGGGTGACATGCATAGACAAAAGGTCACGTGACTTCGTAACGGTAGGTCCGATTTTCAAAATGTTTGTTTTAAACTATGCGCAAGATCCAAAAGAAAAAAGTCACCAAGCAGCGGCGCGTCATCTTACCGCGTTTTGGAGCAATACAAAACAATCGCCGAGGAGGGACGGGGGGGGGGGGGGGGGGCGGGGGGGGGGCATTATGGCCCCCCGGCCTTTTTAGGGTTAAATGTTCAGATTTTACCATGGTATGTTATGTAGTATTATTGAATTACTAAAGTAGTATACCATTATAGTATTTTGTGCATTTTTGTATAAGGGGAGAACAGATGGAAAGGTAACCATTTCATGATATTATCATGCATTTCCTTAAAATGATAGTGCATACAAACAGACATGTACTTAATTTTATCTTTGAAATTAAAGTAAGATTTCTGTCAAAAGTAATATGTGAGATTTCAAAAATCATGGCCAAAATTCATCACGAGATTCTTCACAATGATGTGTAAAAATGTTATACAAATTAAACACCGTGTCACGTAGTAAAACTGCAAATTGATGTCAGACTTTATCACCTAGTTGCTGCCTTTCGATTTTACTACAATCAAAAGCGTTCCTAGAACGCTTTTCATTCAATCATACATAGCTATAATTAAAAATGAATTATACAAATCGAAACCCATTTTATTGGTATGCTGGCATAACCCTAACAATGAGGTACACGAGAAGTATGAAAGCTCAAAGTGATTTTAGTTGAAATTGACCAAGTCAAGTTTTCTATGATGTATCCAATTTTCCTGAGGTTCAACCCAATCATACGTTGTATGGATCATTAGACGTGCCTCTTTAGATTAACATCCATAAGCATAGCAGATTTAGACACTTTACATGAGAATACACGTTAGATATACTTCTTATCGGCCTTCTTATCGGCCTTCTTATTGGCCACCTGCATATAGCACACAAACTGTTTATAGTGTCCACAAAAAGTGATCACTTGCAGAATAGAATAATGTTAAGGAACCTTTCTATAGAGGTCATTGCATTAGCCACTTTCCAAGTTTTCATGAATTAGCTGGTCACTATATACACAAGTTTGACTGTAAGTTTGACTGTTTGACTGTTTGACTTTAACAATACATGTCTCTCCGTAGAAATGGGGTCAACCTCGTCAAGACGACCTTATACTACTTTCAGACGGACCATTGGCAGTGAAGGTGGAGATATTTCCTTAAAGGATTATGACATCAGAATGTCTATCCCCGCTGGAATTCTTGACCAAATGCAAAACATATCCCTTGGGCTTCGGACAAATCCGCCGTCCAGCCAGTCAGATGGCGTCGGGTCGGACAAGCCGGTCACCATCACATTGAATAATCGACACATCTTTGCATCACCATTGGATCTTTATCTACATGTAAAAGGTTCAGGTATGAGTGACTCAAATTACTTTTGTTTTCAAACGCTGATAATCATGTCTTCGAAGTATGATATCGAATTGCACCTTATGGCCGAGTATATATATATGCATCTTTGTAAAGGATTGAGCCCGCACCAGATATTTTCAATGACATATCGGGCATTTTGGTAGAATTCAGTAACTAAACATCCTTAGTTTTTATTACATTCCTCCCATCTTCAATCGGTATGCATAATTATTCCCCATTCTGTCGAATCTTCCTCATTGTCCGTACTAACCCCGGGGCGAGACACAAACGCCACGTACGACACATTGGGCCAGTGTGCATCGTACAAGATACGATAACAAACTTTAAGTAGAAAGCCGTTCTGCATATTAAATAAAGGTGATGATAGTTATAATTACACATTTTTACCTGAATACATCATCATGTTAAATTGATATTCCATTGCAGATTGATTTACTTCAATTGTGACCCTATGACGTCAAGGCTACCGGGGAGACGGGGTTCGCTCTTCTATAATACGTAATCGCTACCGCCATGATTGCTGCACCTTGACAAGAAGATGTTGATTATAACAAGAAGAAATTTTAAAATTCGTAGTTTTGTTTAAATGTGTAGTACTGGTACTATTTGCTAAAATAGCACACACTTTATAAATATGATTCTAAAGCAAATAGAAAGACTATTAAATCCATTTTTGTTCTACTGTTGTTAATATAAATAATTTCTTTTCGTCAATTTTGTAAGCACCAAACGCTTTTCATTTTTGAATGAATTAACATAAATTAGTAAAAAATAACAAATAAAGAAAAACAAAGAAAAATATTCAAACTCTATCTTCTCTCATGTTTACCACTGGATTGAAGCCAAATTTGGCATATATTTCATTCAGGTATATCTTTATCATATGATGAAAGGAATTTAGAAAATATGCATATTATTCTGTTACTATATTAATTATGCTAATTACCTGATTATCATTAAAAAAACCTTGAATTTTTCGAAATATTATGGAATGTGGTAGTGCTATACAAAAAAAAGCTATCATCATATGATTCAAATGTATGAGCCTTACATCCTGTCCAATTTTCAGCCAAATTGAATGATAAATAATCAAGTCTTTAGAAAAAATATGTACAAAAATGACTTTTTTCAGAAAATGCATGTAAAGATAACCATTATCCATTGCCTGTGTACACTAACGATATGCAAATGTGATGTTTGGAAGCATTTATAGTTATTTCTTAGGGATCTTCATGAGAAGACCATAAAGATATGGTATAGCTAACAAAAAAAAAAAAACATGTCCTCAGTCATGTATTCTTTACATTGGCTGCCCATTGAGTTGCGTAATTTATTTAAAGTCTTGCTACTTGTCTTCCATTACATCCATGAATCCGCCCCAGATTGTGATACATGTCTTATAAAACAATGTATTCCTTCCTGGAGTATTCGCCTATTGGGTTCTGTTTTACTTGCTGTTCCCAATTTTATATTGCGCAATATAAATGTTACATGATATGTATTATTATTTGTATACTATATACCAACAATCCAGTGCTCTTATATTGTTATGTATATGTGTGACATACGCTAAATTTGTTTTACTTTTATTCAAGCAAATATGAAAGAATAAATCGTTGATAATTGCACAATGAAATACATAATCCTGAAATCGCGAGCGAGGTTTTATTTATATATAAGTGATAAACGATGTTTTGCATGCATTTACCATGGCTTTTAATGTTCAGGCATTTAAATATATTGCAATTCAGTTGTTGTATATAATGTGTATTTCTCCATGTATGCGTACAACATGGATCTGTCTGAAGATTGTGAGCACACGTATTAAATTCCACTGGAATGTATATCATGCTTCTATCAATATTACCTGACAGTTTTGTTAACAGGTTTGCTAACTTGTGTTAACAACAAAAAACAACGAAATGGGGTAAATTGTGTATGTGCAATAATGTATAATTTAACATAATGCATATAATGATCCGATTGAATGCGCTCATGTAATTCAATTTGACTATTCATGTGCATATTCTATTTTGTCAATGAGTGCAAGGTATAGTTGTCTGGAGATTCGAAGTATGAAGCACAATAAAATGTTGATTATCAAGGAATATTCTTATCATAAACTCATAGTACTGTAAAATAAGTACATAAATAGTGGCCATGAAGTGAAAATACGATCACATATATGCATTTGACGTCTTTCTATCTTTCTATTCAAAACAAAATCTTAGCACCATTATGCAACGTTTTAAATGTACACATTTTTAAAAGTGAAAATGTCTATGTCATTAATGTTCTGTAATTATAAATAAGGTTTTACGGTAATTATCAAGAAATATTGATATCACCAACTCACAATATCTGATTTTATGTACATTACATAAACAGTGGGCAAAAAGTGAAAATACGACCACGATGCATTTGACGTCTTTCTCTCTCTCTATTCAATATGACAGCTTAGCACCAATTCTATAAGCTTTGAAATATACACATGTTTTTAAGTGAAAATGTTCCAGTGTGATCAATGTCTTGCAATTATTATTTAAAAAAATATATTTAATGTTCATGTATATACTTCGGAAAATGTTAACACAAAAAAAGCACGTTATACTTGGATATTTAGGAAATCGATACAGATACTCAAGGAATTTCACAAAAACATACACAATCCCAATATAACAGTCGATGCATTTCTTCCATTTCAAAAGATAACACTCTATTTGAACAGAAGCACTAAACCATTCCGGATATTGAAGTAAATGACTAACATCTTGACCAGGCCCGTAGCCCGGGGGGGGGGGGGGGGGGGGGGAGGGGGGGTACAATCGCAACAATGATAATGTTTTGTCATAAGTTATCCAATGCTTACCCTGTACTTTGCTTTGTTAATTGATATTTGATATATCATTCATGCTTTTCAAATCTGTTAGAGATATATGCATTTTAATAATTTCTATATGTTAACATAACGATGTTTAAACAATTTTTGCACATTGAAAATGCATGTTATCATAATAACTTTACATGCAATTGTAACGATGATAGTGTATTAACATAGTTATCTGATACTCACGCTGTATTCTGCTTTGTTCATTGATATGTTATATAGCATTCATGCTTTTCATTCAATCCTGTTAGAGATACATGTATGTTCATTTAAATAATTTGTACATGTTGACATAATGTTTATACAAGTTTTACACATTGAAAATGCATGTGTTCACACTAACTTTACACGCAGTTACAACGATGATAGTGTACTAACATATACGTTATCTGATGCATACGCTGTATTTTGCTTTGTTTATTGATATTTGATATGTTATGCATGTTTTTCAATTGTGTTTTTGATATATGCATTTTAATGATGTTGATATATTGACACTATAATTGTTTCATGTAAGTTTTACACTCTCAGTTTCCACAGTAACTTCACATGTATCATGTATTGTAAATATGAGACATGTATATTGATATTCTTTTTGTAAAAATAAGGATTTGTTTAAAGACTGATGTATACAGTCAGGCTCGGATATACGGAAAGTGCAATATGTGCAAACAATTAGGCCTCATCATGATGTACTTTCCTTTAATGAAACAATTGTTTTATAGCGTAACAAATGCGTATCATTACTTAACAGAACTATTCTTAATTTGCGTTATCAATGATGGTTACGTGTAAAGAATTGTATACAATTTGTTGGATATCATAACCAGAATTTGCTGGACATCATAACTTTCATCTTGGAGCGAAATCCACCAAATATATTGTAAAAAGATTTATTTGTTCATAGGGTAAACGCACTAGTAGCAATATCGTTCCGTTCCCTGATTTCTTGAACATTTATATGTGCTATAACATTATAACTATTACTGTTTGTGTTGCATTTAAGTGTTTTCCCTATTCGCATATGTACATATATAAACATTCATGACTGTATGAAATATATATTATTTTTTCAAGAATACACAAAATTAAATGTAAAATTTCCTTACGTATAAATGTTAAGGGTGGCCCGAACAACTCATACATAAATTTACAATACTGTATTATGCGCTCTGCATTGTATTTACAATGCACAGGTGCCGATAATCGAAAGACCGCCACTCTTGGATTAGGTATACACCGTTTGCTCTGATGTTATTGCGTTTTTTCGTGTAAATGGTCTTACCATCGTATGGCCATTTACAAAGTAGTGAAAGTACAGTATGTGGTCCGAACCTGCCCGAAGATTTGTAACTACGCTCGTTTGGGCGGACTTCATAACACTGAACCAGGGAGATTTCATATAAATTGTTCATATTTCACATCTTTATTTTACGTCGTTATGCTGCACTGTGTATTGTCTGAATATTTTTGTTTCTGAAAGAATGATCTTATATTCTTTAATTTGTAGCTTCGACGCTGTATAGTTTGTTTTTCCTTCGGTTTTCATGTATTATGTGTGTTTTAAGCAATTTTGATACGTTGATATAATGATGTTTTGTGGAAGTAGTAGAGTCTAGTAGTCGCTTAGCATTTGTTCAGAATGTTTTGTTTTAAGTCTTGTTGATTTTGTTTACATGACCACATGCAGTGCATTGCCAGCAACCAGCCCTTCTAATAAGCTTCATAAACAAAAGGGATTTGTATTGCACTGATCAGTATTGTGTCAACTCACAAGTATGGTGTCAAACTAAGACCATATACAGTTTTCTATTGGAATCATCTAGGGTTTTTGTGTTTGTATGAAAAAGAATACATTTTGATCCATAAACATCATATTCTTTTTCTTTATCGCTGAATTAAAAAGTGTGGTGTGTTTTTGCTGATGCGTAAGGAAGGAAAATACATGTCAAACTTCTTTTCTGTCGCTAAAACTTGTACGTTATCATTATCCTACTAAAATTAAATGGTAGAAAGAAATCTAAATCGACATGATTGATAACGAATGCTTACATTCATTATCAGCCGTTAACACAAGATGGCGCTATATTCAGACATCTATCTCAATCAACCCTTTTCGTTCAATGTGATTTTTCTAGAATGCACATTAAATAGAGAGGTTATCACTATCATTCTAAACAAACTTGTTTCTGTATTCACCAGTATGAATATGTAAGGTTTAGAACTATTATATTTAATATGACTTATATCGCGTACAGTCAACGCCCACGACTTGTATTTGGGATATCAGAATTTTAAACCTTTTGATATGTTGAGATAATGATGTTTTCTGCAAGTTTTACAAATTTTAAATTAATGTTTCACAATAGCTCCACATGTATCCTGTATTGTAAATATGAGACATGTACTTATATACTATTAAAAAAAAAAGACTTTCTTCAACTGTTGTACTGTCAAGCTTGGATATTAGAAAAGTCCAATGTGTGCCCCATTCATGATTTACTTTCCTTTAAAGTAAAATGTGTTTTGTAGCGTTGATTACACTCTGTAATGTCTGAATATTTTTCTGAAAGAATGATATTATCATCTTTAATATGTAGCTTCTACGCTCTATCCTTTGTTTTTCTTTCGGTTTGAATGTATTATGTGTCTTTAAAGCAATTTTAATATGTTTACATGAGTGACATAATGTTTTTCCTATGGAAGTTGTACAGTCTGTAAGATTCTCTCTGAATTATGCGTTTTTATTTCTGATGTTTTTGTGACATGACCACACGCGGCTCATTGTCAGCAAACCACTCGCAAACCAGCCCTTCTAATAAGTTACATCAACAAAAGGGATTTGTTTTGCACCGTTCAGAATAGTTTCAACCTACCTATCTAAATAAAAGAATCTTATAATTTTCCATTGGAATCAACAAGGGTTTTAAATTTGTATTTGTTTGAAAAGGGAAGAAGATTCTGATCTATAAAAATCAGTTTCTTTTCTGTATCGCTGAATTAAAAAGTGTCGTGTGTTTGATGATGTGTAACATAATCTTTAAACTCTTAAAAGTACTTGTCAAACTTATTTTAAGTCGCAAAAACTTGTACGTCATCATTATTTCATGCTACCAAGCTTAAATGGTAATACTCACTCTATGCAATTGACATGATTGACAACGATGTTTAAATTCAATATCATCCGTTAACACAAGATATAAACTGGGCTCCAAAAGAAACTTATCACTTCTTCAGAGCGACGCTCACTAAAATCTATAGCATCAAATTGAATCATATTTAGACACAGATAAGCTATCATTCTCCTTATGAAGTATATCCCAAAAATTGAAAGGTTGCTTTTGCCAAAAAAGAGAAAAATGCGATGAAATCGCTACAGGTCACTTTACAAAAATCACAGAAACTGCTCGCTGCGAACCTCCACGAAAGGCGGTCTATTCAGAACTTTCAATAGCTATTCATTCAACATCAAAGGCGGGTTATGTAACCACCAGACTGGCTATTGTCCGTACCAAGCTCCGTGCCCGGAAGGCGAGCAGTTTCTGTGATTTTTGATAAATTACCTCTTGCGATTTCACCTCATTTTATTCTTTGTTGACTAAATCAAACATAATTTTGTTTAGGTGTGCTTGCTGAGTAATATTATAGCTAATCTATGCCCAATTATGATTAATTTTTATGCTTCGGATTTTAATGTGTGTCGCTCTGAAGAAGTGATAAGTTTCTTTTGGAACCCAGTTTATATTCAGACACCTGAATCTATCAACCCTTTTTCTTCAATGTGATTTTTTTCTAGAATGTACATTAACTCTAGAGGTTATCACTATCAATATAAACAAAACTTGTGTATATAATATTGAGTATTAATGATGTAATATCTATAACTATTATTTGACGTTTGACTGATATTGCGAACAAAGGTCAAAGCCCACGACTTCAATTTTGTTGATATTTTAGCCGTTTCTGAACGGAGTTTGATACAAAGAAGTTATTGTGTTGCTAAATGTATGTCCTCTTGCAATTCCTGTACTTCTTCCTAACAAATGGATATCGTTTTGTAGCGCCCTCTCTAAATGTATGTATCCCTTTAAAATCTCGTTCCTGTCATGCTTATTTTTTCGTGATTTTTATTGTTTCATGTAAATGATTCGATGTTTTTTTACAAGACCACACTGTGACATGTATGCACACGATGACCAATATCAAAGTCTTATAATTGGTTAATAAGAGCGTAAGAACTTATTCTCCATAATAGCCTTCACATTATTGACACCCATGATAGCTTGTTCATTTGCAAATATTTATGCTTGATTTCGTCGTTAATTTGTGATGTAAACAAAACTACACTTATAATCTTACATTATGTCAAAGTACACTTCTACAATTTATGTACTGCAACAATACGTTTCCCCATATATGCCATATGCGAAACATCAATCACCAAACATGTCCCTACTGAGTTTGATAGCCTATTGTACATGTTGGTCAGTTATAGTCCAGCGGCAAAGCTCCCTATATTAGCCGAATTGTTCACTTTTGTCTAAAAGCATACAATTTGGCACACATGTAGAGTAATGTATTTTAAATTTGGGTATTGAGACCTCGGGAATTTTGCCCAGGAGAGCCGTGGCGTCCATTTTTTTAAATGGCCGCCATTGAGTATTGAAGTAATAGAGGGTTATGTTAATATATGCAACATTATTCATCCTATTCTTCCTAAACAATTCTATTCAATTGCTAACAACATTAGACCATAATACAAGAATATAATTTAGTCCAAATCAATCAATATGGAGGCCATTCTTTTCAAAATGGCCGCCGTTAAGTATTGGAATAATACAATTTTGTTGAATATTTGCGTTATTGTTCTGAATCTTTATAAACTAGTATATTCAATGTTCAAAACAAAATGTATTTTAACAAAATGTCAATATATAAAAAACAATACACATGGCGGCCATTCTGAATACAACTCATCTAAATCCGCATCAAATAAAGTATTCCAATACATTTTGTCTGAACCAAACAAGATCAGCCTCTGTATTGTAATGTTCGGTTACATTTGCATTTGTTTTGCTCGCCCACAAATCGTCACTAAACCTTTTCACATGTTTGCAGAATGGAAGAATCCGCCCACACCTATCCTTGACACAGCTAGTACAGCGCCATGTTCACGGACCGGTGCACTCTATTGTAGGTGGGAAAATTGCTCCCCAGTTGACTGGTAGTGCGGAGAGGGGCATTGAAATGACTAAATTACTTTTTTCAACACTCCCCGTTTTTCTCTGCACCTCTTTCTCTTTCTTTTTTTAACTCTCACACTGCTGTTTTTGCGCACAATTGTTCTATTTTCAATAAGACTCACGATATCTATAAACTGCATGTCGTCCGGTGAGAGTGAGAAGGGCATTAAGTTGACTTTTAGCTAAATTGAGATTTGCATACTATCTTGTAGGTCAAAGCCTTCTCTATGTGATGTCAAATTGCCAGATAATAGTTATTTTTTGTTTGTGGAGTACTAATACAACATTAAAGGGAGACAATTTTTGTTTGCACAGGGTTCCTGAACTTTAACGTGATCAATAAACTTAATGAGATTGTCCAAAAGTGATATTTGAGACTTTAAACTTCATTGCAAGATTCTTCTGAATAATGTGTGATATTTTCATAAAAAAAGAACAATATTTACCTAGTGAAACAAGTCAAAATTTATGTAACATTGTATCCCCGATTGTTCGCCTGAGGTAACCCAATTCGGTTACTTTGTACTACGATCGAAAACCATACCTTAAAGGGATCTAGTAACTTTGTTGACATGTGCAACAAGTGATGAGTGGTTGATACAATGTATATTGTTGTTATCTGATATGTCAACTGGGTGTTGTGTGAACATTTCAAGTTAAATGGACGTTATGTGGCCAAGTAATAAGCAAAAATGCAAAGCGATATTTACTTATTCATTGCACTGACTTTGTAACGGTTCTGACGATCCCATGGATAATTTAACATATGAACACTTCAATCGTAAATATCTTTTTAACGAAAGGGAAATTTGAAAAACCGAAACCTGTCCATTGTTTTTATTGTTTATACGAATACAACATGGTATGAGAGAACCGCTAGAATTCCAATTGGATTTTGAGGACTTAGACAATGTTACTAAGTCCCTTTAACGGTTTTCAATTCAATCTTAAATATCTACATAACTAGGGAGACATTAAGAAAATCAAAACCAATATAATTGTTCTGTTACCATAAGCCAAACACCAAAGTACAAGACAAGTTAGTGTATAATTGGTTGAATTTGACAAAGTTGATTATCTCCAAAGTACAAAACTTTACGTTGCGCCCTTCTCTTTCTCAACCGGAAATGTGTACAAAAAGTGTATATCTGGTAAAAGAAGAGTTATATTATTTTTTTCCTCATATTTTCGACTCTAATAAACATCCATTGTGATGGAATCCTGGGCTGGTTTCATGCAAGATTGCCAAAGTAAACAAGGCACGATATTAACATGATTAATATTTCGTGGTGGCATTTGTTAACTTCATTGTAAAAGAATCGGGGATCATGGTTGAGGGCAATTCTACAGAAGGCCGCAAACACAAATTATGTTTGCACAGAAGTAATTCACACACATGTTTTTGAGGCCTCTTTTAGTAAACCCATCTCAATGGGTTTAGGTTCTAATTTAAAGGGATAGTAAAATGTTGGTCAAATTGGATTTTAGTAACCAAAACCTGCACCATAACATTACAAACTAATCATGGTAATAGTTATAACTCCACCATGATCGAAGGGTATAAAACAAATAGCAACGACTAAGTAAAAAAGCCTGTTATCATTACAAAACACAAGAGGGCGCTCTCTAAAAACCCTTTGGTTTTAACCATTTTTAAATAAAAAGTTGTGCATGTGATGTTTTGCTAAAATAATGATTAAATAAATAGATTGCGTTATTGTTCTGAATCTTTCTAAACTAGTATATTCAATGTTCAAAACTAAATATATTTTAACAAAATTTCAATATGTAAAAAACAATACACATGGCGGCCATTCTGAATACAAAATAGCGCCCGTTATGAATTACAGTACATATGGTTTGTGTAGATTCATGCCTAGTTATTACATGTATTACGTATTTGGCTTTCTAAGAATGATTGGAATGGGGTTGGGAACTTGGGATAGAATGTGTCAATCTGTACACATCAATAAATATTATAACCGCCATTTTTACAAAATGGCAGCAAATCATTATTATTATCATTTGGGTATAACTGCATAAACATGACAGTGATCATTATTTGTCTTAACTAATTCATTGCTTACTATTTGGTTGCCTCTCGTTGCCACATGATTTAATCAACAGTCACCTTCACAGAAGCACAGTCCAGTGCAAGGCAGATGCGCTTTCTTGCACTTGCATCGCTTCTTACACCCTTTCTTGCATCCACAAAATACCAGTTCCTGGCAGGATTTTGCTGCCTCGGGTAGCTCGGTCCAGAGGGGTTCGAAGGATCCACTGTCCGTCCTAATCCAGTCCAAGTCTGATGGTGAAGGCAAGTCAGGTCGTGGATTCATGGCTTGTCCCCAAATGTGGCCACCTTGGAATACAGCATCTCGCACATACTGCTCTATATAATGCTGCTTGTGTGGGTGGGATGCGGTGAACAGAGTTCTTCTTCGGGAAAAGCTTCCTTTACGCTCTGTTGGCATCTGTGGCAGTACATGTCCTGTCGTAGAGCAAGATAACAAACCTCTCAACTGCAGAGAAAGATGATGCGGGGCTACTTGCAGGGCCATCTGCCAGGGTAATAAGGGCATCGGTGAGCTCTGGCAGAGCATTCCAGGTTGCCCATGCTGACTTCTTTCCATGCCCAACAAAAGCTGATACAGTATCACATCCTGTTAAGGCATGGAAGATATAGGCAGAGCGTATGCTTTCTCTGGTCCCAGTGATGCAGACAGTTCATGGGCTGGCAGATAGCGGAGGGCCTTTCCTGTTCCAAAGGCAATCCAAAGTTCATCTTCATCTAGCAATCTCTGAGCTACCATCACAGCCAACACAACAACATCGGTATCCACAGTCCGGATAAGTAACTTGTGATGACTATGTTGGGCAGCATGAGCCACATGTACCATCATACGAGTGTCGGCCTCTTCGTGACTACAAGGGGCAAGCATGTTGATGTCATTCTGCTGTGGGACACTCAGCACTTCCTCTCCATTAGTGACAAAAAGTTCTTTGCTCTCTAAGTGAAAGGACGTCTGCACAAGCAGGTTGGAGAGGAATCGGAATAGTTCAACTTTGTTGTCGTCCACGCGCAAAAAGCTCTGCCAGTTTCCTGGGATTGTTGCCGACCCAACAACTCGCCATCGCACACCTTTTCCACGTTTTTCCCGGGTAGAAGATTCCAGTGAATCAGCTCTGTAGCTGTCCCACACAAGATCAAGGCGACGAGGATGTTGAAACTGTCGTACAATGTATGGGGTGAAGATCTGGAGTGCATATTCCTCAAAAACCTTGGATGTACCAGGCTTCAACATTTGAGTGATTGTAGCCCCATCAATGATAACAGCCGTGGCAGGAGGAGGCTCTGGTTGTGCTTTAGCACAATCATTTAGGCACAACAACAAATCACTTTTTGTTCCTTTGTGAAGTTTCCCTGAATCCGACAATGCAGGTGGGCTAGCTTTATTCTCATGTCTGAAGTATTCTTCCCGATTTCCATCACGGGTTTGACAACTGATGTAGAGTCGAGAGAAGAGCACCGCCTCTTTTTTTTTTAGTGAAGTTACCTGTAGCTTTTTTTTTGCTGGCCGGCGTGGAACTGTATATTGAACAGGTATAGTTTTTTGCGATGGATAACGTCATCAATCCTTTTAGTTTGTTCCAGGAAAAAAGTCATTGACATAGGTGTCAAACTGCTGCTTGCCGATTTGTTTAGCAGTACGCACTGTCTCCACAACGGCAGAGTTGGCTATTTCCTTGGTGTCAAGGACTAGAAGGTCCTGGCTATCTTCCTAAAAGGGGTTTCGTAGATCTTCAAAGGCAGCAAGTAGTGCCTGAACATCTTTTGCGAATGATGTATGCACGCTTGTTGTCTACTCATGGTGGGAGTGCTGATGCATGCTTGTTTCGTCAAATTCAACAACTGCTCTTGCAACTTCTGGACCGGAAACCATCCAACGTCACAGAGCATTAGGGTCATCTGTCAGGCCTACAGCTCCTCCATCGCCTTTGATGATAGCATTGTTCTGTTCATGGGCTTGGTCGATTTGAATGTCAGAGAACACCCTCTGGACACATCTGGATGTTTGCTTGGAAGTTCCATCATATCACGGAGATGAACCGGTATCCACCGAGCATAGTGTGTGTGGTCTAGTGCAAAGAACCAGGGAGCCATTTTTGTCAGGGCATCCAGATACATCTTGAAGTCTGCTTCACGGAGTGATCGGACATACACAAAAATGGTCAGTTCCAGTAACATAATTGTTGCCCAAAACTGGAAGTGTGGATAATCCTTTTCTCTCACGTTGCACCAGGATTTAAAGTCCACATGTGGGCGGTCACTGTCAGCATTCGTGCGGCAGAATTGAGCATAGGCGCGTTGTTGCAGTCAGGCGTGGATCTACGGGGGGGGGGGGGGGTTAGGGGGTTTAAACCCCCCCCCCCCCCCCTTGGGCTGCCAAGTGAAAATGTGATGTGGAAAACATCACTTACGGGGGTTCAAAATAGCAAAAAAAAAATCGCCGCTTCGCCGCTAAAACCCCTCCCCCCTGGGCTGCCAAGTGAAAATGTGATGTGGAAAACATCACTTACGGGGGTTCAAAATAGCCACACAAAAAAATGGCGATTTTTCGTCATTGGGTCAACCCCCCCCCTCCCCCCCTTAGCAAAAAGCTAGATCTGCCCCTGGCAGTATATACAATGTGGCAGCTGTGATTTAGTGCGCTCTCCATGTACGCGTGACATGTGCTGCACGAAGGAAGGAGTCCGCAGTTCCTGCAATAACTATCTTAGCCTGGACGAGAGCTTGGACCCAACCATATCTATTAAGCCAGTTACCAAGCAGGGTTTTGAGTGCTGCCATTTCTACATGTAGGTCCCCAAACATGACAACCAGCTGGTCCTCTCCGTATTGGTCTGGCCACTTCCATTGTATCTGTTTTGCTAGAGCAAACAAGGGTTGGTCGAAGGTCACTACTGGAGTCTGGCCTGGGTTGAGATGCACCACAGCCTTGCTAACTACATTCAAGGAATGCCTTGTCATAGCAATAGTATGCGCACTTTCTTGGAAGAGGGGCAGCAATGCAGTAGGTGTGATTGTAGCATGCCAACCTGGTTCCTATTGTTTGGCATGAAATGCTGCCCATGAAACTTCTTCAGCAACGTTGGCAGATTCTGGTAACTCTTCAACAATGTTCCTGGTGTGCTCCAACCACTGGTATTCCTGCCGTGTTTACTTGTCAGAGTTGATGTTTATGATAGAGGCAAGAGAGGTTGGTGGAATCGTGGAACCTTTGATGCTGGCGTCAACAGGTGGGACTTCAGTGTAGAAAAGGGGCAGCTTGTCAACTGTTTTGGAACCGGCTTGAACTTTCATTGTGACAATATTTCGATCTACCCCATCGTCAGGCATGTGGGATGTTGCAGAAGTGAGATTCCTGTTCCGTGGAATGAATCCTTTGCTGTGGTGGCACTTGGGTTGTGATCTATATTGTTCACAGCGGCGGTAGTGAACACCTTTCCACGCAGAGTAGGCGGGCAGACTACTTGCTCCATCCTATACAGTTGGCAGAAACTATTTCCAATCTGTGCAGACAGACGTAGAATCCTGTCATATGAAATGCTGATTCCAAGGATGAGAGTTTATCCACCAGACCTCTCTTGCGCGTTTCAGCATGCAACAACTGATATACATTTGCAGTGGAGTTTCCTGTGTGATGCCATGTCTGACAGAAGAAGCACTAGTTCTGTCCTCTTCTTCCCTTCATTTCCGTCGATGTTTCACACTGTTGAACCTGAGCAGCTGAGAAACAGAGAGTACTGCCTGCGTTGAAGGACCATTGTTGTGGATGCTAGGACCTTCTTTCACCATGTTATATGTGGAGATTAATACAGCATATACCCTCTCACTAATAATACCGTTCTATTCACAATTGATTTCAAACAACTGATCTTGTTGTTACTAATGTAGATATTGTAGCCTAAGATGCTGACGGAAATTGACAAGATCATTGATAATAATAATGAATGGCGGCCATTTTGTGAAAATAAAAGTGGCGTTTATAATATCTATTGATGTGTAAAGATTGACACATTCTATCCAACCCCATTTCAATAATTCTTAGAATGCCAAATACGTAATACATGTAATACTTACGCATGTATCTACACAAACCCTATGTACTGTTATTCATAATCGGTGCCATTTTGTATTCAAAATGGCTGCCATGTTTATTGTTTTTTACATATTGACATTTTGTTTCATATATAGGCTGCTCACCCAATGTTTTGAATGACAAAATCAGAACAAGAATAACGCAAATATTCAACAAAATTGTATTACTCCAATACTTAACGGCGGCCATTTTGAAAAAATGGCCGCCATATTGATTGATTTGGACTAAATTATATTCTTGTATCATGGTCTAATGTTTTTAGCACTTGAATAGACTTTTTTTTTAGGACTCTCCTAGAAAGAATACCAACAGTCTTTTTCAGGACTATCCCAACAGTCCTTTATAGGACTACCAACAGTCCTTTCTAGGACTATCAACAGTCCTTTCTAGGACTACCAACAGTTCTTTTTAGAACTCTCCGAGAAAGATTACCAACAGTTCTTTTCAGAACTACACCAACAGTCCTTTCTAGGACTACCATAGTCCTTTTCAGGACTTACCAATCCACCCATCTCACATGGTGTACCCGTAAACCACACGTATTATATACACCACCATGGAAACCGATACTTACAAGCAACATTGAATAGACTTGTTTAGGAAGAATAGGACGAATAATGATGTATATTTTAACATAACCCTCTATCACTTCATTAGTCAATAACGGTCATTTTGAAAAATGGCCGCCATGGCCTTCCTGGGCAAAATCCCAGAGGGCTCAATATCCAAATTTGCTTAGAATATATTTATCTACATATGTGCCAAATCTCATGCTTTTAGACAAAAGTGAACAATTGTTCAGCTATGCCGCTGGACTATTAGTGTTGTAAGTATCATGTATAATTTTTACAATTCGTGTGTAACTCGCATAAGATCAAATACATGTTCACATGTGGGATTGTCATAAACATAATAATATAAACATGCTGAATTATACAGGTCGTTACAGAAGCATTTAAAATAAATTGCACAATGATATATAATTATCTACATGTAGAGCACAGCATTCCTTAACATAACCATGTCATAACAAAATTACTTAAAACATAATTATACATTATAGAAGATAAATGATTAATATTCTACATTATACACATAATTTAGATGAATTGCTTATTGGGTTTATTTATAATATGTATTGATCCAGTTACGTGGAGGACCGTAGGGTTCCATTCAGTGTACCTTAGTAGCATTGCTACCGTTAATTTAATTTTACAATTGCTGAAATGCTTCAAAAGAGGTTACCCTGACTGTCTTATTGAGAACCTGTTATTCTACTGAATATAATGATTATATGTAAATAATAAAAGTGATTATTGATATAGCGATATTCCCGTGAGTATCATAGTGTTTTACTTTATCATTTTTCCCTGGTCGACAGATACACACTGGCATCATTTATGCGAACAAAGTGCACATTTTCCACTCCCTAAGGAGTATTTCAGAGTGTCTAAATGTTTTTAGAACAATAGATGTATTTACTTTCTTTGCATTTAGTTTGATTCATGATTTCACTTCTGTTCTGTTTACACACTATAATATTATACTATTTAGATCAATGATTTGACAAGTCTTGCGACTCCTGTATTTAACAAACTAGACAAATATATTGTCGAATAAATCGTTTAGCATGATACATAGTATTTATTATATTCATATTTATCATGTTTCTATGATTAAAATAAAGGTCAACACAAATGATGAATTCCTTTGTCAAGACAATGTTGTATTCTATGAGGTATTGACACTGCAATCCTAATGTTGATGTTTGCAAGTTTAAAGTAATTTATGTGTGGAATACAAGCAAATAATGTTTTTTGTCTAAATTTATAGCGAAGACTTTGTCTTGCTTAGAATAAATCATGTCTCTATTACTTGGGCTTTGTAACACTTAAAAAAAGCGCTCTATAAATGTCCATGTTATATGTTGTGTAATGCTTTGTTATTCAATGGTTAATGTCATGTACAGTGTGTTCATAACTGAACTCAATAACTTGTACAAGAAATCTGCTTTTAGTAGTGACCACCTGTATATAAAGGTCACCAGTCTGTTATGCGGCATCTTCTCGATTTGCATTTGCATGTGAATGCACCTGTCTGTAAAGGTCACCTGTCCAAAAAGGCCTAACCCTTGTTTCCCTTGCGAGGTCTCTATAGACAGGTTTGGCTGTCGCTGCATTTGACGGTTAGAAATTTGCATGTAAATACACCTGTCTATAAAGGACACTTGTCCATAAAGGCTTAACCTTTGTTTCCCTCGCAAGGTCTCTATATACAGGTTTGACTGTCGCTGCATTTGAGTGTGTAAACTGAAGTCATGATATCAATATAATGATATATAAACGTCCAGAATAGGTTTATTTGTCTTTGCGCTATTTTTGTACAAGTAAACAGTTACGATTATGAAATAGAAATTTCTAGTATGATTTTGTATGATAGAGTAATAGTATGTATATCAACATTGGATTTTAGTTATAAACATTATATGATGTATATGTAAGATTGTTGTTTAAAGGGGTAGTTTAGTTTTGGTAAGGCTGAACTTTAGTAGCCAAAACCTGCACAGTAACATTATAAACTAATAGTTATAACTCCACCATGCTCGAAAGGTATACAAAATTACAAACGACCAAGTAAAACGCCTGTTATCATTCAAAAAGAGCCATTAAAACACAAGAGGGCGCTTTTTTAAAAGGCATTGGTTTCAACCATTTTCAACCAAAATTATGCATATGATGTTTTGTTGATATAATGATTAAATAGCGAGATCATCAACAACCATTTAAAAAACGCTTTTGAAAATTTTTGAAAAAGTGCAAGCATTTTTAATTTTTTTTTTCAAAAAGTCATCTAATTATTTGGGCCCCAAATAATTATAAGATCAGATATATTTATTGATATTTCAGCCGTTTCTGGGTCGATTTTGACCAAATAAAGTTTATTCTGCCATTAAAATTGCATGTTCTCTTAAATTCGACACTCAGTTTTTCATTACCTCACAAAAAAATTGCGATGTGCAGCGCCCTCTCTACCAAAACTAAACTACCCCTTTAATGCATATATAAAGTAATCATTGTTAATATAAATATACCAATGCATGCTCCTGGAGTGATAAGGTGAAAATGTAAATTATATTAAATGTAATATGTTTCATGTTGTGTTGATTATGCAGTAGCTTGTTCATTTTCAATTCTGTTGATTTGGTTTTGTAATTTATATTTGCATTGTATGGTCATTATTTCAATGTCAGAGTTATGCATTCAATGTTTGGGTCTGTACATGTATATTATGGCCATGATGGAACTTTATACAAAGCGTGAAATTAAACATCTAACAAATTGAGTAACATTTATTTTGAGAGAGGAAAACAAATGTATTAGAGATTATTTATGAAATTATAAGTGGCAATATGTGTGTATATAACTATGAATATATATTATATATATAACCTTATTCTCTGGTGTACTAATTACATATTGGAATACAGATGTAAATCTATCAAAGGTGTCATTCCATTCTACACAGTAAAATTGGGGTTGTTTGTATGGGGTTATCGGAAAATTAACAGTAGTGTAATTATAACTTCAATTTCTCAAATATCTTTGTACACTTTATGCCATTCAAGTCGCTTCAATCCAATCAGATGTATTTCAATTGATTTAAATTCTGCTATTTTATTCAGGTTTTGATATAGAATTTAAACATGAAAATCACTAAGATCAATGCTTCAATATTATTCCCGTGTACAAAAGCTGTAACATATAATGATAGAACACAATGATTTAAAGCTGTTATGCAATGTATGCATTCTGGTTCGTTACTACACATATACCATTGGAATGCATTTTAATGTATAACCTGATGTATTATTATATGGGAGACACACAAACATATATAAATTATGATCATTTTCAACTCACTTACATGTAACACAAAACTTCTAGCAGTCAGAGCTCTATGCATTCCTCAGTCCAGTAATGAACTTAAACTGTGTCTCTCGGACGGTGACAGTAAAAGAGGGGTCCCAGGCGTAAATATTGATACAAAATGAATACATCATTACAAAAATAATAAAACGCCAACCCCCATTAATGGCTAGGGATGTAACAAACCAGATAAACCGTAGTATTTTATAGACAACTGTTTAATAGGGTACCCTTTAGATTGTTTTTGTAAACTTGAGATTATAATGATATTTGTATTAGTATTTGGATTTGAGTCCTTATTATATATTGAATTAAATGTTTATTATCAAAATCATTCATCATTTTATCGTTCAATATGTGTTCGTGATATTTATGTTCCCTTCTTTACATGAATAAATGTAATTTAGTTTTTCATTGAGAAAATTCTGATTATGTTACAAACAATACCCACTGCAGCTGTATTCCATTAATAGGCAAATGTAGAATACACGTTTGTTACCAAACTTATCACACAATTTATCTTCAACATTAAAATATCAATATGTTGAACTATTAAACAGCACTTTTCTAATTTTCAATCAAAAGCATCAATAGGGCTCAATTTGAATCAAACTTTACCAAATGTTGTAAATGATCAGTTACTGTAACTACTTTGTCAACAGCCAACCGGCATGGTGCATTAGTTGTTGCCATGGTAAATGCACACAGTGGACATATGTCAAATTTACTTATAGGGAAATTAAAAGAAATTATAATATATTATCATGATGTATTATTGAATTATTTGTTTTTGTAAATGACTATCAAGACCTTTATCAATTATGTCAGGAAATCCAATGTTTTAAAGTCATTTAAAGTCATATGTAATTGTGGATCGTAGTACTATAATATATTCCCTACCGATTAATATGGTTAGAATAATAATAATCCGCGTAATAATTGAAAACATACTATAATCCGTACAGAGTATTATGATTGGTTAGAATAATAATACTCCCTGTAATAATTGAACCGTTGTAACTCTGATTGTAATGAGACTTAATCGTCTGGTTATCATTAGGCCAATGCTCCTTCTTACAATGAAATATCCATGTAATAAAGAGATTATCTCATTGTTTGTCGTTATGACAGTAAATTATAATTGGGTAGACATGTTTTTTCATCATTGTTTGAATCATTGATGTTGCTTTTTTGTTCGTGTTTGTGCTTGAGTACTGTTTTTTTCTTTGTGTGGACATGTGTGTATTATGTGAATAATAATATATGCATTGTGTGTGTGTTGGTGTGTAGGTGAGGTGTGCGTGTGAGTACAGTGTGGTGAGTGTGGGTCCGAATGTGTGTGTGTGTATGTGTGTGTGTATTTTGCGTGTCTTTGCGTGTAGGGATGGGAGTGTGGGTCCGCAGTATGTGTGATTGTGTGTGTGAATGTGTGTGTCTATTTTCTTTCCTTTTATGATAAAATAACCTCAATAGATTGAATTAATGTGTATAATGCTTTGTCAGTTTGCTTTTTGGAATCGAACATAAAACAAGTGTTTGTGTGTATGCGTGTGTGTGTGTGTGCGTATGTTTGTGTTTATGTATACTATCAATAAGACAATGAACAACTATTAATTTTAAACTCAATCATTTCTTGAGACAGTTTTCAATTATCCTATTTCCATCATAACTTATATGAATCAAACTTTATTGCGATACACGAATTCATTGTCAGCGTGCATAATTATCTTACACATCGCACTGTTTCCCTAATACAACAAAAAATGATGTTCCAACGGCTTGCTTGGCCTTACCTTACTTACAATATTGAATAAAACTTGGTCCCCAAATTTGTTTTCCAAAACACAAAAAGTAACTACCCCCCCTAAACAATTGCCCATAATTTTATAACCGAGAATCGTTTCAAGATTTCGTCTTGCCAAAATATCCCTATGGTAGTAGTAAGGGAAACAATGTGTAAAAATAAGAGGTAACCATTCATTTATGGTTGAGTGCGCACACATTACAGAGAAAATAGTCATATTTCAAAATTCGCAAAAGTATTATCATCACAAATTATTGAGTATTGGAAAATTTTAAAATACACTGTTTTACAATAATTGACACATGTGGTAAAATGCATTAATCGCAATTATTGCGATTAATGCATTTTACTACATGTGCGATCATACACAAATCAAAATTAATGGAATATCGAACAGCATTGTTTCATAAACCATAATCAATGCATCAGCCACATGTGCTGTTTCACAACAATGTACAGTCAAGCGCAATGCCTTGTGACTTTTGAATTGGGCAATTTTGTCTTTAATCTGTGCTCATTCAGCCATAAAGTGATGAATATCTATGATTTTCACACATATCGAACATAAAACCTGTACCAATACTGTGGTTAGATAACATCTTGAAACAATTATCGGTTATGAAATTATGAGCAGTTGTTTAGGGGGGTAGTTACTTTTTGTGTTCGGTTTATATGTATGGATAGATCAGAAATTCCTTAACCGTTTGTGATACCATAAAGTTGATTCTTTTGACATTGTGTGCTTGTTCAAAATGACACTTAGATTTTCGTTACCTGGTTACCTCACAAAAATGTCTTGAAACTGAAATCTAACCCTTTTAATCGAGATATGGTGGTATCTTTTTTCCATAGTAATCGCACCCACATAACAAAACAAAATACCATCTGCTTTATTTTAATCGGGAAGTCCCGAGACATCAACTAACATTGCTGATTCTGGTTCAGTTTTTAATGTTCCCTTTTCGCGTTATTTTTTGTCTAGGCTACTACGATACGCACTGAAATGCTTCGACAATCAACCTAAATAATAGAGCCTGTACTCTAACGTGTTTTCCTTTAAAGGGGCCCTGCAACCCAAATGCATGTTGACCTCTGTTCATCTGTATTAGTGTACACATTCAATATTTGTAAACGGTTTGACCCAAATATGTTTTGTATATTTTTAAAAATTTTATCATTTATTTGTCTTCATTTTGCTAAGCCCCACCTCCTAAAAAACCCTCCAGAGCAAATTCTATTGTTGACCTGCAGTGACATCATTTGTCAATCACTGGTCAGCTACCATGCTATTGTGATTAGCCTAATCACAATAGCATCACACGGTTGAATAGAATACCAACCCACACAACTTCAATTACAATAGCTGTTGCTATGTCAGAAGAAAAGCACTGTCTAAGCTATTGCATGGAGGTATGCAGGGCATGCTTTTGTGTGGATGTTCTTTTTGTACTTTCATCTTTTGTTAATCTCATGGTAGCTGACCAGTGATTGACAAATGATGTCACTGCAGGTCAACAATAGAATTTGCTCTGGAGGGTTTTTTAGGAGGTGGGGCTTAGCAACATGAAGACAAATAAATGATAACATTTTTAAAAATATACAAAACATATTTTGGTCAAACCGTTTACAAATATTGATTGTGTACACTAATACAGATGAACAGAGGTCAACATGCATTTGGGTTGCAGGGCCCCTTTAAGGTCGACCTGCTCGTACAGGAGTCGACGATGAGTCGTGAATTCGTTGTGGTTGCAGAAATCAATACCGACAGTTAATATAACAGTATTCGCTTTTGATCAGTATTTTAATCATCGAAGATAAATGATTAATAATTAAGATTACTGTTAAAGGGACAGGTCCACTTTACCAAAACGTCTGAACAGCTTTCAGTTGACGGATGGGGATCAATGTCACACGCAAACAAAAAATCAGATCGAACAGCCCTCTAATTTGGATTCTACGAATGAAAAACGAATGTGTCCCTCCATTTAAACTATATATCGGTCAATAAAGGAGTTCAACTGATTTAGCATAATAGTACAACAATATTGTACTAATTCTCGTAAAGGTATTGAGAAGCCGACATTTGTTAACGTAGGCATATGTCACGAAAAAAGATCTCAAAAATAAAGAATATATAATTATATGACTTGTAGTCAGTTTAAGCGATGTTTGGGTATTTTGCTTGGTAAACGCTCACACATTAGTACTTATGCGCAGGTCACGTAGCTAGCGCGGGTCACGTAGGGGTCATGCATACCGATCTGGCACTCCGTGAAATCTGTGTACGAAATCTGTGCCGAAAATACGTATGTACCCATTAAACCGTCGTCCAACAATTTAATCAGTTTTAGGTCTATATCTCCACGAAAAAGAGATTTCAAGCCCTAATTTGTTCAGGCATGCTATTAAATGAAATTTCCTTTCATATAAGACAATAACCTCGCAACTTTTGAATTTTGGCTTGCAAAAGAGGATCTATCCCTTTAAGATTAAGAATAATGACTTAGAATAAGATTTATAATAATATTACGATTAAGACCAAGACAAACAGCATCCCAGAGCCATCCCGCTGAGGGTCCCCTATCAAGACCGGCCCTGACGGTGCTATCATGGAACGCTGAAGGTATATCAGATGCCAAAGAGGAAGTCATTGCACATCTGTGCAAACAAATGAACTGCGATGTGCTATGTCTTCAAAAGACTTGCTGCTGCAGCGACAATCCACGACCCAGGGTCAAGGGTATGAAGTTTGCTATCGAGCGACCACATCGCCAATATGGAAGTATTATCTTTACGAAAGAGGAGATTAGACCGGAATCTTCATCACCCACAGTGACGACATCGAAGAGCTGAATTTGACAATCAAGGGGCTAACGATTTCCTCCACCAACAAAACACGAAACATCGGTATTTCGCATCCCTACACTCATGACACTATTACCAATAAGCATAATATGCCGGTGCCCACTCGAAGAGACGATACAAACCAGATCTAGTCTTCTGCAGCAGACTACTTGCTCCCATCAGTCGTAAGTTTGTAGCTGAGCCGATCCTAAGATCCCAACACCGACCCATCTGCATTAAACTTACTGCACTAATCACACCAAACAAGATCTCGTTCAAGCGCAGTTTCAACTTCGCTTCAAAGACAGACTGGCCCGCTTCCACAGAAAACCTTGATTGCGCTCTGACAAATCTCCCAGCAATCCCATCGAACTTTGAATTCTTCATAGACATTGCGAAGAAGGTGTCATGCAGACATATCCCAAGAGGCTGTCGCACGATATACATTCCCTGGCATCGACAAAAAATCAAGTCAGCTTCCGGCAAACTACACCACATCCTATGACACATATACCTTCTCAGAATGATGACACCATTAACCTTGAATGATATATCACATATAACACATGATTGAAACGACGGACCTAAGACACATCAGCAGGAAAGCTATGCAAGCTTGGAATTGACAACACCCGAGCTCAACAGCATTATAAGTTACGGCAGACCAAGTAGCGAACCAGCTGCTGACGAATGTAAAGGCCCCCAAGACAACTTATTCATACAGGCACAAACTACCTGTAGTTGACCAGAACATGCCGCATTCATTTTCACAAGACCTTTTGATGAAGAAGAACTACAGAAAGGCATCTCTACCATACAGGTCAACAATGCAGCAGGCATCGACGACATCAGATCGGAGCAGATCAAACACAAGAGCCCTGTAGTCGTTCTGGCGCTAACAGTCTACACGGCTGACATCCCATCAAATTTGAACACTCGAAACTTCACCTATGCAGATGACACCTGCATTACAGCTCAGCAAAGTACCTTCGAAGCTGTTGAACTCAACCTCAACACAGCGCTCGCAAGCCTTTCGAATTACTACAGAGCAAACTACCTACGGGCAAATCCATCCAAGCCTCGGGTGTGTGACTTCCACCTGAATAACAAGCAGGCAAAGAGAGAACTGAAGCTAGAGGGGAACATTGTGAAGCTGTACCACTGCGAAACCAACAAAAGTTGAAGAGTTATCACCTCGCTGGCATCGGATCTTTAGCCCAAAGACGTGCTAACACCTGTCTAACTAAAGTAACGGATGAAGTAGATGAGAGATGGCAGGCATATGTTACACGGCTAACAACCTCCTCACAGACGCCTTGTATCCCGATACAGCATCCTCGATTCTGACACACCACCTGAGCAGAATCCTCCACCATCTGCCAAGCCCATACTCATCAAATGACTAATCCTGACGTGGTATGAATGGCAATGCCTGAACCGAATGCAGAGGAGATAGGGACGGTGTTAGGTCAACATGGCAAGATGGGGCTTTGCCCCTGAAGGAGACACTAAATACGAATGTGGAGAGAATCAGACGATGGACCACATTATTCACTGCGGCGGGACGGCTTGCACAGACGACGACATATCCCTCGTTAATGAGACGGCCATCAAAGCCATCGAGAGATGGACAAACTTTATTTAGGAACAGACTGCACCTTTTATCAGTTGCAGTTGTGGCCCAGGTGGTTAGAGCTCCAGCAGGCGCGCCGGAAGCAGTTTTGGATTGGGGGGGGGGGGGGGGGGGGGGCAAAACCCTAAGGGGGCTCACGATTTATATGTTTAGGGGCTCATGCCCAATCACACTCACAGAGTTGAGAGGTGAGAGGTGAGCGTGAGACATTGCGAGGATAAAGCGACCAAGCCCAAGGGAGCGAAGTGACTGAGCGGAGTCCCCCCTCCCACGGTAGGGAGCTTTTGCATTTTTTTACTTGAAATTGTGCAATCTGGTGCATAAAAACATGATCCAACAACATAGCTTACAACCCAATATGAGTCCCGAGGGAGCGAAGCGACTGAGGGCTGGGGCATGCAGAGCCAGAGGGGAAGGGTTTGGAAGGGGGTATCCCCCTCCCACGGGGAAGATTTTGCATTTATATGCTTAAAATGGTGCAATTTGGTGCATAAAAACATAAACCATATGCCACATTATGTATGATCCAACAACATAGCTTACAGCCAAAAATGAGTCCCAAGGAAGCGAAGCGACCGAGGGCTGGGTCAGAGCCATATACTTCACATGGTGCAATTTGGTGCATAAAAACATAAACCGTATGCCACATTTGTATGATCCAACATCAAAGCTTACAGCCAAAAATGAGTCCCGAGGGAGCGAAGCGACCGAGGGCTGGGTCAGAGCCAGAGGGGGAGGGTTTGGGAGGGGGTATCCCCTTCCCACGGTGAAGATTTTGCATTTATATACTTGAAATGGTGCAATTTGGTGCATAAAAACATAAACCATATGCCACATTTGTATTATCCAACATCAAAGCTTACAGCCAAAAATGAGTCCCGAGGGAGCGAAGCGACCGAGGGCTGGGGCAGAGCAAGAGGGGGAGGGTTTTGGAGGGGGTACCCCCTCTCACGGGGAAGATTTTGCATATATATACTTGAAATGGTGCAATTTGCTGCACGTCACACAAACAGCCAGAGCAATATCAGCCTACACAGGAACTACGTGGACCGGTACAGAAAAATCCACCCATGTACCATACGCAAGTTACACAACAAACTGAGATAATTTGTTTGCGAAAACGTTAAATGGATGTATAACTTAGTTTTTAAACGTTAGAATTAACAAGTATTGGCTGATACATTTAATGTTTTCTTTTCCTTTTTCTTTCTTTCTTTCTTTTTTTTTTTTTTTTTTTTTTTTGAGGGGGGGGGGCTTTTTTGGGGGTCAAAAACGCGTTTTGCCCCCCCACTTTTTGGATTGGGGGGCGGCCGCCCCCCTGCCCCCCCCCCCCCCCCCCCCCCCACTTCCGGCGCCTATGAGCTCCAGAGAGACAAGATAATCGATGTGGTTCAGCTAGAAGAGGAACACATCGAGACACGAAGGCGCAAGAAAACGCGTAGGCAGCAACGTCGCATGAGAAGGCAGTGGTTGACTCAGCGACCTTTGTATGGGCAGTATGAGCAGCTGCTGAGCAAGCTCAACAGGAAAGATCCCATAGGCTACAAAACGGAATGCTGATGTGGCCCTTTTCTTGCCATCTTTATATTCAGTGTTGAATATGTAAACGTTGTACTCTCGTCATCATCATCATCATCATCATCATCATCATCATCATCATAATCATCATTATCATTATCTCACTCAATGTCAGCAGTAGTGCACATTCTACATTTAGCTCTTCGTGCTCGGGATGTGCTCGAGTGCGCTCAAGTAGCAGTCAAAAAATGAGAGTAGCGGTTTAAGGAAGTCGTGTAGCGCTCGTGTAGCGGTCGAGTTGTTCACAAAAACAGATCGAACCAGGATCGAGTTGATCGGGAACCAATCGTGTCGTAGTCGAGTATAGTTCGAGATGATCGGTGGAAAAAAATCCATCCAGACCAAACTAGATCTCTGTACGATCGATTCCCGATCAGCTAGACCTCGACTCGATCAATACACGATCGCTGTTCGATCGCTTGCCTTCTCGACCCCTACACGAAGTTTTTTGACATGTCAAACTTTATCGTGTAGGGAGCGGGACCATGCCGATCAAGGTAGACAATGGTAGATCTACCCCGATCGCCCTTGCCGAGCGAGCCCGACCATGCCAAAATAAGCCAAAATAGCCTGATCGGGCTTGATCGAGTTGATCTGATCGGCAGTGGGAACCCACCTTTAAGCTGGGTTCCCACTGCCGATCAGATCAACTCGATCAAGCCCGATCAGGCTATTTTGGCATATTTTTGCCTGTTCGGGCTTGCTCGGCAAGGGCGATCGGGGTCGATCTACCTTGATCGGCATGGTCGCGCTCCCTACACGAATATTTTTGACAGTCAAAAATCTTCGTGTAGGGGTCGAGAAGGCAAGCGATCGAACAGCGATCGTGTATTGATCGAGTGGAGGTCTAGCTGGTCGGGAAACGATCGTATAGAGATCTAGTTTGGTCTGGATGGATTTTTTCCACCGTTCATCTCGATCTATACTCGACTACGACACGATTGGTTCCCGATCAACTCGATCATGGTTCGATCTGTTTTTATTAACAACTCGACTGCTACACGAGCGCTACGCGACTTCCTTAAACCGCTACTCTCATTTTTTGACTGCTACTCGAGCGCACTCGATCACATCCCGAGCACGAAGAGCTAAATGTAGAGTGTGCTCTACTGCTGACATTGAGTGAGATGATGGTGACGATGATGATGATGATGATGATGATGATGATGATGATGATGATGACGATGATGATGATGATGAATTTGTGATCAAATGAAACATTTTGTAAAATCATCTTTTAAACGTCATAAATTAGAATCTAAAACATTTCAATCGTAATGTTGTTTAAACGTTATTGGAATATTGTAGCTAAATCTGTTAGTATGTCATTATAACATCAAGTTCATGTATTAAGGACATTTTAAAGAGACTTTCATAAAATGTTTCGCTCTAGCATTTTAAAAACATTAATTTATTGACATTAGTAGTAAATGTTTTTATTTAAGAAATAAATCAACATTTAAAAAATGTTTCTCACCTTACTTTTTCTAGAAATTGTCTTTTAAATATTGATGCGAGTATTAGACATCATGAATCATGACCTTTTCTATTTTAGTATAAAGAGATTTTTTAAATGTTAAAGGGGTAGTTTAGTTTTGGTAAGGCTGAACTGTAATAGCCAAAACCTCACACAGTAACATTATAAACTAATAGTTATAACTCCACCATGCTCGAAAGGTATACAAAATTACAAGCGACTAGGTAAAAAGCCTGTTATCATTCAAAAAGAGCAATTAAAACACAAGAGGGTGCTTTTTAAAAAGGCATTGGTTTCAACCATTTTTCATACAAAATTATGTATGTGATGTTGTATTGATAAAATTATTAAATAGCGAGATCATCAACAACTTAAAAAAAAAAAACGCTTTTGACATTTAAAAAAAAAGTGGAAGCATTTTTTTTCTACATAATTTTATCATCTAATTATTTGGGCCCCAAATAATTATAACATCAGATATATTTATTGATATTTTAGCCGTTTCTGGGTCGATTTTGACTAAATAAAGCTCATTCTGCCATTATAATTGTATGTTCTCTCAAATTCGACACTCAGTTTTTCATTACCTCACAAAACATTTTTTATGTGCAGCGCCCTCTCTACCAAAACTAAACTACCCCTTAAAATTTGTGATAAAATGAAACATTTTGTAAAATCATCGTTTAAACGTCATAAATTTGAATTTAAAACATGATCGTAATGTTGTTTAAACGTTATTGGAATATTTTAGCATAATCTTTGATTATGTCAATATAACATCAAGTTTCTGCTTTAAAGCACAAGTCCAGTTTCGGGAAAGTAGCCGAATACATCTATATTGATCATTATTGTTGAATATGTATTGAAATAGGGCTTTTGTGGTAAAAATCTGAACCTAAGCATCGTTAAATACAGAAATATCGGAAGAAATCAGTATTTCGTAATACACGTAGCGTACATGGCGTATGGGCGATATATATCTATGCCTACATTGCTATATTATGCCTGGATAATCCTATATTAGTATAATTATATTCTTTCACATTATTGGTAATAAGAGCTTTCATTTCATTTTTTGAGAGGGGGGGGGGGGGGGGCGTTTCCAAAACTGGTCTTTACCTTTAAGGACATTTTGAATATACGTTTATAAAATGTCCCGCTCTTGCATTTTAAAAACATCAAGGTATGACATTAGTAGTAAATGTTTTATCTAAGAAAAAAATCAACATTTAAATTTTTTTTGTCATGCTTACATTTTCTAGAAAATGTCTATTAAACATTAATGCAGGATGTCATGCGATTAATACACAGCATGATTCATAACATTTTCTTTTTCAGTATATATAACTATTTTTTATGTTAAATTTGTGATAAAATGAAACATTTTGTAAACTCATCTTTAAAACGCCATAAAATGTGAATCTAAAACATTTTAATCGTAATGTTGTAGAAACGTTTTTGGAATATTGTAGCAAAAACTTAAATTATGTTATTATAACATCAAGTTTATGTGTTAAGGACATTTAAAAAGACTTTTTAAGAATGTTTCGCTCTTGCATTTTAAAAACATTCAGTTATAGACATTAGAAGTAAATGTTTTTTAAGGAAAGAAAATACCATTTAAAAATGTTTGTGATATTTACATTTCATTGAACATGTTGTTTAACAATGAATAAAATACAAATCGAAAAAATTTCAGTCCTTATGTTGTTGAAACATTTTTTAAATATTGTAAACAAATCTTAGATTTTGTTATCAAAACATCAGGTTGATGTTTTCAAGACATCTTAATTATATACTATTATAATATTTTGTTTTTGCATTGATTACACATTTTATTATCAACATTAGAAGTTAATGTTTTTTCTTAAAGGAAAAATCAACATTTAACAAATGTTTGTCATATTTTGTTTCCTGGAAAATGTTGTCTTAACATTTAAAATAGAGTGGTATTTGTTTTTTTATAAAACATTCCTCACAACAGTATTTATCTGAAAATATTATTTCTGTTTTAATATATTGTAAATATGTTTCAAAAATAACATTTTATTTAATGTTGTATAATTATTATTAAAACATTCATTAAAAAAATATAATGTTACTTAAATATTTTTATACTGTTTGTTAGAAAACATTTGCAGTTAACAACTTTGGGACCTTACGGAAATGTTTTTAAAATGTTTTGTGTATAGTATAGCTGGGTATAGTATCTTGAAGACATAGCACATCGCAGTTTATTTGTTTGCACAGATGTGCAAGGACTTGTTCCATGATAGCTCCGGCAGGGGCGGTCGTGATAGGGAACCCTCAGCGGGATGGCTCTGGGGTGCTGCTTTAAAGGGAAATTGTGTTACGTTTGTCTTGGTCTTAATCGTAATATTATTATTAATCTTAGTCTAAGTCATTATTGATCCTTGATCTTCGATGATTCAAATACTGATCAAAAGCGAATACTGTAATATCGGCTGTCGGTAATGACTTCTGCAAACACAACGAATTCACGACTCATCGTCGACTCCTGTACGAGCAGGTCGACCTGCCCGAGTCGAGTTCGTGTAGAGATCGTGTTGACGTCCAGTTGGTCTAGATGGTCTAGTACATATCGTATAGGGATCGTATATGCATCGGAATGATCGAGTAGAGATCGAAGTTGTTGTCAAGTATACGTCGCGAAGAAGTCGTGAATGGTCGGATGTGGGTCGTAAACGATCGAATAGCGGTCGGGAAGAGATCGTGTCTAAGGACGATCAAGCATTTGGTCGAGATTGGTCGGGGTAAAAATGTGCCGATTGGGCGATCGAGCTTGATCGAGTTGATCGGATCGGCAGTGGGAACCCACCTTTATGCTATGAGGTGCACTAGAACATCGCCTCATCGATAGGGTTCACTTATATTTGAATGGGAATATTGCGCGGGTCATCGCACCTGATCAATTGATCAGGAACTATTTTCGAATAAATTGTGATTTGGTTGTATTCCTTTCGGAACGATGTAATACACGACAACACATAGATGTATTACTCATCAACACGTACATGTACATAACGAAATACACATATAATAGTGCTTGTGCATCAACACTGACCGCAAACATGGTTTAATACTTGACAGTTTATGAATGTATCACATTAAATCATATGTGCTACATAGGAGATAATTTCCTTTGTCAAGAAAATGTTATATTCTAATATAAAATACTAGCCTCATCTATAGTACACCAATTCTATTCATATTTGTCATGTTTCTGTGTTGTTTTAAAGTTGGAACACAAGGGATAATTTCCTTTGTCAAGAACATTTTATATTCTATAAGGTTTTTACACTGTAATCCTAATGTTGATGTTTAATGTTAAAAGTAATTTATGTGTCAGTGAAATACGAGCACATAATTGTTGTCTAAATGTATAGCGAAGATTTGTCTTGCTTACACCATCTGCACCTCTACTGCATGAACTCCATTGGTTACCCATTTCTGAACGAATTAAATTTAAGATATGTTTGATGGTTTTTAAAATTTTGAATAACTCTGCCCCTAACTATATGTCAAATTGTATTGTACCTTATAACCCTCCTCGCCCCATTCGTTCATCAAAAGATACCACTAGATTGATTATACCCACTTCAAATTACGTTCATTTTGGTAAAAGATTTGGAATATTAGCCCCAACAATTTGGAATAGTTTACCACAAATAATAAGAGAGCTTCCATCTATCACTACATTTAAATCGCACTTAAAGACCCACCTTTTCCCTGTTTTGTGATTGATTATTAAGTTAATATTTGTATGTACGTAAGTTTTTGATTGTATAATTGTATTTTTGTGTCTTTGTAAGCGCTATGATACCCGCGTGAATAGCGTATTTAAATAACAGTTATTATTATTATTAGAATAAATCATGTCTCAACTACTTGGGCTCTGTAACACTTAGAAAAGCACTCTATAAATGTCCATGTTATCTGTTGTGTTATGTTTAGTAATGCTATGTTATTTGATGGTACATTTAATGTCATGTACACTATTATGTTCATAACTGAACTTAATAACTTGTACAAGAAATCTTCTTCCCATAGTGACCACCTGTATATAAAGACCACCAGCTTGCAATGAGCCTTAGTCTTTAATCTGTGCTCATTCAGCCATAAAGTGATGAATATCTATGATTCTCACACATATCGAACATAAAACCTGTACCAATATTGTGGTAAGATAACATCTTGAAACCATTATCGGTTATGAAATTATGAGCAGTTGTTAAGGGGGGTAGTTACTTTTTGTGTTCGGTTTATATGTATGGATAGATCAGAAATTTCTTAACCGTTTGTGATAGCATAAAGTTGATTCTTTTGACATTGTGTGCTTGTTCAAATTGACACTTAGATTTTCGTTACCTCACAAAAATGTCTTGAAACTGAAATCTAACCCTTTTGATCGAAATATGGTGGTATCTTTTTTCCATAGTAATCGCACCCACATAACAAAACAAAATACCATCTGCTTTATTTTAATCGGGAAGTCCCGAGACATCAACTAACATTGCTGATCCTGGTTAAGTTTTTAATGTTCCCTTTTCGCGTTATTTTTTGTCTAGGCTACTACGATACGCACTGAAATGCTTCGACAATCAACCTAAATATAGAGCTTGTACTCTATTAACGTATATTCTTTATGCTATGAGGTGCACTAGAGCATCGCCTCATCGATAGGGTTCACTTATATTTGAATGGGAATATTGCACGGGTCATCGCACCTGATCAATTGATCAGGAACTATTTTCGAATAAATTGTAATTTGGTTGCATTCCTTTCCGAACGATGTAATACACGACAACACATAGATGTATTACTCATCAAAACGTGTACATAACGAAATACACATAGTGTTTGTGCATCAACACTGACCTCAAACATGGTTTAATACTTGACAGTTTATGAATGTATAACATTAAATCATATGTGCTACATAGGAGATAATTTCCTTTGTCAAGAAAATGTTATATTCTAATATAAAATACTAGCCTCATCTATAGTACACCAATTCTATTCATATTTGTCATGTTTCTGTGTTGTTTTAAAGTTGGAACACAAGAGATAATTTCCTTTGTCAAGAAAATGTTATATTCTATAAGGTTTTGACACTGTAATCCTAATGTTGATGTTTGCAAGTTAAAAGTAATCTATGTGTGAAATACGAGCAAATAATTGTTGTCTAAATGTATAGCGAAGATTTGTCTTGCTTAGAATAAATCATGTCTCAACTACTTAGGCTCTGTAACACTTAGAAAAGCACTCTATAAATGTCCATGTTATCTGTTATGTTATGTTTAGAAATGCTATGTTATTTGATGGTACATTTAATGTCATCATGAACAATATGTTCATAACTGAACTTAATAACTTGTACAAGAAATCTTATTCCCATAGTGACCACCTGTATATAAAGACCACCAGCTTGCAATGAGCCCTCGTCTCTATTCAGGAGTGAGAAATTTGCATGTGAATGAACCTGTCTGTAAAGGTCATCTGTCCACAAAGGCTTAACCTTTGTTTCCCTAACGAGGTCTCTATAGACAGGTTTGGCTGTCGCTGCATATGACGGTTATGAATTGGCATGTGAATGAACCTGTCCGTAAATGTTACCTGTCCAAAAAAGACCTAACCATAGTTTCCCTTGCAAGGTGTCTATAGACAGGTTTGACTGTTGCTGCATTTGAGAGTGTAAACTGAAGTCATGATTGCATAATAACGTTCAGTCATTTAGGTTTATTTGTCTTTGTGCTATTTTTGTACAAGTACAAAAGTTACGATTATGAAATTGAACTTTCTATTATGATTTTGTATGATAGAGTAATAGTATGTATATCAACATTGGATGTTAGTTCTAAACATTATATGATGTATATTTTAAGATTGTCGTATAATGCATATATACAGTAATAATTGTTACCATAAATATACCAATGCATGCTCCTGGAGTGATAAGGTGAAAATGTAAATGTTATTAAATGTGATATGTTTCATGTCGTATTCATTATGCAGTAGCTTGTTAATTTGCAATCATGTTGATTTGGTTTTGTAATTTATATTTGCATTGCATGGCCGTTATCTCAATGTCAGAGTTATGCATTCAATGTGTGGGTATATGTACATGTATATTACGGCCATGATGGAACTTTATACAAAGTGTAAAATTAAACGTTTACAAAATTGAGTAAAATTTATTTTGAGAGAGAAAAGAGAGAGTGTATTATTGATTATTTATGAATTAGTGGCAATATGTGTGTATATAACTATGAATATATATTATATGTATAACCTTTTCTCTGGTGTACTAATTACATATTGGAATGCAGATGTAATTTTATCAAAGGTGTCATTCAATTCTACACAGTAGAATTGGGGTTGTTTGTATGGGGTTATTGGAAAATTAACAGTAGTGTAATACTGTATAACTTCAATTTCTCAAATTTGTTTGTACACTTTGTGCCATTCAAGTCGATTCAATCCAATCAGATGTATTTAAATTCATTTAAAATCTGATATTTATTCAGGTTTCAATATCAAATTTAAACCTGAAGATCACCAAGATCAATGCTTCAATAATATTTATGTGTACAAAAGCTGTAACATATAATGATAGAACACATTGATTTAAAGCTGTTATGCAATGTATAAACTCTGGGTCTTTACTACACATAATTATGTATACCATTGGAATGCATTTGAATGTATAACTTGATGTATTATTGGATGGGAGACACACGAACATATATATGACCATTTTCAACTGACTTACATGTAACACAAAACTTCTTTAGGCGTTCAAACATTGTTTTAGATCAGGTGTTTCACTAAACACTAAACTAAATTTTAGCATCGGTCGAATAGCACGATTATCTTAAACAAAGATGCTAAAATCGATTTTTGTGTTAGTGAAACACCCTACCTGGTCTAGCAGTCAGAGCTCTATGCATACAAAGGTCCAGTAATGAACGTACATTTTGTCTCTTGGATGGTGACAGTTAAAGAGGGGTCCCAGGCGTAAATAATTATTAAAAAATGAATACATCATAAAAATAAAAAAATGAATACATCATAAAATTAAAAAACAAATCACCAACCCCCTTAATGGCTAGGGATGTGACAAACATGTCAAGCCACACTATTTTACTGACAACTGTTCATATGGTACCATTTAGATTGTTTTTGTATACTTGAGATTCTAATGAAATGTGTATTAGTATTTGGATTTGAGTCCTTATTGTATTGAATTAAATGTTTATTATCAAAATCATTCATCATTTTATTGCTCAATATGTGTTCATGATATTTATGTTCCCTTCTTTACATGAATAAATGTTATTTGGTTTTTCATTGAGAAAATTCTGATTATGTTACAAACAATACCCACTGCAGCTGTATTCCATTAATAGGCAAATGTAGAATACACGTTTGTTACCAAACTTATCACACAATATATCTTCAGCATTAAAATATCAATATGTTGAACTATTAAACAGCACTTTTCTAATTTTCAATCAAAAGCATCAATAGGGCTCAATTTAATCAAACTTTTCCAAATGTTGTAAATGATAAGTTACTGTAACTACTTTGTCAACAGCCAACCGGCATTGTGCATTAGTTGTTGCCATGGTAAATGCACAAAGTGGACATATACCAAAATCCAATAAGTTTTGTGAGATGGTCTGTAAAATTTAAGTTTGATTTTGTTTATTTATAATTGACATTATCTGTGTCACATTTACTAATGTAGGGAAATTAAAAGAAATCATGATATATTATGATGATGATGTATTATTGAATTATTTCGTAAATGACTATGACCTTTGACAATTTTGTCAGGAAATTTGATGCTTTAAAGTCTTTTAAAGTCATATGTAATTGTGGCTCATAGTACTATAATGTCCTCCCTACTCATTACTATTGTTAGAATAATAATAATCCCTGTAATAATTGAAAACATATTATAATCCATACAGAGTATTATGGTTGGTTAGAATAATAATACTACCTGTAATTATTGAACAGTTGTAACTCTGATTGTAATGAGACTGAATCGTCTGGTTATCATTAGGCCAATGCTCCTTCTTACAATGAAATATCCATGTAATAAAGAGATTATCTCATTGTTTGTCGTTATGACAGTAAATTATAATTGGGTAGACATGTTTTTTTTTCATCATGGTTTGAGTCATTGATGTTGTTTTTTATCGTTTTTGTGCTTGAGTAGTGTTCTTTTTGTTTCTTAAAGTTAATGCGTGGACCTGTGTGTATTATGTGAATAATTAGCATATATGCATTGTGTGCGTGTGAGTGTGGTGAGGGTGGGTCCGCACGTGTGTTTGTGCAGGGTCTTTGCGTGTAGGGATGGGAGTGTGGGTCCGCACGTATATGTGTGATTGTGTGTGTGTATTTGTATGTGTGTGTGTGTGTGTGTGTGTGTGTGCAGGGTGGTTGCATGTGTTGGGTTTCTTTCCTTTTATGATAAAATAACCTCAATAGATTGAATTAATGTGTATAATGCTTTGTCAGTTTGCTTTTTGGAATCGAACATAAAACAAGTGTTTGTGTGTATGCGTGTGTGTGTGTGTGCGTATGTTTGTGTTTATGTATACTATCAATAAGACAATGAAAAACTATTAATTTTAAACTCAATCGTTTCTTGATACAGTTTTCAATTATCCTATTTCCATCATAACTTATATTAATCAAACTTTATTGCGATACACGAAATCGTTGTGAGCGTGCATAATTACCTTACACAATGCACTGTTTCCCTATAAAACCAAAATGATGTTCCAACGGCTTGCTTGTCCTTACCTAACTTACAATATTGAATAAAATTGGTCCCCAACATTTTTTTTCCAAGATCAGACATTCCTTAACCGTTTGTGATAAAAACAAAGTTGATTCTTTTCACATTGTGTGCTTGTTCAAATTTAAACTTAGTTTTTCGTTACCTCACAAAAAATGTCTAGAAACTGAATTATCTTTTTAACCTAAACCTAACCTTTTTAAATCGAAATATGGTGGTATCTTCTTTTCCGTGGAAATCGCACCCACAAAACACTACAAAAATACCACCTGCTTCATTTTAATCGGGAAGTCTCGAAACATCAACTAACATTGCTGATCTTGGATAAGTTTGTTTATTTCATAAAACTTGTTTTAATGTTCCCTTTTCACGTGATATTTTTCTAGGCTACTGCGATAAGGACTGAAATGCTTCGACAATCAACATAAATATAGAGCCTTTAATCTAACGTGTTCTCCTTTATGCTACAAGGTGCACTAGTATAGAGCATCGCATCATCGGTAGGGTTCACGTATATTTGAATGGGAATATTACACGGGTCATCGCCCCAGATCTGAGTTTCAGGAACTTATTTCGAATAAATTGTAATTTGGTTGTATTACTTGTGGAACGATGTAATAAACACATACACGTATATTACCCATCAAAACAGAAGGATACAGAGCGAACTATACACAGTGCATGCGCATCAACACTGACCTCAAACATGTTTAAATATTTGACAATTATGAAACCATCCTACTGACTTGTCGTAGGTAATGTAATTTGCTGTCAACAAAACTAATATAATGCACACTTTGATATTAAAAAAAAATCATATGCATATACATATTTTTTTTTTAATAAAGGAGATGATGCTGATTTATTTGCTATGTTATTTTGCCCAATCCAACTTTGCCTTCTTCTGTACTCGGAATTAACTGCTGCTCACACCCCATCAACTCTATGTTTTTTGTTGGCTTATCACAATGTACAACCTGCAATTAATAATTGTCTACATATGACATGGCATGACGAAATGATGACACCAATACATACAATTTTAGATTTGTGTGTGCTATTCATTGTCAAAGAAAGTGCATACAAGTTTAAACGAACAAATATAGGTTCCTTAAAATTATTCAGTTATCATGTAAGTGTGTGGAAAAATAGATTTCCTCATTTGCATGGCCATAACGGGGAAGTTACCAGAACAGAATCCTGTTAACTCGAGAATTCGCACAATACGCTTACTTAATTGTAATAAAGGTAACAAAATAATACAATTAAATAATCATGAAGACATGTACAGTCTTACACACAAAAAAAACACCTATTTTCATTATCGAGATGACGTATTAGGGGGCATGCCAGTAACAATCAGTAAAGGATGCATTTATTTCTAAATTATTACTTATTCAATCTAATAACGTTTTGATTCTCAAAATGACACAATACAATGTTCATTTCCTTGTCTGCAAAATAAAACTTTACGTATGGTTTGTAATAAGCTCTGTCTTTTCAACAATCAACAACTGGCTGGGCCAGCGAAACAGCGTTGTCTCCGCATTAATCACGACACACCGGTTAAGTTAATTTGCATATGAGTGCAAGGAATGCACCGTTTTCTCGGTTTGACGCACTAGTTGAAAGAGTTGTGTCTGCCATACAAATTTACATTATAGGTAACTATATATCTTGTGTATATGATTTTGTATATCAGTATTATACACTTGCTTTCAAGCTTTGTGACTCGATGTGACTCTGTCCTTTGTAACTTGCTGAAAACCCATTTAAATGTGTAGTGTAATCGGTCTATGGACTGACAGTATACAGGGTGGCCCCCAAAAAAACGGAACGGGGCACTTCCCAAAATATAATACCACATTGTTTATGTTCATCGAATAGTGTGTCTTTTCCAATGAAAAACGATACCAAGAACAGTAATTTTGGTCAGGTCGTTTTTGTTTAAGGGCGCTGTGAGTGAGACCATGTCAGGTGCCGATTTATGTCGATTTCGACCTAGTCAATGCCAGTTTAACCGCACTCCTTGCCCGTAATACCATTCAGCGACGATGCCTATTCTCTCGGCACACGGCTGAGTGCACACTAACAATAGTGCGCGATGCTCAACGCTATGAACGGCGGTTCGTGCGATTCATCAAGCGCTGGCTCAATACAAATTGACAAAAAAGAGAACCTGACATGGTGTCACTCACAGCGCCCTAAAACAAAAACTACACGACCAAATTGACTGTTCTTGTTATCGTTGTTCATTTGAAAAGACACTCTATCCGATAGACATTTGTTACTATATTTTTGGAAGTGCCCCGTTCCGTTTTTGTTGGGCCACCCTGTATTAGTATTAGCTGGTTAACCAATTCAAGCCTGTACAATATTTTGGTATAACATGTATTTTCCATCAGTCCCTCCGAAATATTTCTGGGAAATGTCCTAAATGGGTAATGAATTTCGAAACAGTAAGGGATATTTCCTTTCATTGTTTTTTCCTTCAAAGCATTCATGTATACCAAACAGTACTTGTATATTCTGTTCCCAATATAATCACAGTAAACATTAACCACTTACCTAAGGCTAAAGCATCCTGTGGAGTGTTTCACAAAGATCCAAAGTATAACTTAACACTTAAGTTGGACTTAAACATTATGGAAAGCAATTAGATTCTTCAATTGCTAAACAAGTTCTTTAAACTGGCCTACAATTTTGATACAAATCATTAACATTTTCTTTTATTAAAGAGACATTGATTAAAGAGAGTTTTTTGTTGTTGAAAGTTTCACATATTCACATAATTTAGATAAAAGTTTCAAATATTTACATTTTGGTCTCTTGACTATGTTCATTCCAAAGCTCCAAATGGCTGCCATATTTGTTTTTAGTCCAACTGAGTATTAACTTAGAGTTGGGATCTTTATGAAACATCCCCCTGGTTGGGATTTCAGTCAGACATACCTTTGATATGTATTTGTCATCATTATTGACATCTATTATGTGCAATATGACATTCATGTAAATACCAGTACTAAGTAGAATGGGCAATGTGTATCGTGTACTAGCTTTGTATTCACCTTTATGGGATACTGCTGAGATATTTAACCAGAATTCAGAGAAAGTTTATCATTCATTTAATATACATTCCTCTTGTATCTTTCATCTTTCCACCAAAACAAAGTATGTTGTAATCCTATTATTCCTTCATGATTTAGTACTAATCATTTACTAAATCATTTAGTACTAATCATTTACTAAATCATTTTCTGTGGATTTTCATTTTCATTTGGAGAAAAGTTCATCATTTATTTGATATACATTCCTCTTTTATCTTTCATCTTTCCCCAAAAAATAAAGTACATTGTAATTGTATTTTTCCTTAGTACTATAGTACTACTGTATATAGTACTATTCATGTAGTAACTCATATTCTGTGGATTTTTATTACTGTAAGGCATCGATAGAAAGCAAAGTTAATAATACCTGTATAATAATGTAGAAAGCATTTTCTATACACAACTGTGCTATGTTATATTTATGCATGTCTTTCTTCTGTGACACATATTACTTAACACTCCAGAAAAAAAACAGGCACTTCTGTAGGTTCCAATTGAATTTGTGACATCCCACCTATCCAAATGTGTAGTAGGGTCTATTTTGTTTTGTGATTAGCTCAAATGATAACCCCTTTCAAAATGTTTCATTCCAGCAAGTTACATAAGGCTAGGGGGCTAGAGCCTCTCAAGAGTTTTGAAATTGCACAATAAGCTCATGTTTTGGGCTCAAATTGGATTATTTTGGCAGATAACGTATCATTTTCGGCAATATTGCTTCATTTTGGAAGGACAAATCGGCTACTTTTAGTTCAAAATTGATCCAGCCTTGGTAGAATTCCAGTTATTTTTCAGAAAAAAAAACAAAGAAGGATAATTGTTACTGGGACAAGCTACTTTAAAAAGCCTTCAGAAAAATGCATGTCTGCCAATGCAATGTGTGCATTAATTCACATGATTGTCAAACGGGTTTGCCTCCCTCGTGTGCTAGTAATATCATAAAGGGCTGACTAAGACTGGCAATTTAGTTTTCATATTTGTTTTTTATTTCAATATATTTCACCAGGGTGGCCCATTCAACCATAAGTTGATCTCCCATGGGGCCCTGGGATACAGTAAACAAACATAATATAAACATGAATTATACATGTCGTTACAAAAACATTTGAACAATTAATTTATTCACTTTCTTTGTATTCAGTTTGCTTCATATTTTCACTGTATATTACACAATATATTATACAATATATTATACTATTTAGATCATTGATTTGATAATAAGTCTTTTACCTCCTGTATTTAAAAAAATACAAAAATAACATTGTCAAAATATACCGGTTTGTGCTTCTCTCGGCATGATCTATAGTATTCATTTTATTCATATCTATCATGTTTGTGTGATTAAAAAAACAAAAGTTAAACACAACTGCTAATTTCCTTTGTCAATACAACGTTGTATTGTATCGGGTATTGACACTGCAATCCTAATGTTGATGTTTGCAAGTTTAAAATAATTTATGTGTGGAATACGAGCAAATAATTTTTTGTCTAAATGTATAGCGAATATTTTGTCTTGCTTAGAATAAATCATGTCTCTTCTACTTGGGCTTTGTAACATTTAGAAAAGCGCTGTATAAATGTCCATGTTATTCTTATGTTATGTTGTGTAGTGCTTTGTTATTTAATGGTAAATCTAATGTCATATACAATATGTTCATTACTGAACGTAATAACTTGTACGAGAAATTCGCTTTTAGTAGTGACCACCTGTATATAAAGGCCACCAGTCTGAAATGCGGCATCTTTATTTCCATTTGTATGTGAATGTCACTTGTCCACATAGGCTTAATCTTTGTTTCCCTTGCAAGGCCTCTATAGACAGGTTTGAGAGTGTAAACTGAAGTCATGATTTCAATAAAATGATATATCAACGTCCAGTCATTTAGGTTTATTTGTCTTTGTGCTATTTTTGTACAAGTAAAACAGTTACGATTATGAAATAGAACTATCTAGTGCGATTTTGTATGATAGAGTAACAGTATGTATATTAACATTGGATGTTAGTTATAAACATTATATGATGTATATGTAAGATTGTTGTATAATGTATATATAAAGTAATCATTGTTACTATAAATATACCAATGCATGCTCCTGGAGTGATAATGTGAAAATATAATTATATTAAATGTAATATGTTTCATGTCGTGTTCATTATGCAGTACCGTAGCTTGTTCATTTGCAATCATGTTCATTTGGTTTTGTAATTTATATTTGCATTGTATGGTCATTATTTTAATGTCAGAGTTATGCATTCAATGTTTGGGTATGTACAAGTATATTATGGCCATGATGGAACTTTATACAAAGCGTGAAATTAAACATTTAACAAATTGAGTAAAATTTATTTTGAGAGAGAAAAAAAGAGAATGTATTAGAGATTATTTATGAAATTATTAGTGGCAATATGTGTGTATATAACTATGAATATATATTATATATATAACCTTATTCTCTGGTGTACTAATTATATATTGGAATGCTGATGTAAACCTATCAAAGGTGTCATTCAATTCTACACAGTAAAATTGGGGTTTGTTTGTATGGGGTTATCGGAAAATTAACAGTAGTGTAATATAACTTCAATTTCTCAAATTTCTTTGTACACTTTATGCCATTCAAGTCCATTCAATCCAATCAGATGTATTTCAATTCATTTACATTCTGCTATTTCATTCAGGTTTTAATATCAAATTTAAACATGAAGATCACTAAGATCAATGTTCAATAATATTTCCGTGTATAAAAGCTGTAACATATAATGATAGAACACATTGATTTAAAGCTGTTATGCAATGTAAAAACTCTGGTTCTTTACTACACATAATTATGTATACCATTGGAATGCATTTGAATGTATAACTTGATGTATTATTGGATGGGAGACACGCAAACATATATGTGATCATTTTCAACTGACTTAAATATATCACAAATTTTCTTTAGGCGCTCAAACATTGTTTTAGATCAGGTGTTCACTAAACACAAACATACATTTCGGATGGTGACAGTAAACGAGGGGTCCCAGGCGTAAATAATGTTTAAAAATTGATACATCATTACAAAAATAATAAATCACCAACCCCCATGGCCTGGCTAGGGATGTAACAAACATGCCAAGCCACACTATTTTACTGACAACTGTTAATATGGTACCATTTAGATTGTTTTTGTATACTTGAGATTCTAATGATATGTGTATTAGTATTTGGAATTGAGTCCTTATTGTATTGAATTAAATGTTTATTATCAAAATCATTCATCATTTTATTATTCAATATGTGTTCATGATATTTATGTTCCCTTCTTTATATGAATGAATGTTATTTGGTTTTTCATTGAGAAAATTCTGATTATGTTACAAACGATACCCACTGCAGCTGTATTCCATTAATAGGCAAATGTAGAATACACGTTTGTTACCAAACTTACATGTATCTTCAGCATTAAAATCTAAATATGTTGAACTAATTAGCAGCACTTTTCCAATTTTCAATCAAAAACATCAATAGGGCTCAATTTAATCAAACTTTATCAAATGTTGTAAATTATCAGTTACTGTAACTACTTTGTCAACAGCCAACTGGCATGGTGCATTAGTTGTTGCCATGGTAAATGCACACAGTGGACATATGTCACATTTACTTATAGGGAAATAAAAAAAAAAAATGGTATATATTATGATGATGTATTATTGAATTATTTGTTTTTGTAAATGACTATCAAGACCTTTATCAATTATGTCAGGAAATTCAATGCTTTAAAGTCATTTAAAGTCATATGTAATTGTGGCTCATAGTACTATAATGTACTCCCTACCGATTAATATGGTTAGAATAATAATAATCCCTGTAATAATTGAAAACATACTATAATCCATACAGAGTATTATGGTTGGTTAGAATAATAATACTACCTGTAATTATTGAACCGTTGTAACTCTGATTGTAATGAGACTGAATCGTCTGGTTATCATTAGGCCAATGCTCCTTCTTACAATGAAATATCCATGTAATAAAGAGATTATCTCATTGTTTGTCGTTATGACAGTAAATTATAATTGTGACGACATGTTGTTTTTATCATTGTGTTCGAATCATCGATGTTGCTTTTGTTATCGTGTTTGTGCTTGAGTAATGTTTTTTTTGTTTCTCAAAATCAATGTATGTGCATGTGTGTATAATGTACGTTTATTTTGTGCTAAATTAGCATGTATGCATTGTGTGTATTTATTTATGTGTTTGTGCGCGCATGTGCGTGCGTGTGTTTGTGTCTGAGTTTGGAGTGTGTGTGTCTGCGCGTGACATCTACTAACATTGCTGTATATTTAGTAAACCTGTCGTTATGTTCCATTTTTATGGGATTTATTTCTAGGCTACAACGTATAAGGACTACAGAAAGCATCGAAAATCGACATAAACATAAAGCCTGTATTCTAACGTGTTCGCCTGTATGCTATGAGGTGCACTAGTGCATCGCCTCATCGATAGGGTTCACTTATATTTGAATGTGAATATTGCAAGGGTCACCGCATCACTTCTGAGTTTGAGGAACGATACATGGAACAAAAACATCTATTACCAATCAACACACACTTAACGAAATATACATGGTGCATGAGCATCAGCAGTTTCCTTAGCACTGTGTGCGCCTTACAGGCAACTGGCTGGAATACTCCCTAGTGACTGGAAAATGTGCACTTCGTGTGCAGTATATAGCAGCAATTTATTAGGCTCTATTTAGGCAAAACGGCTCTTCCAATTTGATTATTTACTTAATACATTATGAGCACATGTTTTCCAACGCGGGCCCCAATTAGACAATACTTCGTCATTCAATACAGCTTGTCAATAAATGTTTCGGCTGAATAACTCTTTTCATCATTACATTACTGAAATTCTCACGCTCGTCAGACGTGGAACAAGGTGAATATTGTGTTTTCATATTTCTCCCGTTAGCTACAAAACATTTCCAGGTTTTGCCGGGAAGAGGACCATATATACATACATTTCTTAGCGCCTTTTTAGTGAACGGCCCATATGAGGCAAACGTAAATGCACTGTAAAGCATGCATTAATTTTCGAAATACTAGCCCTATTTCATTCAATAACTTTTTAATTTGTCATACGCCACAATATTATAAGTTGTATTTCCATGCTTGAAAACAAAACAGTATATGCCTCCAAACGTTCATTTTACTTTCGCAGAGCTTATACAGATATACTGTGAATGTAAATGTTTGAAGCTCCAATTTCGATAACAATACCAAGGCGAGCGAACATGCGTTTTCTTTCAAGGCTGACTGCCTCCACATCAACCATCGATGGTATTAAAGGACAATAAAACACAAGCAAAATTATGCTTTCAAAGACTTGAAGTGATTATGAGGAATAATCTCTGAAAGTTAGAGCACAATCGGGCAAGAAACAAGAAAACTATGGCTCTTTGAAGATGTCCATTTATTCCTATGGGGAACTCAAATTGGCAACGCACTCTGATGTGTGTACTACAATAACTCCCCATATGTTTTGTACACAAATGTTCCCATTTTTACAGTTTTCTTCATAGTCACACTTTTCCATTCCCCAACCCATGATATTTATGTATCAAATAATGCATTCTACACAAAATACGTTGAACTCAAACGAAGGGTAAACATAAATTTTGAGAAAATTTAACAAAATTGAAATTTTGTGTACAAAATGTATGAGGAGAAGTTCACAACTTTGCCAGAGTGTGTTGCCAATTTGAATCATTCGTATGAATAAATGGCTCTTTCCAAAGAGCCATAGTTTTCCTATTTCTTGATAGATTGTGCTCAAATTTTCAGGGACTATTCATAATATTTAGTGTCTCATAGTGCATACAACAATTTGTCTGGATTTCATTGTTCGTTAACCCAAACTGAATTTGGTACAACCTGCATTCTTTATAGACCCCAGCCCGAGTATTTTCGGGACCACCCTTGAGTAATCAAACACAAGCCACGTTTATTTGTATATTGGTGCAATGCATACATCGCCTTCTCGGTCTGCCGCTCTAGTTGAAAGAGTGTCTATTTTTATTTCATTATGTTAGTTAAGTTCTGAATCAGATTTATCATACATACATTATTTTACTACGTGCACATAATCAGTTAAAAAGGCAGTAAACTGTAGTCTGTGCCAAAAGAGTGATTCAAAAGTATGCTCCTGGTAGTTCAATGGATGTTGGATTTACTTTTTCATTGCACAGTTTTTAGGCATATTATATGGAAAGACATGATTTTTTCTAGTAATGAGTATATGTGGCGTGGTTTCTATGAAATGTACAGATACTATATGATCTAAATCTTCAGATGAATTGAATATCAGAATTTTCTGGACATTGTCACAAATTTGTTAGGCCACACATCCTGCGGGGTGTATTTTCTTCAAAGCTGCATGGCCATCTATCGCTATGAAGAGACAGCGGCATACTAGCAGAGACGGACGAATATAACTTCCAAGCCAACACGGGAGATATGTATTATTTTGGAACAGAGGATTTACAGAAGAAAATTGTTCCGCAAAAAGAAATACGTCACTTCAAGTTCAAGTCAGTTGACATATATGGTTCATGTTACGAAAGAGGGTAATAAGGAAGTGGTATAGCAAGGGAAGGTGCAAAATAAAATGTTTCCCAAAACATCTTATAATATGGAGGAGTGAGACAAATAATGTCATATATAGCAGTGAATTCCTTGCACATTGGTAAACATTTATTGAAATTATGTTGTATGTAAAAAGTTAATTGTACCAGCTTGTAGCAAAATGTATCATCTAGAAAACACATAATCCGATGACACGCTCTGGCCATGACTCACACTTTTGAACGCATCGCAAATGTTACAACTGCAGCTGCGCCATGGCCCCTCAAATATTTTTCTTATCATAAACTGACATTGCAGAGAAAACTTGTATAGACACAACATTCTATTTGCAGTATGTACATATATGACGAGAAACGAACATACAATAGATCAGATTAGGAAAGAAATACACTAAGTAGTTTTATCCATAAATTTAGGCATTACATACTGTATTATGTTCTGTAAATAAACTTTCTTTTTGCCAGGAAAGCGATATTTAGAATGAGAACATGGCATGTGCTAAAAAAAAATCACTCGCTGATGCATTCAGAACAGGAAAGCTCAGTAGGGTGAAATATAGAATAAGTAATAATGGAGTAGATGTGAACAAGGAACAGAATGATCGATGGAAAGCCTTGTGCGCAGCATCACAGAGAGGTCATCTCGACACAGTGAAATATCTGATAAGTCAAGGAGCTGATGTAAACGAGGTAAATGATGATGGATCGACAACCCTGCACTTAGCATCACGGGGAGGTCATCTCAATACAGTAAAATATCTGATAAGTCAAGGATGTGATGTAAACAAGGGAGCTAATAATGGATGGACAGCCCTTCATTCAGCATCACAGGGAGGTCATATCGATACAGTTAAATATCTGATAAGCCAAGGCGCTGATGCCAACAAGGGAGATAATACTGGATGGACAGCCCTTCATTCAGCATCACAGGGAGGTCATATCGATATAGTTAAATATCTGATAAGCCAAGGCGCTGATGCCAACAAGGGAGATAATACTGGATGGACAGCCCTTCATTCAGCATCACAGGGAGGTCATATCGATATAGTTAAATATCTGATAAGCCAAGGCGCTGATGCGAACAAGGGAGATAATGCTGGATGGACAGCCCTTCATTCAGCATCACAGGGAGGTCATATCGATATAGTTAAATATCTGATACGTCGAGGTGCTGATGTGAATAAAAGAAAGATTGATGGATGGACAGCTCTTCATTCAGCATCACAGGAAGGTCATCTCAATACAGTTAAATATCTGATAAGCCAAGGCGCTGATGCGAACAAGGGAGATAATGCTGGATGGACAGCCCTTCATTTAGCATCACATGGAGGTCATATCGATACAGTTAAATATCTGATCAGTCAAGAGGCTGGTGTGCAAAGACGGGACATCGACGGCAAGACAGCTTTACATGTCTCTGTGGCGAGGGGCAACTTTGAAGTTACTTCGTTATTGTTACATTCAGAATGGCAACTAGATGAGAAAGACAGCAAAGGACGGGGAGCCCTACATCTTGCAGCAAGGGCAGGTGATCTCCGCACCGTAGAGCTTCTGATAAATCACAGATCCAATTTGTTTGCTACAGATTCCGTCGGTAATACACCTCTTCATTATGCACTGTCGTCAGGATTTTTGAATGTGGCAACATTACTTGCACGTAGAGGTGCAACTCCAGTTGATTCACATATGCCAAGTGAATCAACAAAGGCTCTATTTGTTGCTTCCGGGAAAGGTCAACTTGACGTTGTCAAGGTGCTTCTCGATGAAGGCGCGAATCTCAATTGCCGTGTCACAGTCACAGGTGGATCTACTGCCTTACATACAGCGTCATCAAAGGGTCAGCTCGAGGTTGTAGAGTATCTAGTGGGTCAAGGAGCCGACTGGAACCTGCAAGATCGTGATGGACGCACGCCTCTGCACCACGCATCGCAGACTGGTCATGTCGATGTCGTGAAATGTCTACTGAGCAAAGCCACAGGAACATCCTTACTACATGGAACGGTAAGGAATGATGCATACAAGGTTGATATGGATGCGATACCCGATATTGATAACCGTATTATTGTTCATAAAGAGTTACATCCGTGTAATAAATCAACGTTAATGAGATCTAGTAACTTTCTTGACATTTGCAAAAAGTGATGAATGTGTGATCAAATGTGTATTTCTGTGATCCGCTGTTTCATTTTACTTATACATAATTAACGAAAATGAAAGATATATTCGCTAACTCATTGCAATGATTTTGAACACAGTAATAACTTTCCAGTGGATAATCAAACAAATCCTAACATTTCAATCGTAAATATGTTTTTTACAAAAAGAAAACTGCAAACAATGAGCGAACCACAAGAGTTTTAAGTAAGTTGTGATACTAGATCCCTTCAATGATAAATCAAACACGGTAAATGAATGTTTGCAAGTCATTCGTGGTTTCTGATAAGTTATTTCCATGACGTGCCCCCCCCCCCCCCCCCCCCAAGTCGACTTTGTTTAATGGGAATCTAGTAACTTTGTTGACATGTGCAAAAAGGGATGAATTGTTGATCCAATGTATATTGTTGTTATTTGATATCTCCACTGAGTGTTGTGTGAAAATGTCAAGTTAAATAGACTTTATATGGCCGAGTTATGATCGAAAATGCAAAGTGACATTCACTGACTCATTGCACTCACTTTGTACACGGTTCTGACGATCCATTGGATAATTTGACACTGGACACTTTAAATATCGTTTTAACGAAAGGGAAATTTGTAAAACCGAAACCTGTCCCATGCTTTTTGTGTTAATAAGAATACAATTTCAATTGAATTTTGAGGATTTGGACAATGTTACTAAGTCCCTTCAATGCGCTGTGAATATCTGTATAATTAAACGAAATGAGACTACCAACCTTTTCATATGTAAATGCCAATATTTTGAATATTTGTGAGATTTCAGCAATTGTTATTTATTTGCAACAGTAGTCGTATTCAATTAATCAAAGAAGTAATTAATATTTGTTTTATTTTCATGATGTTCTTCCTTTCGGTCATTACGTTTGACAAAGGTATCACATTCGTCAACATTCGTCAACCAACAAGACAGCCGTGGTTTCACTGCTGTCCACCTTGCAACGCAACGGGGACATATCGCAACAGTTGAGACGTTAATACGTCACGGCGCTGATCCAAACCTTGCATCAAATGAGGGACAAACATGTCTGCATATCGCCATCAAAAACTGCAACAGGAATGATTCAAAACCAAGGACAGTAACTCAGAACCAAGAGGTAATGGGTGATCATGTTACAGAAAGTGTCACGATTGATTGTAAAGTTGCAATTAACTGCAAGTCAGAACATAATATGTGTATGTTATGAGTACTGTATCGGGATTTAAACAGATTATTAGTTGACATCACTTGAGACATTGGCAATTTGTGTACTCTCATGTTCGATTAAAGGGACTTCAGTGTTTTCAATTTTCTATTTCGTTCACAAGATATTTACGAAGTGTTTAGATGTTAAGCTGCCTACGCGATAATATAAGCCGTGTACACAGTATGTGCAATAAGTTAGTGAATATCACAATAGTAAACATGTAATGAACGTGACATATTCAAACATTACATTGTGGATATATCAAATCACACCAATACACAATTTATTAATGACTCATCACCTGTTGCACTGGTCAACATATTTACTAGATCCTTTAACATATATTATTATTATATAGCATGTGTTGAACTGTATAATTACGTACTAATTTTGCTTATATTATCCCATTGCATATAATACATATTTCAGATGTCTGAAGACATCTCCAGAAATGTGTTATCTCCGAACAAAGCCTTGCTCTTCTACCTCTTGGAAAATGGAGCTACGCCTGATAAACCGGACAACGAAGGCAACCTACCTATCCAGTATACCAAAGATGAAACCGTCAGGCGCATGATACACTTGAGGTAGAGCACAACAAATTATTACATTATTAATGCATACTTACTGTGATTTGGACAATGCATAGATGTTTATGCTTAAATAGTGTCTTAGTTCGATTTTACTCATGATCAACTTGTAGATAGTCTTTCTGTCATTGACACTATGACGATTACTGTACTATCCTGTTTATATGTCATGTTGTGTTTTCTTTGGTTATTTACAAGACAGATTGTCTTTGCAACCATGTGTGACCAAATTGAATGAAATATACCTCTCTATACTTGGCTATCAATTAAAAGTATGTTTCACCTAATAAGGTGGAAGTTGCATTAAGTTTGTTCTCTACAGTGAATTGACATTTCATTCAATTCAACTCAACTATGCTTACATGTTCATGTCAAATATAGGACTGACTCTGGAAGTATAACCCCGAAGTGCAAAGGTAAGACATTGAAATTATTGAAATTATTTTTACTAACGTAACTTCATTTATTTCGTAAATGTAGTGCCACTTACACCTAAATGTGACACATAACTTAGCAGCGGAGACGGTTATCGAAGAAGAAGTGTGATGTTTAGAAAGAAAATATTTGTTTAAATCACAAAACAATGAATCATTATTATACAGTTGTTAACTGGTGGTGGAGGGATCATCACGGAATGTTCCATCCGAGTGATTTTAAATGCTATTTAGGGAAGGGTAAATAAGTCCCGAGACGTAGTCGAGGGACTTATTTTCTTCACGAAATAGCATTTAAAATCCCGAGGATTGGAACATTCCATGATTCCATGATTCCATGTCTCTGTGGCGAGGGGCAACTTTGAAGTTACTTCGTTATTGTTACATTCAGAATGGCAACTAGATGAGAAAGACAGCAAAGGACGGGCAGCCCTACATCTTGCAGCAAGGGCAGGTGATCTCCGCACCGTAGAGCTTCTGATAAATCACAGATCCAATTTGTTTGCTACAGATTCCGTCGGTAATACACCTCTTCATTATGCACTGTCGTCAGGATTTTTGAATGTGGCAACATTACTTGCACGTAGAGGTGCAACTCCAGTTGATTCACATATGCCAAGTGAATCAACAAAGGCTCTATTTGTTGCTTCCGGGAAAGGTCAACTTGACGTTGTCAAGGTGCTTCTCGATGAAGGCGCGAATCTCAATTGCCGTGTCACAGGTGGATCTACTGCCTTACATACAGCGTCATCAAAGGGTCAGCTCGAGGTTGTAGAGTATCTAGTGGGTCAAGGAGCCGACTGGAACCTGCAAGATCGTGATGGACGCACGCCTCTGCACCACGCATCGCAGACTGGTCATGTCGATGTCGTGAAATGTCTACTGAGCAAAGCCACAGGAACATCCTTACTACATGGAACGGTAAGGAATGATGCAAACAAGGTTGATATGGATGCGATACCCGATATTGATAACCGTATTATTGTTCATAAAGAGTTACATCCGTGTAATAAATCAACGTTAATGAGATCTAGTAACTTTCTTGACATTTGCAAAAAGTGATGAATGTGTGATCAAATGTGTATTTCTGTGATCCGCTGTTTCATTTTACTTATACATAATTAACGAAAATGAAAGATATATTCGCTAACTCATTGCAATGATTTTGAACACAGTAATAACTTTCCAGTGGATAATCAAACAAATCCTAACATTTCAATCGTAAATATGTTTTTTACAAAAAGAAAACTGCAAACAATGAGCGAACCACAAGAGTTTTAAGTAAGTTGTGATACTAGATCCCTTCAATGATAAATCAAACACGGTAAATGAATGTTTGCAAGTCATTCGTGGTTTCTGATAAGTTATTTCCATGACGTGCCCCCCCCCCCCCAAGTCGACTTTGTTTAATGGGAATCTAGTAACTTTGTTGACATGTGCAAAAAGGGATGAATTGTTGATCCAATGTATATTGTTGTTATTTGATATCTCCACTGAGTGTTGTGTGAAAATGTCAAGTTAAATAGACTTTATATGGCCGAGTTATGATCGAAAATGCAAAGTGACATTCACTGACTCATTGCACTCACTTTGTACACGGTTCTGACGATCCATTGGATAATTTGACACTGGACACTTTAAATATCGTTTTAACGAAAGGGAAATTTGTAAAACCGAAACCTGTCCCATGCTTTTTGTGTTAATAAGAATACAATTTCAATTGAATTTTGAGGATTTGGACAATGTTACTAAGTCCCTTCAATGCGCTGTGAATATCTGTATAATTAAACGAAATGAGACTACCAACCTTTTCATATGTAAATGCCAATATTTTGAATATTTGTGAGATTTCAGCAATTGTTATTTATTTGCAACAGTAGTCGTATTCAATTAATCAAAGAAGTAATTAATATTTGTTTTATTTTCATGATGTTCTTCCTTTCGGTCATTACGTTTGACAAAGGTATCACATTCGTCAACATTCGTCAACCAACAAGACAGCCGTGGTTTCACTGCTGTCCACCTTGCAACGCAACGGGGACATATCGCAACAGTTGAGACGTTAATACGTCACGGCGCTGATCCAAACCTTGCATCAAATGAGGGACAAACATGTCTGCATATCGCCATCAAAAACTGCAACAGGAATGATTCAAAACCAAGGACAGTAACTCAGAACCAAGAGGTAATGGGTGATCATGTTACAGAAAGTGTCACGATTGATTGTAAAGTTGCAATTAACTGCAAGTCAGAACATAATATGTGTATGTTATGAGTACTGTATCGGGATTTAAACAGATTATTAGTTGACATCACTTGAGACATTGGCAATTTGTGTACTCTCATGTTCGATTAAAGGGACTTCAGTGTTTTCAATTTTCTATTTCGTTCACAAGATATTTACGAAGTGTTTAGATGTTAAGCTGCCTACGCGATAATATAAGCCGTGTACACAGTATGTGCAATAAGTTAGTGAATACCACAATAGTAAACATGTAATGAACGTGACATATTCAAACATTACATTGTGGATATATCAAATCACACCAATACACAATTTATTAATGACTCATCACCTGTTGCACTGGTCAACATATTTACTAGATCCTTTAACATATATTATTATTATATAGCATGTGTTGAACTGTATAATTACGTACTAATTTTGCTTATATTATCCCATTGCATATAATACATATTTCAGATGTCTGAAGACATCTCCAGAAGTGTGTTATCTCCGAACAAAGCCTTGCTCTTCTACCTCTTGGAAAATGGAGCTACGCCTGATAAACCGGACAACGAAGGCAACCTACCTATCCAGTATACCAAAGATGAAACCGTCAGGCGCATGATACACTTGAGGTAGAGCACAACAAATTATTACATTATTAATGCATACTTACTGTGATTTGGACAATGCATAGATGTTTATGCTTAAATAGTGTCTTAGTTCGATTTTACTCATGATCAACTTGTAGATAGTCTTTCTGTCATTGACACTATGACGATTACTGTACTATCCTGTTTATATGTCATGTTGTGTTTTCTTTGGTTATTTACAAGACAGATTGTCTTTGCAACCATGTGTGACCAAATTGAATGAAATATACCTCTCTATACTTGGCTATCAATTAAAAGTATGTTTCACCTAATAAGGTGGAAGTTGCATTAAGTTTGTTCTCTACAGTGAATTGACATTTCATTCAATTCAACTCAACTATGCTTACATGTTCATGTCAAATATAGGACTGACTCTGGAAGTATAACCCCGAAGTGCAAAGGTAAGACATTGAAATTATTGAAATTATTTTTACTAACGTAACTTCATTTATTTCGTAAATGTAGTGCCACTTACACCTAAATGTGACACATAACTTAGCAGCGGAGACGGTTATCGAAGAAGAAGTGTGATGTTTAGAAAGAAAATATTTGTTTAAATCACAAAACAATGAATCATTATTATACAGTTGTTAACTGGTGGTGGAGGGATCATCACGGAATGTTCCATCCGAGTGATTTTAAATGCTATTTAGGGAAGGGTAAATAAGTCCCGAGACGTAGTCGAGGGACTTATTTTCTTCACGAAATAGCATTTAAAATCCCGAGGATTGGAACATTCCATGATTTTCCCGACAACAAAGTTAACAACTGTTATATCATCTGACTATGATCTGTGACTATCATCTAAACAATCCGTTTCGTGGGCGTTGGACTTTCACTCACTCACACACACACATCACGCAATTAACAAAACACAACACAACACAACACACAGTACAGCCTATGCACAATACAGTCGATTTTCGTACGGAATTTGCTTCTCCACACTAATATCTCAACATGTTCCGATCACTACTTTTCTATATCGGAAATATGTGTTGATTGTTTCCTTCGATTGTGTTAATCAGGTAATTATCTGATCAAAGTGTACTGGAAATCGCTGATTTTCGTTTGATTTTGGTGCCTGCGAGGCTGCGAGAAGATCTGATTATCGTAGGGTACGGTATATAGCGGTACGATACGGTACCGTACTACGTACCATACATGTTTTGTAATGTTGATTGAATCGCGGGCGGGTGTCATTACTCTCTGGCCATAATGGTGTCATACCAAATTGACACCCCTGTCATGAACCGTGTTCAGCCAATCGCAGACGCGTATTTTACTAAGTCAGATGATATAACATTTTGTATGATCATACCAATTTATATGCTGTATTGGTAAACGTTATTGGTGTTACTGCCATGACCTAGTGAGAAATACGATGAAGCCATATTTACTGCGTGGTTTCTCCTAAGGATAATTGCATTGTTATTTGTTTGCATAATATTATTCGTTTTATATATTTATATTTAAATTCTTACTTCCCACAAACATGTTTCAGTAGGTAGTACCTGGCCTGTACGTTATACCATCACTGCTGATGGAAAGAAAATACACTTGAAAGAACTTAACGTTACCATCACAATTCCACCTGGTGCACTGGAGAAGGGAAGTCAACATGAAATCACAGTGAAAACAGTGACCGATGCTTCATGGATAGATATTTCAAGTAATGAGTCTTTGGCTTGCTATGGTATTCGGTGTGAAAGCAGCACGCCTCGTCTCAAGTTCGCTCGCCCCATGCACATGAAGATCCTGCACTCGGCTATGGTTTACAATTGTGACCAAATTCGTCCTTTCATGGTTTCCCGACCAAGTAATCGAGGAACAGGTATAATGTTATCACTGTCTTACATTAAGCAAAATAAAAACAAAACAAATTAGAATAGAAAGTGAATATGGCAAGTCGCGTAGAAAGGAGCAAAACCAGGAAAACTATTAAAGGGGACCACCAGGCAAAGAACAACACATTCTTATATGTTTTGGTACCGTTTTGTGATATCAAATAGATACCCAACATTTTGCAAAGGGTTGTGTAATTCATAAACAAAGCATACGGGCCAACCATTAGCGAGGGCGCCGATGCTATTCACGCGTACGTTTGTAGACAATAGATTCCAGGTCGATTCGTTCGCTCTGCACACATCGCAATTCACCGCACTCATCGCAGTCTTCGCAATTCAGACCGCATGAACGCATGCTTTAGAATCGTGATGCATTTCCAATTATATATATTTTTTTCTTTCTGGAAACATATTTTTGTGAACTTGTTGATGGAATGGAATACTTAAGATGTTACCTTTCTTTAATAAGAATATTATGTTTGGGTGGTGGTACCCTTTAAGAGATTAACATCTCGGATTTAGCATTAAAGTGAGAAAAACAATTATTGTCAGTTATAGCATTTTAAATGGAGTGTCCGCCATTTACAAGCAAACATTTTAAAGTTGCGAGATGATTGTCTTATATGAATGCAAATGTAATTTAAAAGCTTGCCTGAAAAATAGGGATTTAATTGTCCCTTTCGTGGAGCTATTTTAAGAACTAAAAATAATAAAGTCGACGGACCGTCGTTTGTACTGCATTACGAGTCTTTGCCGGTGCAAAATTTCGCTCACGTAAGTTGTCTGCGGGTTGCGGCGATTCCCCCAATGGCTGTGTATGAACCGCGCACAGATTGTGATCGAACAACGGCATATGCGAATACCAACCACAATAACCAAGACTCATAAAACTTGATATGTAATTGTTCATACTACATTTTCGAGACTGTTGTGTGGCATACCTGAAAGAAATGTTGTCTTTATAATACCTTTACATAAATAATTGCAATGTTCGTGTAATATCATGCTTAATTGGTTTAACACATTTATTAGCCGATATGTTATTCGATGACGGGATGATCTGTACACATTTGTTTTGTATTCGTAGAATCCAAATTACAGGGTTGTTTGATCTGAAATGTTATGTGGGTGTTACAATCATGCTCATCAGTATACTGGAAACTGTTCAGACGATTTGTAAATCGCGGACGCTCGCGCTAAGAGTGTCTACAATAATCCTGTGAAAATGATTAAGAAAATGATCAATCTCAAAAGTCTTATTTATGTTGTATATACCCACAAAATTGCGGAGGTTGAAAGAGGAACCATTGAATTTGGGTATCGATAAAGAAAAATTAACCTGTTCAGAAGTTTTTCACAGTACGAGGATCTTGAACTGTTTGATCTAAGAATGTTTTTGTTTGGCTACCTTGTAAAAACAGTAATTTAAAAAAAATGTTCATGCGCATTATCTTGTAAATAATGATTGCTTAAATAAAAGTTATCTTTTTTACATTGTCCATATGATTTCTATATTTTTAGAAGTTCACAAAGAATATATTTGCACGTAATTGAAAAATATTGACTAGGAAATTGTTCTTTTTATATAAGATTTTGAAATGTATAAGACTTGCTGGTGCCAGATCAATTTATCGATTTATTCCCCAAATGTCAGTTTGGTGTAAAAAGTGATTTCCTGGCTTTTTTCTTCATAACCAGGATAACACGTTATTCTAGAAAAGTGCTATCACTATGCAATTGCATATCTCAGCAGGGCTGGGTTCATCTACATTGACATTTCACTCCCAGAGCGTCCTACAAACTTGAGCAATACATGCAAAATGTAACCAGTGAATCCCATATTGGTGTTGATGTGTTGATATGTTACACAGATCCGGCAAAAGTGACGAAGATAAAGTCAGCATCTACTCCTGATGTTCTTCCGTACTGCAAGGTCAGCGAGAGATACTTTGAGCTTCACGTTGATTACTGTGCCGAGTGGTGGATACTACTTCCCATAGCGCAACACGTAGCTTGGAAGGAGCTCTTTTGCACTCCTTATATACCAGAACATGTGACCCCCGACGAGGGATGTAACGTTCAACTTCGCCTGAGTGATAAACTCGCATGTGTTGAACAGGTGATTTCCATGTTTACAATATCAATAACAGGACACACTAAAATTGACCAGTTATTTGTAAATAGTTTTAATTTTACCTAATAATGTGTAATTCATCACATCAACACAAGCCTCGGCCCTTAGTCATTTGTCCTATTGTTCATTGCTTGTTCTAATTCTAAAGAGAGCCTTTAGAAATATACATATTTATTTTGGTTAATTTCTATCTAAGAAAATAACGTCCGCGAATGACCAATCAATACACCATGCGATCTTTCTTTTGCCAAAGATCGGCGCTCGGACGTAATCACTTGAGGATGAAGAGTATTTTTGATTTGCAATTCTTTTGAAGACAATGGCCCGAATACTCAACTTGTGGCTCAACTTGTGCCTGGCCTTAAAGACAAAGATTACCGGTAACACTTTGCACCAGCATACTTATTGTCTCGTAGCTATGATCCCCGGTGATATTATAATTGTTTCCTTTCATTATCAAGTCAATCCCTTGAGAGCTGCTTATAAGCATCAGGACAATGGGCCATTTGAAATTAAGTTATAGTAAAGTCTGCCATCAGCCAAATTGCGTCCTGAATCTTCCTGGACACTGTACTGCTGGTGACCTGTTTCACTGTTATATTGTTAAAGGGATAGTTTAGTTTTAGTATAGAGGGCGCTACACAACAATTATTTTGTGAGATAATGAAAAGCTAATGTAAGCGTCAAATTTGAAAGAGCATACAATTTTAATGACATAATAAACTCTACTTGATCAAAATCGGTTTAGAAATGGTTGAAATATCCATGACATAACCATTTATAATATTTGTGGGGCCCCACAGTTATTCGATAATGTGGAACCAGCCGTTAACATTTTTCTTTTAATGCTTCTACTTTTCAAAAATGTACAAACAAGGTTTTTAGATAGTTCTTGTTTATCTCTCTATCTTATTACTATTTCAACGAGACATCACATGCACAATAATGTATAGGTTTTCTCGCTCAATTTTACACTTTTTTTCGATCGAATTCATTAAGGGTCATTCAAATTCACGCATTACCGCGTAATCGTTGGTATCGGTCTTCCAAATTGCGAATAAGTGCAAGCGAATTCATGCATACGCATTAGCTTTCGTGAATAGACAGAGAAGTTCATTTATGGGCATTCGAATTCGCGAATGTGCAGCCAACTGTCAACTGTCCTTTCGCGAATTCGAATGACCATTGATGAAAAGGTATGCTCTTTGTGCAAGTGATTTTGAACGACTTTTTACGAATTCGAATGCTGCTTTGACACGGCGATCGCAAATCGCGCGAATTCGTTTGCTCCTTTTATCAATTCGAATGACACAATCGCAAAATTGAGCGGGAAAACCTATATCTTAAATGGTTGAAACCAATGAGTTTCTAGAGGGCACCCTTTTCAGTTTTAACGGCTCTTTTTGTTTTAATGATAACAGGCTTTTGACTTATTCATTTGTAATTTTGTATTCTTTTCGGACATGTTGGAGTTATGACTATTAGTTTGTAATACAGGGTGGCCCCCAAAAAACGGAACGGGGCACTTCCCAAAATACAGCAACACAAGTATTATGTCCAACGGATAGGGTGTCCTTTCCAATGAAAAACGATACCAAGAACAGCCATTTTGGGTGAGTAGTTTTTGTTCTAGGGTGCTGTGAGTGACATGATGTCAGGTTCCGTTTTTTTGTAAATTGTTACCTAGTCAGGGCCAGTAAAACCGTACGCACCGCCTTTCATAGGTATACACACAGCGCATCATTGACAGTGTGCACTCAGCCGTGTGCCGAGATAATGGGCATGGTATTACGGGCACTGAGTGCGGTTCTACTGGCCCTGACTAGGTAAAAATTGGCACCTGACATGGTCTCACTCACAGCGTCCTAAAACAAAAACTACACGACCGAAATTACTGTTCGTGGTATCGTTTTTCATTGGAAAAGACATCGTAGCCGATGGACATAAATAGTTTGGTACTATATTTTGGGAAGTGCCCCGTTCCGTTTTTTTGGAGCCACCCTGTATAATGGTGCAAGTTTGGGTTATAAAAATTCAGTTTCACCAGAACTGTACTCTCTTTACCGAAACTCAACTATCCCTTTTTAGAATTGAATTGGAAAGGGCCCATTGTCCTGATGCGTATAAGCAGCTCTCAAGGGATTGACTTGATGATGAAAGGAAACCATTATATATCTCCGTGGACAATAGTTACGAGACAATAAGTCTGCTGGTGTTACCGGTAGTCTTTGTCTTTTAGACCAGGCACAAGTTGAGCCACAAGTTGAGGATTCGGGCCAATGTCCTTAACCATATGTTTACTACGCGACAAATCATCAAATACCCATCCTTATAAACCAACAACATTTCGTCTCAGGAACCCGGCTGCTAGATAATGTGTTTGGCGCAAACACATGAACAACAGTTTATGCGGGTTGGGGGGGGGGGGGGGGGGGGGGAGGGGGCGGGTGGCACGTGCCCCGTCTGTTATTTGCCCTCAAAATTACATACAATAACATAAAGGGAAAACTCTGTGTACACTAACATAATTACATAAGGCATGTAAGGTGTGCCCCCCTGTCATTTGGACCGTGCGTGGTTGCTGGAAACCATTTATATCATGACGCTACCGCCTTCTCATTGCTTCGTATTATTATTGCCATTGCAGTCAGAAGCCAGTGAAGAATTAGAGCACTATCGAGAGGCCCATCCTCCTGTGTCTTTCAATGTGATGCCGAAGGCGGGTGACGTCATCATATCTTGTGAACATGGAGGAGAGTCTAGGACTGAAGTAAGCAAACGTGTTCCGTTGTATTCAATGTTCAATGTTCAGGGACAGTCAATCTTGTCTCTTTGTAGTAATTATGTTGCGCAATTATTAGTGTGGAAGTATTAGTATGTAATCCACGAACAGCTTTAAATGGGAATACTCAAGACTTCATGAAATTACCTATAATTATATGGACGAAGATAACATTGTTTGTACGGTATATGTTAGGACAGTATAGACAGCAACATGTAGACAATACTGATACAGTGCATGTTCACTTGAAATACACTTTTGAATTTATATATTTTTTTCACAGCGAGTGTCATCCACGGCTATTCGTCACCAACTTTCCACAGTTCGATCATTTCCTACATCCAGACCCAGTCAAGACTGCGGTGCTGAGATAGTGAGGATCGACATTAAACAGGAGGAAAATCCCTTTTCTTCCTGCCATATGACTTTCCTGCTGAAAACACAGGGTTTGTACTTATCTCTGTTTATGCCAATCACGAAAAAATAGTCATGTGAAGTAAATGCCCGGGGGGGGGGGGGGGGGCACTCATGTATAATGTAAGACGGGTATGTGCCGCTTAAAAGAACCCCGTTTTCACACCCGATTGCCGTTCTAAAGATACCCGATTTTCAAAAGTTGCTGCTCCATAGACCCCCGGAATGACTTGGCTAGGTAGTTGAGTAGCCTCAAGTCCATTATTCTTCTTCTAGTCAGCTCCTTGACCACCTTTCCGTAGGTCTTTGGTAGCTCCAAGTTCATGTATTTTGCCCGTATTTGGTAGTTTAAGTCTGCTCCTTAGTCCCCTTAACTCCCGTTTTAGGGTTTTTGTAGCTCCAAAGACCCTATATTTTGTGCTTGTAGACAGCTCTTAAGACCCCTATTTCAGATTTCCGTGCGGCACACCCCCGTCAAAAAATAATTCGAGTGCCCCCCCCGGGAGTAAATGGTGCTTGACATGTAACATTGTTGATTGTCTTGGATTTTATGTATTTTGATATTTGGTTGACATAAAATAAATGAAATGTAACATTTAGGGCTGCACAATGTATTGGGTCACTGTTCTTTATATGAATATCTTTGTTTTGTCCTATATGTTATCTTTTGTTGTTGAGTAACAGGTAAAAGCAATTACCATGTATCTGATCAACGGAACATACAGAAGGGGATAGTAAATAGTTCAAATGGGCAATGGCCGTACTATCATCACTAAAACTATTTGGTAGTTGCTCAAATTTCACATGTTTTCTGATTTATAAAATTATACAGCATCCGAATTTGACAACACGTCGAAGGACACAACACGCAGGTAAAATGAAACTGTAATTAGCAGTATTTTACGATACATTCTTTCTTACATACATAAGGCCACTACATATGGATGTTAATGATGCAAAAGAGGATCTGTTAAAAACATATAAATTATGATACCTTTTTGAAATATCTAATTAATTTACACAACACTTGTATCATCTGTAGATGTTCAATCTCTAAAATGATAATTGATAGAAAACTTTTGCTGTGAGTTGCGATTAATCCAAACTACATGTATATTAATCCAGACCTACATAAACATTATTTACATATTGCATATCATGATTACCGAATGTTATATTTGCCAAAATATTGCGTGTGCTTCTATTGTCCCTGAAGCAGTTATATCGATCCTATGGACTGCTCGTCCTCGTCAGATTCAGGGTTATCCGAAATAGCCAACGAAATCAGTATGGACCAGTACTACCAGCTTGGAGCTGCTCTGGGCTTCACCATTCCTCAATTAAACCAACAGAGAAATGAACAGCTGACCATCGATATGTTGCTTGAGTGGAAAAGTAGACTCCCACCTAACGTGAATGCCGAGGAAACTCTAGTGAGGGTAGGACTACTCGAAGATGGAGCAAAAACACGACTGAAACGTGGCCACAATGGTAAGCATACATTGCAAACATGATCTGTATTATTTGTTGTCATATTGCAAGACATGTCTGATTCGAAACAAGGATTTTGCAAAATGATAGTGTGATTAAATTAGAGATCATTGTTTAATGAACACATCTGTAGTACATGCACGGATACCCTTAACATAGATGAACTGGGAATATTATGCATGTGGAAAATGTTCCATTTTATTTTCTGGAATATAAAATGAACCTCTGAAATATGATATATAACAATTTCTGCATTTATGATCACAGTGAATTATAACACCCTGAATGTTATTTAGCCCTACATAAGTATTTTGTTCAAAACCTTTGTACAACAAGACTATGTCGATGTTTTATATAAAGGTAGATCAGGCAGTAATGTTCCATAATTTGATGAACAATTTAATATCCCACTGAATAGAAAGGGCAAAATATATAATTTTCATGCAAATTAAATTGCTTTGCTCGGGTTCTACAAGTTCTTGTCTGTTAGCAGCCCTCATAGGAACCTTTGATATCAGGTCCCATTAGTGAAGGAGATACGAACAGTGATATCTAACCCCTTTGTGTGCATCTTCCTTTTTTCATGTTCTTCGCGGGATTGGTATTTCAGTCAATGCTAGTCAGGGGTAAGATATACATATTTGTTTTAAATACAACTTCAAAGTTCCGATGAGTCTTTTATGTTGTACGTTTTTTTTCGAGAAAATTCTTAAATCTTAATAAAAAAAAACAAATTACTAATAATACCATATACATGTTATGTTTGATCTTCTTCTCGAGATAACCTTATAACTCAATTGTGCATCTAAAAGAACTTATAAATATATGCTCGTCATGTTTTAAAGCTATTATAAGCAGAGGAATGTTTTGTATTAGTTAAAAAAAGCGATAAACTGCATATTTTGTAGAAATGCTGTTGATTTCAATCCTTTCTTGATATGTATACTTTCATTATGTAAACACATCCGTTAAAATTCTCTCTATGTGGCTGTGCCTTTTCATTTGCAGTGAACTGGATGATATAACTGTGGCTAAAATTGCTCGCACCATGAAGCCTGGACAATTCTATAATGTAGGAACGAAACTCGGACTGCAAAAAGCCGAACTGGAAGACCTAGAATGCCGGAATATGGTGAACACAAAAGAAGCTGCTGTTCAAATGCTGTCTTCATGGAAAGAATCGCAGCAACCTGGCGTTGAGGCTGCAAAGAACGCACGAGAGATTTGGAATTCAATAAGGTCTGCAACTCAACAACGAGATGAGGAAGGTATAATGTAGTGCGTTATCTGTATTATTATCAGCACATTGTCTTTTCAAGACAATGTTGACAGCTAACAAAACAAATACCTAACAATACCTAACAAGAAAATACTAAGAAAGCTGTAGGAAATGTGTAATTACATGTTTCGAATATTGCTGTTTTAAAACGGTGTAAAAACAAATGTACAGTTAACACCACTAAAACAAAGTGCATAGTTTTCAAAAGTAAACGTAGACATGTACAAATAAACTAGAATATTATTATAGGCACAGGTGTAATAGACCAGGTACATTGTACCAATTCTGTAGGAGTTTACATAAACGTAAATGTATCGTGGCAAAAACATAGTCTCCTCTATAATGACGACAATAATTGGAATCAGAATACGACAATTTGTAATTCTAGATTCTAGATAATATCTTGAATCTTGGGGCGATTGCAAAGAATCAGTATTTACCTTAAAGGGATCTGGTAACTTTGTTGACAAGTTCAAAAATTGATGCATGGTTAATAACATTTGTATTGCTGTGATCCGATATGTCCAGAAAGCAATGTGTGAACATTTCAAGTTAATTGGATGTTATTTGGCCGAGAATTGAGCGAAAATGCAAAGTGATATTCACTTACTTATTGCACTTACTTTGTACTTTACTAATAAAACAAGGTATGAGGGTACTGGTATAATTCCAATTAGATTTTGAGGATTTGGAAGTCCCTTTAAGAAATATGTAGGCCAAGTCTAAAGTTGTAATTTACAAATTAAAGCAAAATGTGTTGGACATAATTTCTACTGCCGTGGCTCACCACAACATCAGTTTTGTACAATGATTGATCTTGTTTGCATGTTCTTTTCACTGTAGATGAAGCTGAAAACGTACTAAGTGACAGACTGATCATTGATCTATCGAAGGAGATAAACCCCAGTGTAGTAGCTATTCAAAACTTTAGTGTTTGCCTAGGGTTTCGAATGTCTGCAGGGAATCGTGCAATGATAAAAGGTATGAACAAGGGCAATGTGGAGAGTGCCTACTCCGAGTTACTCCAGGCATTCAGCTACAAGCATGGCACTGGAAAGGACGCCGCCCTCAAGCTCCGAGACATTCTCATGAAAAACGAAATGGTACCGCTGGCTGAATTAATCGAGAGGGGTAAGAATACAATATCTCGAACCCTTAACAGTACGTCACCATTGTCTCTTTGTAGTAAGGAGCTTAAAGTGAACCGAATTTCTGGTTAAAGGGATCTAGTAACGTTGGTGACATTTGCAAAAAGTGATGAATGGTTGATACAATGTATATTGTTGTTATTTGATATGTCCACCTGGTATTGTGTGAAAATTTCAAGTTATATTTGACATTATATGGCCGATTAATGAGCAAAAATGCAAATATTCACTAACTCATTGCACTGACTTTGTTCACGGTTACGATTATCCAGTGGATACATCTAAACACTTCAATCGTAAGTTTCTTTTTAACAAAAGAAAAATTCGAAAAAACCCAAACCTGTCCCATTGCTTCTATTTAATGAAGTAACCGCTAGAATTCCAATTGGATATCGACGCTTACAAATTATTCCCTTGCGGGGTAGAGGAAAATGAGTGTAGACGTAATATGAATTACAAGAGACATTATCCTGGGATATCAGGTCCCCTTAGCTAAGCCTTAAGGGGTAAACATAGTGATGTGTAATAACATTTTATTTGTATCTTGTGCAATGATAGATACCAAAATTATACTAGCATTTTGTTTAAACTTCTTTTTATCCTCAAATTACAGAAATGCGAAGATTGAACATCGAAGTCCAAGACAAGGGTCCCAAAGTCTCCACTCCTTCAGAATCTGCAGGTAATTGAGAGAACATATAGAACCCATTGACCTATAAACACAGATTCATTTAGATCTATTATGACTTTGTGTTTTCCAATGTTTCACTACGATGCATTTTCTTTGGCCCTTAAAATTTTCTTCTACTTCTGCCACGTAGCTAAGATATATGCCACATTACTCATTTAAATTTTCACCAGCTAAATATGTGCTTTACAGCCGTTTTTTTTTTATTTCATCCGTTTTACTCCACTTATAATTGTATGTACTTGTATAAATGACCATGAATGCGTGTATTATACACATACTTGGCTTTCTTGTTCGTAAATTATTCTAATATTGGACATCCATAATGCTCTCGATCTAGAGATCTCTAGATTGATTTCTACGTATATCCCTAATTCTTATATCAATTTTATGACCGGTTCATCCTGAATTGTTGTTATATTAGTATAGTTATAGTAACCATACTTAAAAGTAATTCTACAATATTATTCAGTCAATGTACCCTTAATATCATAATACGATCGTGATACCTACGTTGGTATTTTATTGCGATTGTATGTTATTCTGAGTACTTTTATGTTCCGTCGCATTATTATTAATGAAAAATGTTATACAATGATATCAACTACATATTACAAACGATCTTAACCCTAAAAAGGCCGGGCTATTTGAGGTCTTCAGCAGGCCGGGGGGCCATTATGCCCCCCCCCCCCCCCCCTATGATCTCGGCACGCATGATAAGTGAAGTGTATAGAATACAATGGTAATTTTAATTTTTGGAAAAATTCATTAATTTGCATATTTATGGTAATTTATGCAAATAATGTCATACAATTCATATTTTTACCCATAAATCATATATTCTTCATTATTAAACTCTGGTTTTCACTACATATATTCTTTAGAGCATTTGGAATAATAATACGACAACAAAATTTAGAAGAGCCAGGTTCTTCCTTATGTTTTCTATTGTTTTTATAATTTCTTATGTATTTTTTTTTTTTTTTTACTTATGTATTTTATTTTATTAATTTTTTTATTTCTAACTATAATTCAACTATTTTGAACCCCAAAACAAACATATAAAATGTAAACAAGACCAAATAACCAATGATATACCTCCTTTTACGAAAACTGATATTTCCATATGTTTTGTACAAAAATCACGAAATTGAGCAATTTTCGGGGTGACATGCATAGACAAAAGGTCACGTGACTTCGTAACGGTAGGTCCGATTTTCAAAATGTTTGTTTTAAACTATGCGCAAGATCCAAAAGAAAAAAGTCACCAAGCAGCGGCGCGTCATCTTACCGCGTTTTGGAGCAATACAAACAATCGCGGAGGGGGGGGGGGGCCATTATGGCCCCCCGGCCTTTTTTAGGGTTAAATGTTCAGATTTTACCATGGTATGTTATGTAGTATTATTGAATTACTAAAGTAGTATACCATTATAATTATAGTATTTTGTGCATTTTTGTATAAGGGGAGAACAGATGGAAAGGTAACCATTTCATGATATTATCATGCATTTCCTTAAGATGATAGTGCATACAAACAGACATGTACTTAATTTTAACTTTGAAATTAAAGTAAGATTTCTGTCAAAAGTAATATGTGAGATTTCAAAAATCATGGCCAAAATTCATCACGAGATTTTTCACAATGATGTGAAAAAATGTTATACAAATTAAACACCGTGTCACGTAGTAAAACTGCAAATTGATGTCAGACTTTATCACCTAGTTGCTGCCTTTCGATTTTACTACAATCAAATCATACATAGCTATAATTAAAAATGAATTATACAAATCGAAACCCATTTTATTGTTATGCTGGCATAAGCCTAACAATGAGGTACACGAGAAGTATGAAAGCTCAAAGTGATTTTAGTTGAAATTGACCAAGTCAAGTTTTCTATGATGTATCCAATTTCCCTGAGGTTCAACCCAATCATACGTTGTATGGATCATTAGACGTGCCTCTTTAGATTAACATCCATAAGCATAGCAGATTTAGACACTTTACATGAGAATACACGTTAGATATATAGTCAAGCCTTCTTATCGGCCACCTGCATATAGCACACAAACTGTTTATAGTGTCCACAAAAAGTGATCACTTGCAGAATAGAATAATGTTAAGGAACCTTTCTATAGAGGTCATTGCATTAGCCACTTTCCAAGTTTTCATGAATTAGCTGGTCACTATATACACAAGTTTGACTGTAAAATTGACTGTTTGACTGTTTGACTGTTTGACTGTTTGACTTTAACAATACATGTCTCTCCGTAGAAATGGGGTCAACCTCGTCAAGACGACCTTATACTACTTTCAGACGGACCATTGGCAGTGAAGGTGGAGATATTTCCTTAAAGGATTATGACATCAGAATGTCTATCCCCGCTGGAATTCTTGACCAAATGCAAAACATATCCCTTGGGCTTCGGACAAATCCGCCGTCCAGCCAGTCAGATGGCGTCGGGTCGGACAAGCCGGTCACCATCACATTGAATAATCGACACATCTTTGAATCACCATTGGATCTTTATCTACATGTAAAAGGTTCAGGTATGAGTGACTCAAATTACTTTTGTTTTCAAACGCTGATAATCATGTCTTCGAAGTATGATATCGAATTGCACCTTATGGCCGAGTATATATATATGCATCTTTGTAAAGGATTGAGCCCGCACCAGATATTTTCAATGACATATCGGGCATTTTGGTAGAATTCAGTAACTAAACATCCTTAGTTTTTATTACATTCCTCCCATCTTCAATCGGTATGCATAATTATTCCCCATTCTGTCGAATCTTCCTCATTGTCCGTACTAACCCCGGGGCGAGACACAAACGCCACGTACGACACATTGGGCCAGTGTGCATCGTACAAGATACGATAACAAACTTTAAGTAGAAAGCCGTTCTGCATATTAAATAAAGGTGATGATAGTTATAATTACACATTTTTACCTGAATACATCATCATGTTAAATTGATATTCCATTGCAGATTGATTTACTTCAATTGTGACCCTATGACGTCAAGGCTACCGGGGAGACGGGGTTCGCTCTTCTATAATACGTAATCGCTACCGCCATGATTGCTGCACCTTGACAAGAAGATGTTGATTATAACAAGAAGAAATTTTAAAATTCGTAGTTTTGTTTAAATGTGTAGTACTGGTACTATTTGCTAAAATAGCACACACTTTATAAATATGATTCTAAAGCAAATAGAAAGACTATTAAATCCATTTTTGTTCTACTGTTGTTAATATAAATAATTTCTTTTCGTCAATTTTGTAAGCACCAAACGCTTTTCATTTTTGAATGAATTAACATAAATTAGTAAAAAATAACAAATAAAGAAAAACAAAGAAAAATATTCAAACTCTATCTTCTCTCATGTTTACCACTGGATTGAAGCCAAATTTGGCATATATTTCATTCAGGTATATCTTTATCATATGATGAAAGGAATTTAGAAAATATGCATATTATTCTGTTACTATATTAATTATGCTAATTACCTGATTATCATTAAAAAAACCTTGAATTTTTCGAAATATTATGGAATGTGGTAGTGCTATACAAAAAAAAGCTATCATCATATGATTCAAATGTATGAGCCTTACATCCTGTCCAATTTTCAGCCAAATTGAATGATAAATAATCAAGTCTTTAGAAAAAATATGTACAAAAATGACTTTTTTCAGAAAATGCATGTAAAGATAACCATTACCCATTGCCTGTGTACACTAACGATATGCAAATGTGATGTTTGGAAGCATTTATAGTTATTTCTTAGGGATCTTCATGAGAAGACCATAAAGATATGGTATAGCTAACAAAAAAAACAAAACATGTCCTCAGTCATGTATTCTTTACATTGGCTGCCCATTGAGTTTTTATTTTAAATTTATTTAAAGTCTTGCTACTTGTCTTCCATTACATCCATGAATCCGCCCCAGATTGTGATACATGTCTTATAAAACAATGTATTCCTTCCTGGAGTATTCGCCTATTGGGTTCTGTTTTACTTGCTGTTCCCAATTTTATATTGCGCAATATAAATGTTACATGATATGTATTATTATTTGTATACTATATACCAACAATCCAGTGCTCTTATATTGTTATGTATATGTGTGACATACGCTAAATTTGTTTTACTTTTATTCAAGCAAATATGAAAGAATAAATCGTTGATAATTGCACAATGAAATACATAATCCTGAAATCGCGAGCGAGGTTTTATTTATATATAAGTGATAAACGATGTTTTGCATGCATTTACCATGGCTTTTAATGTTCAGGCATTTAAATATATTGCAATTCAGTTGTTGTATATAATGTGTATTTCTCCATGTATGCGTACAACATGGATCTGTCTGAAGATTGTGAGCACACGTATTAAATTCCACTGGAATGTATATCATGCTTCTATCAATATTACCTGACAGTTTTGTTAACAGGTTTGCTAACTTGTGTTAACAACAAAAAACAACGAATTGGGGTAAATTGTGTATGTGCAATAATGTATAATTTAACATAATGCATATAATGATCCGATTGAATGCGCTCATGTAATTCAATTTGACTATTCATGTGCATATTCTATTTTGTCAATGAGTGCAAGGTATAGTTGTCTGGAGATTCGAAGTATGAAGCACAATAAAATGTTGATTATCAAGGAATATTCTTATCATAAACTCATAGTACTGTAAAATAAGTACATAAATAGTGGCCATGAAGTGAAAATACGATCACATATATGCATTTGACGTCTTCCTATCTTTCTATTCAAAACAAAATCTTAGCACCATTATGCAACGTTTTAAATGTACACATTTTTAAAAGTGAAAATGTCTATGTCATTAATGTTCTGTAATTATAAATAAGGTTTTACGGTAATTATCAAGAAATATTGATATCACCAACTCACAATATCTGATTTTATGTACATTACATAAACAGTGGGCAAAAAGTGAAAATACGACCACGATGCATTTGACGTCTTTCTCTCTCTCTATTCAATATGACAGCTTAGCACCAATTCTATAAGCTTTGAAATATACACATGTTTTTAAGTGAAAATGTTCCAGTGTGATCAATGTCTTGCAATTATTATTTAAAAAATATATTTAATGTTCATGTATATACTTCGGAAAATGTTAACACAAAAAAAGCACGTTATACTTGGATATTTAGGAAATCGATACAGATACTCAAGGAATTTCACAAAAACATACACAATCCCAATATAACACTCGATGCATTTCTTCCATTTCAAAAGATACAATTCTTATTTGAACAGAAGCACTAAACCATTCCGGATATTTAAGTAAATGACTAACATCTTGACCAGGCCCGTACATGCAATTGTAACGATGATAGTGTATTAACATAGTTACTGATACTTACGCTGTATTCTGCTTTGTTCATTGATATGTTATATATCATTCATGCTTTTCATTCAATCCTGTTAGAGATACATGTATATTCATTTAAATAATTTGTATTATGTTGACATAATGTTTATACAAGTTTTACACATTGAAAATGCATGTTTTCACACTAACTTTACATGCAGTTGCAACGATGATAGTGTACTAACATATAAGTTATGTGATGCATACGCTGTATTTTGCTTTGTTTATTGATATTTGATATGTTATGCATGTTTTTCATATTTTTCTGTTTTTGATATATGCATTTTAATGATGTTGATATATTGACACTATACGATGTTTCATGTAAGTCTTACACTCTTAGTTTTCACAGTAACTTCACATGTATCATGTATTGTAAATATGAGACATGTATATTGGTATTCCTTTTGTAAAAATAAGGATTTGTTTAAAGACTGATGTATACTGTCAGGCTCGGATATAAGGAAAGTGCAATATGTGCAAATAATTAAGCCTTATCATGATGTACTTTCCTTTAATTAAATAATTTGTTTATAGCGTTACAAGTGTGTATCATATCTTAACAGAACTATTTTTAATTTGCGTTATCAATGATGGGTTACGTGTAAAAAATTGTATACAATTTGCTGGATATCATAACCAGAATTTGCTGGACATCATTACTTTCATCTTGGAGCGAAATCCACCAAATATATTGTAAAAAGATTTATTTGTTCATAGGGTAAACGCACTAGTAGCAATATCGTTCCGCTTAATTGATTTCTTGAACAATTATATGTGCTATAACATTATAACCATTACTTTTTGTGTTGCATTTAATTGTTTTTCTTCCTATTCGCATCTGTACATGTATAAACATTCATGACTGTATGAAATATATATAATTTTTTCAAGAATACACGAAATATAATGTAAAATTTCCTTACGTATACATGTTAAGGGTGGCCCGAACAACTCATACATAAATTTACAATACTTTATTATGCGCTTTGCATTGTACTGACAATGCACAGTGCCGATAATCGAAAGACCACCACTCTTGGATTAGGTATACACCGTTTGCTCTGATGTTATTGCGTGTTTTCGTGTAAATGGTCTTACTATCGTATGGTCATTTACAAAGTACAGTATGTGTTCCGAACCTGCCCGAAGATTTTAAACTACGCTCGTTTGGGCGGACTTCATAACACTGAACCAGGGAGATTTCATATAAATTGTTCATATTTCACATCTTTATTTTACGTATTTATGCTCAACTGTGTATTGTCTGAATATTTTTGTTTCTGAAAGAATGATCTTATATTCTTTAATTTGTAGCTTCGAGGCTGTATAGTTTGTTTTTCCTTCAGTTTTCATGTATTATGTGTGTTTTAAGCAATTTGTATACGTTGACATAATGATGTTTTGTGGAAGTAGTAGAGTCTAGTAGTCGCTTATCATTTTTTCAGAATGTTTTGTTTTAAGTCTTGTTGATTTTGTTTACATGACCACATGCAGTGCATTGCCAGCAACCAGCCCTTCTAATAAGCTTCATAAACAAAAGGGATTTGTATTGCACTGATCAGTATTGTGTCAACTCACAAGTATTGTTGAAACTAAGACCATATATAGTTTTCTATTGGAATCAACTAGGGTTTTTGTGTTTGTATGAAAAAGAATACATTTGGATCCATAAACATCATATTCTTTTTCTTTATTGCTGAATTAAAAAGTGTGGTGTGTTTTTGCTGATGCGTAAGGAAGGAAAATACATGTCAAACTTCTTTTCTGTCGCTAAAACTTGTACGTTATCATTATCCTACTAAGCTTAAATGGTAGAAAGAAATCTAAATCGACATGATTGATAACGAATGCTTACATTCATTATCAGCCGTTAACACAAGATGCCGCTATATTCAGACATCTATCTCAATCAACCCTTTTCGTTCAATGTGATTTTTCTAGAATGCACATTAAATAGAGAGGTTATCACTATCATTCTAAACAAACTTGTTTCTGTATTCACCAGTATGAATATGTAAGGTTTAGAACTATCATATTTAATATGACTTATATCGCGTACAGTCAACGCCCACGACTTGTATTTGGGATATCAGAATTTTAAACCTTTTGATATGTTGAGATAATGATGTTTTCTGCAAGTTTTACAAATTTTAAATTAATGTTTCACAATAGCTCCACATGTATCCTGTATTGTAAATATGAGACATGTACTTATATACTATTTAAAAAAAAAGACTTTCTTCAACTGTTGTACTGTCAAGCTTGGATATTAGAAAAGTCCAATGTGTGCAAAATAGTTAGCCCCATTCATGATTTACTTTCCTTTAAAGTAAAATGTGTTTTGTAGCGTTGATTACACTCTGTAATGTCTGAATATTTTTCTGAAAGAATGATATTATCATCTTTAATATGTAGCTTCTACGCTCTATCCTTTGTTTTTCTTTCGGTTTGAATGTATTATGTGTCTTTAAAGCAATTTTAATATGTTTACATGAGTGACATAATGTTTTTCCTATGGAAGTTGTACAGTCTGTAAGATTCTCTCTGAATTATGCGTTTTTATTTCTGATGTTTTTGTGACATGACCACACGCGGCTCATTGTCAGCAAACCACTCGCAAACCAGCCCTTCTAATAAGTTACATCAACAAAAGGGATTTGTTTTGCACCGTTCAGAATAGTTTCAACCTACCTATCTAAATAAAAGAATCTTATAATTTTCCATTGGAATCAACAAGGGTTTTAAATTTGTATTTGTTTGAAAAGGGAAGAAGATTCTGATCTATAAAAATCAGTTTCTTTTCTGTATCGCTGAATTAAAAAGTGTCGTGTGTTTGATGATGTGTAACATAATCTTTAAACTCTTAAAAGTACTTGTCAAACTTATTTTAAGTCGCAAAAACTTGTACGTCATCATTATTTCATGCTACCAAGCTTAAATGGTAATACTCACTCTATGCAATTGACATGATTGACAACGATGTTTAAATTCAATATCATCCGTTAACACAAGATATAAACTGGGCTCCAAAAGAAACTTATCACTTCTTCAGAGCGACGCTCACTAAAATCTATAGCATCAAATTGAATCATATTTAGACACAGATAAGCTATCATTCTCCTTATGAAGTATATCCCAAAAATTGAAAGGTTGCTTTTGCCAAAAAAGAGAAAAATGCGATGAAATCGCTACAGGTCACTTTACAAAAATCACAGAAACTGCTCGCTGCGAACCTCCACGAAAGGCGGTCTATTCAGAACTTTCAATAGCTATTCATTCAACATCAAAGGCGGGTTATGTAACCACCAGACTGGCTATTGTCCGTACCAAGCTCCGTGCCCGGAAGGCGAGCAGTTTCTGTGATTTTTGATAAATTACCTCTTGCGATTTCACCTCATTTTATTCTTTGTTGACTAAATCAAACATAATTTTGTTTAGGTGTGCTTGCTGAGTAATATTATAGCTAATATATGCCCAATTATGATTAATTTTTATGCTTTGTATTTTAATGTGTGTCGCTCTGAAGAAGTGATAAGTTTCTTTTGGAACCCAGTTTATATTCAGACACCTGAATCTATCAACCCTTTTTCTTCAATGTGATTTTTTTCTAGAATGTACATTAACTATAGAGGTTATCACTATCAATATAAACAAAACTTGTATATATAATACTGAGTATTAATGATGTAATATCTATAACTATTATTTGACGTTTGACTGATATTGCGAACAAAGGTCAAAGCCCACGACTTCAATTTTGTTGATATTTTAGCCGTTTCTGAACGGAGTTTGATACAAAGAAGTTATTGTGTTGCTAAATGTCCTCTTGCAATTCCTGTACTTCTTCCTAACAAATGGATATCGTTTTGTAGCGCCCTCTCTAAAGCAGAAATGTATGTATCCCTTTAAAATCTCGTTCCTGTCATGCTTATTTTTTCGGGATTTTATTGTTTCATGTAAATGATTCGATGTTTTTGACAAGACCACACTGTGACATGTATGCACACGATCACCAATATCAAAGTCTTATAATTGGTTAATAAGAGCGTAAGAACTTATTCTCCATAATAGCGATCACATTATTGACACCCATGATAGCTTGTTCATTTGCAAATATTTATGCTTGATTTCGTCGTTAATTTGTGATGTAAACAAAACTACACTTATAATCTTACATTATGTCAAAGTACACTTCTACAATTTATGTACTGCGGCAATACGTTTCCCCATATATGCCATATGCGAAACATCAATCACCAAACATGTCCCTACTGAGTTTGATAGCCTATTGTACATGTTGGTCAGTTATAGTCCAGCGGCAAAGCTCCCTATATTAGCCGAATTGTTCACTTTTGTCTAAAAGCATACAATTTGGCACACATGTAGAGTAATATATTTTAAATTTGGGTATTGAGACCTCGGGAATTTTGCCCAGGAGAGCCGTGGCGTCCATTTTTTAAAATGGCCGCCATTGAGTATTGAAGTGATAGAGGGTTATGTTAATATATGCATCATTATTCATCCTATTCTTCCTAAACAATTCTATTCAATTGCTAACAACATTAGACCATAATACAAGAATATAATTTAGTCCAAATCAATCAATATGGAGGCCATTCTTTTCAAAATGGCCGCCGTTAAGTATTGGAATAATACAATTTTGTTGAATATTTGCGTTATTGTTCTGAATCTTTATAAACTAGTATATTCAATGTTCAAAACAAAATGTATTTTAACAAAATGTCAATATATAAAAAACAATACACATGGCGGCCATTCTGAATACAACTCATCTAAATCCGCATCAAATAAAGTATTCCAATACATTTTGTCTGAACCAAACAAGATCAGCCTCTGTATTGTAATGTTCGGTTACATTTGCATTTGTTTTGCTCGCCCAAATATCGTCACTAAACCTTTTCACATGTTTGCAGAATGGAAGAATCCGCCCACACCTATCCTTGACACAGCTAGTACAGCGCCATGTTCACGGACCGGTGCACTCTATTGTAGGTGGGAAAATTGCTCCCCAGTTGACTGGTAGTGCGGAGAGGGGCATTGAAATGACTAAATTACTTTTTTCAACACTCCCCGTTTTTCTCTGCACCTCTTTCTCTTTCTTTTTTTTAACTCTCACACTGCTGTTTTTGCGCACAATTGTTCTATTTTCAATAAGTCTCACGATATCTATAAACTGCATGTCGTCCGGTGAGAGTGAGAAGGGCATTAAGTTGACTTTTAGCTAAATTGAGATTTGCATACTATCTTGTAGGTCGAAGCCTTCTCTATGTGATGTCAAATTGCCAGATAATAGTTATTTTTTGTTTGTGGAGTACTAATACAACATTAAAGGGAGACAATTTTTGTTTGCACAGGGTTCCTGAACTTTAACGTGATCAATAAACTTAATGAGATTGTCCAAAAGTGATATTTGAGACTTTAAACCTTATTGTTAGATTCTTCTGAATAATGTGTGATATTTTCATAAAAAAAGAACAATATTTACCTAGTGAAACAAGTCAAAATTTATGTAACATTTTATCCCCGATTGTTCGCCTGAGGTAACCAAATTCGGTTACTTTGTACTACGATCGAAAACCATACCTTAAAGGGATCTAGTAACTTTGTTGACATGTGCAACAAGTGATGAGTGGTTGATACAATGTATATTGTTGTTATCTGATATGTCAACTGGGTGTTGTGTGAAAATTTCAAGTTAAATGGACGTTATGTGGCCAAGTAATAAGCAAAAATGCAAAGCGATATTTACTTACTCATTGCACTGACTTTGTAACGGTTCTGACGATCCCATGGATAATTTAACATAATTATGAACACTTCAATCGTAAATATCTTTTTAACGAAAGGGAAATTTGAAAAACCGAAACCTGTCCATTGTTTTTATTGTTTATACGAATACAACAATGAGAGAACCGCTGGAATTCCAATTGGATTTTGAGGACTTAGACAATGTTACTAAGTCCCTTTAACGGTTTTCAATTCAATCTTACATATCTACATAACTAGGGAGACATTAAGAAAATCAAAACCAATATAATTGTTCTGTTACCATAAGCCAAACACCAAAGTACAAGAAAAGTTAGTGTATAATTGGTTGAATTTGACAAAGTTGATTATCTCCAAAGTACAAAACTTTACGTTGCGCCCTTCTCTTTCTCAACCGGAAATGTGTACAAAAAGTGTATATCTGGTAAAAGAAGAGTTATATTATTTTTTTCCTCATATTTTCGACTCTAATAAACATCCATTGTGATGGAATCCTGGGCTGGTTTCATGCAAGATTGCCAAAGTAAACAAGGCACGATATTAACATGATTAATATTTCGTGGTGGCATTTGTTAACTTCATTGTAAAAGAATCGGGGATCATGGTTGAGGGCAATTCTACAGAAGGCCGCAAATACAAATTATGTTTGCACAGAAGTAATTCACACACATGTTTTTGAGGCCTCTTTTAGTAAATCCATCTCAATGCATGTTGGTTCTAATTTAAAGGGATAGTAAAATGTTGGTCAAATTGGATTTTAGTAAAAAGGCCTGTTATCATTACAAAACACAAGAGGGCGCTCTCTAAAAACCCTTTGGTTTTAACAATTTTTAAATAAAAAGTTGGGCATGTGATGTTTTGCTAAAATAATGATTAAATAAATAGATTGCGTTATTGTTCTGAATCTTTCTAAACTAGTATATTCAATGTTCAAAACTAAATATATTTTAACAAAATTTCAATATGTAAAAAACAATACACATGGCGGCCATTCTGAATACAAAATAGCGCCCGTTATGAATTACAGTACATAGGGTTTGTGTAGATACATGCCTAGTTATTACATGTATTACGTATTTGGCTTTCTAAGAATGATTGGAATGGGGTTGGGAACTTGGGATAGAATGTGTCAATCTGTACACATCAATAAATATTATAACCGCCATTTTTACAAAATGGCAGCAAATCATTATTATTATAACTGCATAAACATGACAGTGATCATTATTTGTCTTAACTAATTCATTGCTTACTATTTGGTTGCCTCTCGTTGCCACATGATTTAATCAACAGTCACCTTCACAGAAGCACAGTCCAGTGCAAGGCAGATTCGCTTTCTTGCACTTGCATCGCTTCTTACACCCTTTCTTGCATCCACAAAATACCAGTTCCTGGCAGGATTTTGCTGCCTCGGGTAGCTCGGTCCAGAGGGGTTCGAAGGATCCACTGTCCGTCCTAATCCAGTCCAAGTCTGATGGTGAAGGCAAGTCAGGTCGTGGATTCATGGCTTGTCCCCAAATGTGGCCACCTTGGAATACAGCATCTCGCACATACTGCTCTATATAATGCTGCTTGTGTGGGTGGGATGCGGTGAACAGAGTTCTTCTTCGGGAAAAGCTTCCTTTACGCTCTGTTGGCATCTGTGGCAGTACATGTCCTGTCGTAGAGCAAGATAACAAACCTCTCAACTGCAGAGAAAGATGATGCGGGGCTACTTGCAGGGCCATCTGCCAGGGTAATAAGGGCATCGGTGAGCTCTGGCAGAGCATTCCAGGTTGCCCATGCTGACTTCTTTCCATGCCCAACAAAAGCTGATACAGTATCACATCCTGTTAAGGCATGGAAGATATAGGCAGAGCGTATGCCTTCTCTGGTCCCAGTGATGCAGACAGTTCATGGGCTGGCAGATAGCGGAGGGCCTTTCCTGTTCCAAAGGCAATCCAAAGTTCATCTTCATCTAGCAATCTCTGAGCTACCATCACAGCCAACACAACAACATCGGTATCCACAGTCCGGATAAGTAACTTGTGATGACTATGTTGGGCAGCATGAGCCACATGTACCATCATACGAGTGTCGGCCTCTTCGTGACTACAAGGGGCAAGCATGTTGATGTCATTCTGCTGTGGGACACTCAGCACTTCCTCTCCATTAGTGACGAAAAGTTCTTTGCTCTCTAAGTGAAAGGACGTCTGCACAAGCAGGTTGGAGAGGAATCGGAATAGTTCAACTTTGTTGTCGTCCACGCGCAAAAAGCTCTGCCAGTTTCCTGGGATTGTTGCCGACCCAACAACTCGCCATCGCACACCTTTTCCACGTTTTTCCCGGGTAGAAGATTCCAGTGAATCAGCTCTGTAGCTGTCCCACACAAGATCAAGGCGACGAGGATGTTGAAACTGTCGTACAATGTATAGGGTGAAGATCTGGAGTGCATATTCCTCAAAAACCTTGGATGTACCAGGCTTCAACATTTGAGTGATTGTAGCCCCATCAATGATAACAGCCGTGGCAGGAGGAGGCTCTGGTTGTGCTTTAGCACAATCATTTAGGCACAACATCAAATCACTTTTTGTTCCTTTGTGAAGTTTCCCTGAATCCGACAATGCAGGTGGGCTAGCTTTATTCTCATGTCTGAAGTATTCTTCCCGATTTCCATCACGGGTTTGACAACTGATGTAGAGTCGAGAGAAGAGCACCGCCTCTTTTTTTTTTAGTGAAGTTACCTGTAGCTTTTTTTTTGCTGGCCGGCGTGGAACTGTATATTGAACAGGTATAGTTTTTTGCGATGGATAACGTCATCAATCCTTTTAGTTTGTTCCAGGAAAAAAGTCATTGACATAGGTGTCAAACTGCTGCTTGCCGATTTGTTTAGCAGTACGGACTGTCTCCACAACGGCAGGGTTGGCTATTTCCTTGGTGTCAAGGACTAGAAGGTCCTGGCTATCTTCCTAAAAGGGGTTTCGTAGATCTTCAAAGGCAGCAAGTAGTGCCTGAACATCTTTTGCGAATGATGTATGCACGCTTGTTGTCTACTCATGGTGGGAGTGCTGATGCATGCTTGTTTCGTCAAATTCAACAACTGCTCTTGCAACTTCTGGACCGGAAACCATCCAACGTCACAGAGCATTAGGATCATCTGTCAGGCCTACAGCTCCTCCATCGCCTTTGATGATAGCATTGTTCTGTTCATGGGCTTGGTCGATTTGAACGTCAGAGAACACCCTCTGGACACATCTGGATGTTTGCTTGGAAGTTCCATCATATCACGGAGATGAACCGGTATCCACCGAGCATAGTGTGTGTGGTCTAGTGCAAAGAACCAGGGAGCCATTTTTGTCAGGGCATCCAGATACATCTTGAAGTCTGCTTCACGGAGTGATCGGACATACACAAGAATGGTCAGTTCCAGTAACATAACTGTTGCCCAAAACTGGAAGTGTGGATAATCCTTTTCTCTCACGTTGCACCAGGACATGTGGGCGGTCACTGTCAGCATTCGTGCGGCAGAATTGAGCATAGGCGCGTTGTTGCAGTCAGGCGTGGATCTACGGGGGGTTTAGGGGGTTTAAACCCCCCCCCCCCCCCCCCTTGGGCTGCCAAGTGAAAATGTGATGTGGAAAACATCACTTACGGGGGTTCAAAATAGCAAAAAAAAATCGCCGCTTCGCCGCTAAAACCCTTCCCCCCTGGGCTGCCAAGTGAAAATGTGATGTGGAAAACATCACTTACGGGGGTTCAAAATAGCCACCAAAAAAAATGGTGATTTTTCGTCATTGGGTCAACCCCCCCCCCCCCCCCCCCCCCCTTAGCAAAAAGCTAGATCCGCCCCTGGCAGTATATACAATGTGGCAGCTGTGATTTAGTGCGCTCTCCATGTACGCGTGACATGTGCTGCACGAAGGAAGGAGTCCGTAGTTCCTGCAATAACTATCTTAGCCCGGACGAGAGCTTGGACCCAACCACATCTATTAAGCCAGTTACCAAGCAGGGTTTTGAGTGCTGCCATTTCTACATGTAGGTCCCCAAACATGACAGCCAGCTGGTCCTCTCCGTATTGGTCTGGCCACTTCCATTGTATCTGTTTTGCTAGAGCAAACAAGGGTTGTCGAAGGTCACTACTGGAGTCTGGCCTGGGTTGAGATGCACCACAGCCTTGCTAACTACATTCAAGGAATGCCTTGTCATAGCAATAGTATGCGCACTTTCTTGGAAGAGGGGCAGCAATGCAGTAGGTGTGATTGTAGCATGCCAACCTGGTTCCTATTGTTTGGCATGAAATGCTGCCCATGAAACTTCTTCAGCAACGTTGGCAGATTCTGGTAACTCTTCAACAATGTTCCTGGTGTGCTCCAACCACTGGTATTCCTGCCGTGTTTACTTGTCAGAGTTGATGTTTATGATAGAGGCAAGAGAGGTTGGTGGAATCGTGGAACCTTTGATGCTGGCGTCAACAGGTGGGACTTCAGTGTAGAAAAGGGGCAGCTTGTCAACTGTTTTGGAACCGGCTTGAACTTTCATTGTGACAATATTTCGATCTACCCCATCGTCAGGCATGTGGGATGTTGCAGAAGTGAGATTCCTGTTCCGTGGAATGAATCCTTTGCTGTGGTGGCACTTGGGTTGTGATCTATATTGTTCACAGCGGCGGTAGTGAACACCTTTCCACGCAGAGTAGGCGGGCAGACTACTTGCTCCATCCTATACAGTTGGCAGAAACTATTTCCAATCTGTGCAGACAGACGTAGAATCCTGTCATATGAAATGCTGATTCCAAGGATGAAGAGTTTATCCACCAGACCTCTCTTGCGCGTTTCAGCATGCAACAACTGTCCGATATACATTTGCAGTGGAGTTTCCTGTGTGATGCCATGTCTGACAGAAGAAGCACTAGTTCTGTCCTCCTCTTCCCTTCATTTCCGTCGATGCTTCACACTGTTGAACCTGAGCAGCTGAGAAACAGAGAGTACTGCCTGCGTTGAAGGACCATTGTCAGTGAGGGAAAGGGTCCCATTACGGAGATACTAGCTTTCCCCCCAAACGGAGATCACGTACGCTGGCGAGGCGCAGGTGTCATATTTCAGCCACTTGAGCGAGCAAACTAATCGCTCCGACTAGATGTGTTTGAGTCGTTTTACGCGTAATTCAGTATGTGTATCGTAGCGAAGCCGATCATGTATATCGCACAGAGGAGAGCGCGCTAGCTAGCTTAGCAGAATGTGTTAATCGTTTTCTCGAAATTAGCATACTTACTGATCAGTTTATATCAAACTAATATCATGATTATCGTTTTTAAAATCATTACGATTGGGAAGGGGGATTGAAATTAATATTTACAAAAAACATATGTGTGTACATATCTTTACGTGATCATGTAACATGAACAACACATTTCACGTTATTTATAACGACCATGCTTGTATATACAATATTGTATTGAAGAATGACTTAGCAAGTACATGAACAGGTATATTAAAATATATATTTGGAATAAAATGATTGTTTTATTTAAATGAGCGTTTTTTACTCTCGCTCTCAGTTGTAAGAAGTATTGTTGTAAGAAACACTAAATAGCGACCAACAGTAATGATAACAATCACAATTTACAAGGAAATCCTCCCCTCCCCCTCCCCCCCCCCCCCCCCTCTTCCCCTACGTTACATGATATGCCTGTGACTGACCGTGGGAAAATATCTCCGCCCTGGAATGGAGCGTGTTATCTTGGTCACGTTGGTCTACACCCATTAGTTATACGTCTCGTTATGCCTAGTTCTGATGGGACTCCATTTAACAGGCTTTAAGTTCCGCAACTCGAACTTGACCCTAATAATAATACCCAACCAAAAATAAAACTAATATTATCCTAACCCTTTACAAACCATTAGTCCTAAAAGCCAAGATCCACTCTACCTTCTGAGTTCTGAAATCGTTGATATATACGAAATAACGAAATGGAATATATAGCCAACATGATTAACAGACGCACTGGGAGTAGATCAGGCCAGGCGAATGGACGAATGTGAAACATTTACGTTACACACAATCATGGGCACACATGCAT
>JBAMJV010000285.1:0-80406 GCA_037951105.1 Echinarachnius parma | reverse complement strand
GATTATTGAAGCAGTGACCAAAAACTTCCATATAAACCCAACGATAAAGCGTTACATGTAGTTACCGTATACATTAGTTACCGTAATACTCACAATAAACTTTTCACAGAATAGATAGAAAATGGACTCGGTCTCCTTTCATTTTTTTGTTCTTCATTTGTTCTTGATGGAGCAAAGTATCATTCCATATCAAATAAAGTATTCTACCAAATTAGGGACATGATATGTTGCAAACCAATTCCAAATCATGATTTTTCATGTATAAAGCGTATAAGGGAAGTGTAACCAAATATACGGTCAGTATCGTCAGTTACCGTCATTCATGCTGTCAGTAAAGTTATCATAGCATAAAAGGGAAAGGTGCCAATTACTCTATATTGTATATATGTCCGTTCCTGGGAATCTTTGGATGACTTCCTATCAAACTCATCATTCTAGTATGTCAGGGACATGAGATATATTGCCATAATTTTGCTTGTTTTTTTTTTGCGTAACGTCACTTACCGACACATTTTTGCTCGCTGTTTGATAAGAAATGCAGTTTGGGTGAACAAACTTACACCGATATCTTCACTTTTATCAACTTTTATCAAATGTATGACCCCCAGCACTGGCATACTGGTGGGGGGGGGGGGGGGGGGGGGGGGGGGAGGGGGGGCGCTTGCCCCCCCCCCCCCCCAAATAAATTTAAATCATGGCTTTTATCTAATTCGATAACAGTGATTGAAAGAAAAGAGTATTTCTTTAGACAAGAAAACTCAGATTTTACTTCATGTCAAGTCAAATTTCTTCCTAAGTATGCACCAGATTGCATAATTTCAACTAAAACATTGCAAAAACACCTTTACCGTGCACCCACCTACCATCACACTACTCCCATCACCCTTCCCCCTCTCGGTTATCGTTTTGCTCCCTCGGGAATCGGTCTTGTATACTTCTGGAATACAATGTTCATGTTGTTTTGTCATAAAATAATGCTTTTGATGCACTGTTTGAACTGAATAATTATGTCACTTTGCGAATATTATTTTCGGGGTGCATTTTTGTTTTTCTTCATGAATCAATCATAACCTCTTCTGGTTAAGAATCATGACGATGATGACACACTAATTATAACGCACATTATAGTACATGTCGTCAAGTCAGAATTTCCTTTCCAGGTATGCACCAGATTGCACAGTTTCAAGTCCAAAAATGCAAAAGCTCCCTACTGTGAGAGGCTGGGAGGGGGTTTACAACTTTGAAGTAGTCTTGATCTCGAAGATTAAGGACTGGCCCCGGTCTTCGTCTCGTCTTCGTTTTGAAAATGTCAAAAATTCTCAGTCTCGGATTCGAAAACATTTGCAATGACTACCCCCCCCCCCCCCCCCCTCCCTCGCCAAGTCTCGATCTCGAAAATTAAGGTCTCAAATTTCATTTCAAATTTCAAAAACTCTCGGTCTCACATTCGCAACAAATGGGTCCTGGTCTAGGCTGCAAACATTTTGGGCCGGATCTGGTCTTGAAAATGTTGTAAATTCTCAATCTTGGCTTTAAAAAATTTTTTACGACAACCCGGGCTATCCCCCCCCCCCCCCCCCCTCAAATTGTTGTTGTTAATATGCATCATACATTACCTTGCATCTGTTCATGTTAGTGGTCACATTTGTGAAAATTGTATTACAAAATAAAGAAAAATGAGTGGCTGCCTGGCACACGATATTCACTAATGCAAATTTACAACATGTACAACATAACGCGCGGACGCTACGCCGGCGCGGACGCCAGTTCTCCAGAGTTACATAACTTGGTGAATGAATTAATGAATCTACGTAATTATTCCAAGAACAAAAAGACAACGGCGCGGACGCCAGTTCTCCAGAGTTACATAACTTGGTGAATGAATTAATGAATCTACGTAATTATTCCAAGAACAAAAAGACAACAGAAATAGCAAAGAATACTTAGAATTGCTTTCCCAAAATAGCTCATAAAGATTCCCTGCGTACGGAATGCTAATTATCTTGAAAACTGACGATTTCATTTTCGAATGCACAGTACATGGCTTCACATGCAGTGCAACGCAACTCAATGGCAATGCACCTACTCGCGCAACGGGGCCGGATCGGGATCGGCGCCGTACTGTCGGCGTGAAGTTCTGACAAAATTAGGGCCAAACCGGGCAGGATCGAGCAGCTCGATCTGCATAATTATTTTTAAAATAAAATAATGCGCATAACTCAACAACGGGTAATTTTTTTAATTTCGTGCACGACATAAAGGTCATAATATTAGCTATGTTATATCAATCAACTAACTAACAATCAACTAACGGCGATAAATCTGTCATTTTCGGCGACTCAGACTCAGAGTCAGAGTCAGATACGTCGACTGCCTGTCATTAGCCGTATTGGCGAATCTTTATTCGTCAAAAAGCGTCCTTTTAAACTGAAAACAAAAAATCACCTATAATAAATTGTAGACCTGTGTTAGAAGTAATTTTTGCTCGCGGCCCCGAATTTGGCATTTTTTAAAGTCCGCAAAGCGCGTTTAGACGGCGACGAAAATTATAGCTCGGCCAGAGGCGGAAGCTCGCAGTTGCGGCCAGCGAATTCACTCCCCCTCTAAAATCAAATATAACCACTCGGACGGCGGTCACGGGCGCGACTCGAGCGGAGATATAGCAGAAGCATAATTCGAAGCGTCGTACGTGTGCGTTTTCCCCGGCGGCGATCGAAAATGGACGGAAAGTGGCGTATTTTCTAATATGTTAGGGCTGAGCCGATAATTACACTCCCACCGGGGAGGGAAGAGCCGGCCCCGAAAAGCTCCTCTTAGCCATCCCGACGACGACGACCGGGACTCGAAGGGTGATACGTCACGATACCGAGTTTGACACGTCGCCCGTCCTTCGAACCGCCCGGCGGCGATCGAGGGCGGGCGGGAGCCGAACGGACGTGTTTTTACGACATGGCCTGGGATACCCCCCCTAGACCCCCCTCGTCGATTCTGAGAAAATTATAAGGTGGTCTGTACGAGTCATCCAGCCCACCTAATAAAACATGTTAGATTATTTCAAAAACATGCAGTAGCGTAGTATCATCGCGGGAAAATCATATTTATGATTTTCTCTGATCATAATACGCGATAACATAATGCAATTGTCAACCGTAAAATAATAACAAACCGGCCACGTGTATGCACGGTGCTCGGCGATCAGAGCTAGAGCACCTTTTAGCCCGGCACGGTCTGGCACAGGGCGGCAGGCTTGGCGATGAATATTGCGCTAGGCGGCACACTTGGCGGGGGAGGATCACGCTTGAAACTCTACCAACTCATACGCGTTGTTTTCTATATCTACCATGCAGGTATTTATTATTTTATATACTATGGGGGTGTTTCACAAAGATCCGACATTGAACTTGACTCTAAGTTGGAAAGTATGGAAAGCCATTGGTAGCCTTGGAATATATTCATTTATAAGCAAATATGCAAGTATTTAAGACTTTTCAAAGATATTACATAAAGAACATGAAGTTTTCTTGATAATAGACAAATATGAATGATTAGAATATTTGTCAACAACATTTTATGCCTTTTTAAAGGACTTTACACAAAATTTAAATGAAACTAACAGCTTTCCATACTTGTTAAGTCCAACTTACAGTTAAGTTTAACATAGAATCTTTTTGAAACACAGAATCTTTGTGAAACACCACCAAATGAGGTCCCCCAATTTGCATTTTGAAAATCATAATTATATTTCATAATTTGTTAGTATATTGATTACTTAAATTTTGTAATTTGCATGTTATGAAATCAATGCTTTCATTTTATTCATTGTGGTAGTGGGAACCTACAGTATCTTTAGTCTGCATTTTTGTTTCTCTTTTCTATTTGTTTTGCCATTGAAAATGTAAAGCAGGAAGAATGAGCTGACTGCTCTATTCAGAAAATATGGGCGCATTCGTGATGTCTATATACCTCTGGATTACCGTACTCATCAACCAAGGGGATTCGCCTACATAAAATATCCTTCTTTACATCACTAGCATTACTGCAGATTTTTGTCTTTACTTTTTAAATCTTTTAAATTTTGTCATATTTTTGTTGGTATAAACCCAACACGCAATGTTCCTTGGTTTGATATATTAAAGTGATTTTCTTTATAATCTATTCCACCACAGGGGTATTGCATAAAGAGATGCGATTAACCGCAAACTTGCGATTGATCACAAGTCGGACGCAGCATTGCGATTGATCCAGGTCAGAAAATATCGCAAAGTTGGGATTGATCACAAGTCAGAAAATATGCGCACTTGAGCGCATTTAGGCGCACTTTCTGATTTGCAATTAATCACAACTCTTTATGTAGTAGAAATATGACTCACATTCTTCATACCGGTACGGAGATGCAAAACAGACTAGTTCTGTTGTGTACTCTGCAGACCCTTAACTTCATAAGCACAGATTGATAGAGTAATTATGGAAACAATTCTGGAAACCTATTTTTCTTATACTTTGTTCTGAATTTTCTACTTTTTGGAGGAATGAAAACTTTTCTGTCATTTGTTAGAAAATCATGTTCGGGTGATGGTTCCCTTTAGCTTTACCTTTTTAAAATTGTATTCTTAGCTAAAACCACCAAGATTCCTTAACCAGTCTAGATATCCACGTTTGATCAATTTTGCTGATAAGTATGCTGTAAATTAATTAATTTTTATATGAGATAAAAATTGTATTCTTAGCCAAAACCACCAAGATTCCTTAACCAGTCTAGATATCCACGTTTGATGACATGCGGGATGCTGAGGATGCTTTATACGCCCTAGACCGCTATCTGTTCTTCGGCCAGAAGCTGGACGTACAGTATGCCGAGGGAGAGCGCAGAAGTGAGTGCCTAATATGGTATTGTTGTCGTTTCTTTTAAAAACTAGTTTGCTAACACATTCAAATTTAATTGTTTATTGATGAACTGTTTCCCCTTTTTCCCTATCTCCACAAGTTTAAACTAAATTACTAAATTCTGGACAGCCAGTTTATTATTTTTCTATTCACTCTGTAAATATATTATATAAATGATGTGTGATGCGCACAATTTTGAATTCCATGTACCCTTTGGCCTGGATTCACTAAGCAGGTTTGTAGGAAGTTTGTACAAACCATGGTTCTATGGGTTTATATTCACTTGGTCTAATACCACTTGGTCTAATCATCAGTTCGTCTAACTCCACTTCGGCTAAACCCATTTGGTCTAATCATCACTAGGTCTAATGCCCATTTAGGCAATTGCCGTTTCGTCTAATCACCAAATGGGCCAATTGTCACTTCGTCTACTTTTTTTTTTCCTCGTTTCATCTATTATCACTTCATCTAATACCAGTTCGTCTAATTCTCAGTTAGGCTACTCTTCACTTGGTCTATAGTATATGCAATTCATCTAATTACTGTTTGGTCTATAACCATTTGGTCTAATATCCAATTAGTCTATTACCATTTGGTCTATTACCATTTCGTCTAATACCAATAGGTCTATTTTCCACTTGGTCTAAAGCAGTTCGTCTAATGCCATTTCGTCTAAACACTATTTCGGCTAATGACCATTTAGTCTAATTCTCATTTGGTCTAACGATCGCACACACTGACCTCTGTGATGGCCACTGCCTGCATACCGTATGAAAAATTCCATAGGGCTGTAATTATAGCTCTATGGATATTTAGCCACAGCGGTTTCACTAGATGAAACCTGTGTATACATAAGAGAAAACTAATTGGCCGCTACAATCAGGTGACCTTCATAGACAAGTCCCAAAATATCGTTCGTACGCTCACCACCCAAGGAAAAATAGATATGTGGCCACTATAAACAAGTGAACTTTATAGACGAATTTCATCAAACAGTGTACGTTGACCACCTAAAAGAAAACAAGATAGTAAACAAATATACCATGCACTGAGAGCCTCTAGTTGAAATTATGGATTCTGAGGTGACAGGAAAAGCACTATGTTCTGAGGGTCGTAGACCCGAAGAACATAGTGCTTTTTCTGTCACCGAGGAATCCATAATTTCACTAGTGGCTCGAAATAGTGCATGATATATTTGTTTTATATCATTCGCATAATCATAACCATCGCAAAAATAAATGATTTCAATTAAATTAAAGAAAAATATAAAGAAAAACAAAGCATTGATCATGGAACCATCACTGCACTGACTATGTTCTGTTTGTGACACTGACCCCCTTTGCGCAATAGTCCTAGCTCAGAGCGCGTATTGCGCTATCTTTCCATTCATGGTTCCGCGCCTTAACAACTAATGCGCACCCAAATGCAAAACGCACGCATCAAAGTGAATAATTAACCTGCTTTACATTACTACACACGTGTAATTGTATGGAGAAACTAGTTTCACATACAGCTAGTGTAGTGCACACCGCGGCCAATTTTCTAATGACGAATTAGTGTCACGACCACAGATGCACAATGTGCATCATTGTCGTAATTTTTAAATTTGAATACCGCTACGTTATACATGAAATGCATCTCTAGAATATTCTTTGGAACTTATTGATATTCACGGGTGAAAATATGCTGTATTTCTTTTTAAATAACTCTTTGAGAAATCTCGTTGAGCATCTTTCGCAGGCTAAAACAAGACCTCTGCTCGCGGGGAAGTTTTATAACACGCATCTCTATGGGCTCAATATGATCACCCGGCGTCTATGACGTCATTCATGGAATAGCATTTACTATTCCACGAATGACGTCACGCATAGCACATTTTTCTCCATGGGCATTACTATGTTTGGACACATGACGCTATGTAGACCAATCACTGAACAGGATTTCATTAATGTAGGATGTTATAATCAGGTACGTACATTACCTTTAAAAAAAAAACGGTGTTTATTTATGTTGGGATAAGGCAAATTATTTAATATAATCAAATTACCCAACCTAAGAATCATTCATTGATAAATTAACGCAGTACCTACTGCTATTATGTGAATCGAACCAGCCATAACCATCGGGCAATCTCGGTGGTCTAGTGGTATGACGCCTGTCTAGCAATCAGGAGGTTGTGGGTTCGATTCCTACCCGAGTCCGCCTGTGATATTTTTTCACAGCGGCTCAAACACGCACTGAACATTCGGTGTTTATTTATGTTGGGATAAGGCAAATTATTTAATATAATCAAATTACCCAACCTAAGAATCATTCATTGATAAATTAACGCAGTACCTACTGCTATTATGTGAATCGAACCAGCCATAACCATCGGGCAATCTCGGTGGTCTAGTGGTATGACGCCTGTCTAGCAATCAGGAGGTTGTGGGTTCGATTCCTACCCGAGTCCGCCTGTGATATTTTTTCACAGCGGCTCAAACACGCACTAAACATTCGGTGTTTATTTATGTTGGGATATAAAGGCAAATTATTTAATATAATCAAATTACCCAACCTAAGAATCATTCATTGATAAAGGTTCCATAAAGTCGTATATCGTCAAACAGGGGCGTAGACAATGGGGGGATGAGGGGGATGCATCCCCCACCCAAGGTGGGGGGGGGGGGGGGGGGATGACATGTACAATTATCCCCCCACCAACTTTTAGGGAAGGATATACGAGTGGGAAAGAAAAAATTTGTTGTATGAGCTTGTTAATTCTAACGTTAAAAACATAATTTATACATCCACTTTTAATTTTCGCTGCGCACTTCGCGCGCGAACATTATTATCTCAGTTTGTTGTGTAACCTGCGTATGGTCTGGGGTGAGTTTTTTTTTCTTCTATGAATGTTAAGCTCGAATTTCCTTTCTAGGTAAGCACAATTTCAAGTCCAAAAATGAAATGACTTACTGACTTACTTGACTTAGGTGCACAGGACGGTGTGTCCCTTCGCTCCCCTACGAGAGATTCTGTTCCACTCAGGTCTGTTCTGGGCTATGCAGAGATGCCAACCGTTCCGTTGTTGCCGTATTTGTTACGTTTTTTCACGCAAAATACGGCAGTACGTTTTCCCCTAATAAAATACGTTTTCTTGGGAAAAATTATTTTTTATTTATTTTTTTTTTTTTTTTCTCTTTATAGAAACGATCGGAAATCGGCAACAAAATTTACGTTGAACCCTGATAAACTATTACTCCAGATACATATTTTAAATATATCACAAATAAACCGAACAAACTCATACAAACGCTGGTGTGATCGACCGAACCAACTTTTATATTAACGCGCGCGTACAGAGTATTTTTGCTGCGCGAATTGGCTTCGCGAAAAAATACGTTTTTTTGCCTCTAAAGGTTGGCAGCTCTGAAAATACTTTTTTTTTGTTCAAAATACTGTTTTTTACCTCTCAGAATACCTACTGCTATTATGTGAATCGAACCAGCCATAACCATCGGGCAATCTCGGTGGTCTAGTGGTATGACGCCTGTCTAGCAATCAGGAGGTTGTGGGTTCGATTCCTACCCGAGTCCGCCTGTGATATTTTTTCACAGCGGCTCAAACACGCACTAAACATTCGGTGTTTATTTATGTTGGGATATAAAGGCAAATTATTTAATATAATCAAATTACCCAACCTAAGAATCATTCATTGATAAAGGTTCCATAAAGTCGTATATCGTCAAACAGGGGCGTAGACAATGGGGGGATGAGGGGGATGCATCCCCCACCCAAGGTGGGGGGGGGGGGGGGGGGGGGGGGATGACATGTACAATTATCCCCCCACCAACTTTTAGGGAAGGATATACGAGTGGGAAAGAAAAAATTTGTTGTATGAGCTTGTTAATTCTAACGTTAAAAACATAATTTATACATCCACTTTTAATTTTCGCTGCGCACTTCGCGCGCGAACATTATTATCTCAGTTTGTTGTGTAACCTGCGTATGGTCTGGGGTGAGTTTTTTTTTCTTCTATGAATGTTAAGCTCGAATTTCCTTTCTAGGTAAGCACAATTTCAAGTCCAAAAATGAAATGACTTACTGACTTACTTGACTTAGGTGCACAGGACGGTGTGTCCCTTCGCTCCCCTACGAGAGATTCTGTTCCACTCAGGTCTGTTCTGGGCTATGCAGAGATGCCAACCGTTCCGTTGTTGCCGTATTTGTTACGTTTTTTCACGCAAAATACGGCAGTACGTTTTCCCCTAATAAAATACGTTTTCTTGGGAAAAATTATTTTTTATTTATTTATTTTTTTTTTTTCTCTTTATAGAAACGATCGGAAATCGGCAACAAAATTTACGTTGAACCCTGATAAACTATTACTCCAGATACATATTTTAAATATATCACAAATAAACCGAACAAACTCATACAAACGCTGGTGTGATCGACCGAACCAACTTTTATATTAACGCGCGCGTACAGAGTATTTTTGCTGCGCGAATTGGCTTCGCGAAAAAATACGTTTTTTTGCCTCTAAAGGTTGGCAGCTCTGAAAATACTTTTTTTTTGTTCAAAATACTGTTTTTTACCTCTCAGAATACTTTTTTTGGTTTGTGAAGGTTGGCATCTCTGGCTATGAGCTCTGCCTCGTGTAAGGGTAGTCCCACGTCGTTCTGGGCTTGGTCTCTCCATCTCGTAGGACGGCGTCCCGGGGGTCTACGTGCGTCAAAGTCATTTCTGTATGCTTGGTATGGTAGGCGGTGATGCGGCATGCGGACAACATGCCCAAACCATTTCAAGCGTCGCTTGGTTATCTCTTCACAGATGGTGTTTGTGATGTTCAGCCTTTGTCGGATTTCTTCATTTCTCACCCTGTCCATTAGGTAAACTCCCAAAATGATACGGAGACACCTCATTTCAAAAACCTCAAGCTTCTTTCTGTCTGATTTACGCAGAGTCCAGGATTCCGCTCCATATGTAGCAATAGGGAGAATGAAGGCTCTGTATATTCTAACTTTAAGCGTTCTTGATATGTCTTGGTTGGACCAGATGGTACTTTTTAGCCTTCCAAATGACCAGGCTGCCAGTCTAACTCTCCTCTTCACATCTTCTTCTATGTTAGGAACTATGCTACCAAGGAATACAAACTTGTCCACTTTCTGAAAATGAAATAGTCGGGCTTAATATTAACTGTAACTGGGATGGTGTGTAATGATTTGATCGATCGGGAATTTAAAATATATTTACAACAGTCTCAATAGAAAAAGAAAAGAAAATACTTTGGCAAGTAGTTGGTCACCTATCTTCCAATGGCAATATTAAGCTTGCCACTGTTTAAGCTTTAATGCTTTAATAAAGACAATTTATCAAACAAGTTTCATGAGCAACATTTGGCACGCACAAAAAACGATGTCTACTAGCAGGGTTCATTTGACTACAGAGAGGAGCAAACATGATTCATAGGACATTCCCTCTTTTGCAAGCCAAATTTCAAAAGTTGCGAGGTTATTGTCTTATATGAAAGAAAATGTTATTTAATAGCATGCCTGAAAAAATTAGGGCTTGACATCTCTTTTTCGTGGAGTTATAGACTTAAAACTAATAAACCGTCGTCCAACGGTTAATTGTGCATTATACGTATATTCACCCAGTGAGGTAGATCGTACACGGATTCCACGAAGTACCACAACGCTATGCTTGACCCCTACGTGACCCGCGCTAGCTACATGACCCGCGTACAAATAAGAATAGCATGACCACACAATAGGCAAAATAACCAAACCTCGCTTAAACTGACTACATGTAATTACATATTCTTCATTTTTTAGATTTGTTTCCGTGACATACCTTTACAAATGTCAGCTTCACAATACCTTTACAAGAATAAGTACAATATAGTTGTAATATTATGCTAGATCAATATGGATCAATATCTGATTACCCACCCATTTAGGCTTCCTTTTGTTCACTATCTCTTTTACACTCCCTGTCCCATCCATTTGTCTATGTTGCTTCCCTACATATCATCACCTACTGGGTCCTCATCCTTTTCACTCTCTCCTTTGAACTCGCCTATCCTATTCATCCGATCCTGCAACACACTTCACTTTCTTTGTCCTAATCCTCTCGCTCCCATCCCCTACACACATAATCCCCTCTATTGTTCCTCCCCTCTCAGTGTCCCAGCTTGCACTCCCACACCTCATCAACTGTCTTTTGTTCACATGTCTCTTTCCATTTCTTGATTTATTTCTTTGATCCTCCGTACCTCTATTCTTCTCTAAGCCTTACACTCTCATCACATTTTCTTTGACTGCAGCCACTTAAGGACCCTCCCATGCCTGTTTGACCTGATTGGTCAAGCAGTCCTGACACTCACCCACTCAGTTGCTTTCATTGTTTTGTGTCTCCGCCTCCTTTCCTCTTTCCAGCCCCCCTTCCATACATGTGTTTATGTTGGTATATATATTCTGTGTTTTTTCTGTAGTAACTGTCATTTGTGCCCTGACGAAGATTCTGCTTGGATCGAAAGCTAGGCTGTATACGACTCTCATTATGCTAAATCAGTTAAACTCTTTTATTGACCGATATATAGTCTGATGGAGGGACGCATTCGCTTTCATTTGTATTATAGAATCCAAATTATAGAGCTGTTCGATCTGATTTTTTTTGTGTGTGTTTCATTCATCCCCATCCGTCAACTGTTCAGACGTTTTGTCAAAGAGGGACTGTCCTTTTAATATTAAGATATTTCACACACATTGATAAATTATAGGGTAACATTATGCTTTCACAAAATATCATTGTATTACACTCGTTATTTAGTTGTAATTTTAACTTGTCTAGTTTCGTACGGGTGCATAGGATCTAACATGGGTTGACACTTCTTGAACAGGGGCCGCGGAACCGGGTAGGGGGGGGGGGCTGGGGGGTGCAGCCCCCACTTTTTTTGGCCATCTAAACAAAGAAATACATAAACATAACATAACACACTATATAACAATTCAAATGTGGTCAGCCCCCCCCTCTTTCAAAACTTTTCTGCGGCCCCTGTTGAACTTACTGGACACTAGGGGTGTCGATTTCGGGAGTATTTACCTCCCGGGACTCGCGCTAGATTTTCGGGCGAGTCACGGGTACCCGAAATTTACCAATTTGTTGATTTCGCTATCGACATGTCACGCCAGCTGGGAAAACATGTTCATTCAAGGGACAAAAATGCAGCGCATTTTTGTCACTTGAATGAACTTGATAACTCTTGCGTTCAATGAGGGGACTTTTGCTTTTTTTTTCGGGATATCGAGTTGATTTTTGCGCCTGGGACTCGACATTTTTCGGCGGGACCAGGGTACCCGTGACTCGTCAACAGCACTACTGGACACTATTACTGACACTGAATTACAATTATCAAAATTTACACCAACGTAACATTAGACCTTTAGACCAAATGGTCATTAGACTAAATGGGCGTAGTCCAACTGTCAATTAGACCAAACGGGAAGTTGATGAAATGGTGATTAGACCAAGTGATGAACTGCCCATCTGGATATAGCCGAAGTGGGTGTAGCCTAAATGGGTATTAGACATAGTGGTATTAGACGAACTGCTAAATAGTCGGAGTGATATTAGACGAATCAATGTTTGTCTTCTCACATGGTGAGATTTGCTGGTTAGCAAGCACTAGCAGTCATATCATTAGAAATTATATTATTTCACTTGTATACGAGCAGCACTTCATAGATGTAGACCATGGATAAACAATGGTTTGCACCAACCTGCTTTGTGAATCCGGGTCTTGTCTCTCATCTTCCTGTCGACACCTACGTCAGGGAAAATGTGTACATGCACTGTGTATATCTTCTTGCATATGAGGCAGCTTCTATGCAACATCACGGAAATTTTGTAGCCAATTAACAGTGTCGGGATCCAAGTTGTTTAAATCTGGGTTTGGGTGGCCAGGTGGGCGAAGGATTTTGCACTCTTCAATGATGTGGGATGCAGTCTGCTCGGGTGCTCCACATGTGCAAGCCGGAGAAGGTCTGAGTCCCTAGCGGTGCATGTTGGCGTTAAACCTGCCGACCCCTGTGCGGAGCCTGTTGAGGGTGACCCAATTCTTTCGGGGTAGATCCGCGCCTGGTGGTAGTTTTGTGTTTGGGGTCACTGTGAATTGAGGGGGTCTGGGGGTCTGCTGCCAGCTGTCCTTCCATGCGGTGAGGGTGTTGTGGGTGCCCTCCTGCAAGGTGTCAGCATGGCGACTGAACGGTCTGCGTGAACTTGGGCGTTGACGGCCCGGTTGTGTGTTCTGGGTGGTATGGTGTAGAGGGTGTGTACGGTCTTGGAGGGCCTTGTTAACTAGTTGTTGAGTAAAGTGTTCTCTGCGGAGGGCGGGGGGGGGGGGGGGGGGGTGCGATACCAGCGAGCACTGGTAAGAGGTAATCCTCATAGTCTTGTTTAGGGTGGTGTCCAATTTGGGTGTGTGTGAGCTGCGTCACCATGCAGGGGCAGCATACTCGGCAGCACTGTAGACTAGTGCGAGGGCACCAGTACGAAGCGTGGGAGTTTTAGCACCCCAGGTGGTGCCCGCAAGGCAGCGGAGTAGGTTGTTCCTAGATGAAACTTTGGCTCGGAGTGAATCTAGGTGTGGTTTGAAGGTCAGCTGTCTGTCTAGCTTTACTCCAAGGTATGTTGGGGTGGGGGTGTAGGGCAGTGGGTTCCCGTTGACTTTGACCATGAGCTGGCGGTTTGCTTCTTTGGTGTTTAGGTGGAAGGCAGTTGCAGTTGTTTTTGCAGCGCTCAGGTAGTTGGCGATCTTAGCCATGTCAGATGTTAGGACGTCTTCAACTTTTGACCAGATGTTGTCCGAGTGGAAGAGAGCAAGGTCGTCTGCGTAGCCGTACTGTCGTCCGGCAGTCTTGGGCATATCACTGATGTAAATGTTGAAGAGCGTTGGTGCCATGACTGAATCTTGGGGGAGTCCGTTTCTGAGACGTCGGGGGCGACTGGACTGTCCGTCGCTGGTCTTCAGGACAAAGCTGCGGTTAGATAGGATGTTGGTAATAAATCCTACTAGGTGGCGGTCTGGTACCATCTGGAGGAGCTTCAGGGTGAGTCCCTGGTGCCACACGGTGTCGTAGGCTGCAGTTAGGTCGACCAGGATGGCACCAGCCTTGTGGCGTCTCTCAGAAGTTGGGGGTCGACGATGGGTTCAAGCCGGGCTAGTCCTTGAGGAGTCTTTCGAGTAGCTTGAAGGGGATGCGGAGGAGAGAGATTGGTCTGTAGTTCTTGGGGTTGCCTAAAGGCTTGTTTGGCTTGGGTAAGGCGATGATGGTTGCTTTGCGCCATATCTTGGGGATGGACTGGTGGGTGAGGCAGGATGAGAAAGGTAGGCGGAGCCATTCCAGACATTTTGGTCCGCAGTGCAGTAGGAACTCGGGAGGTAGGTTGTCTGGTCCTTGAGCCTTTCCACTTTTCAAATGTTTGATGGCAGTGGCGATCTCATCGGGGTGATGACAAGAGTCCATCCACTCCTGGGGCCTGCCAGAGTTTGGTGGTTTCTTGTTTGATGTGACGAGTGTGGTTCTTGTCTGCGTCTTTGAAGCGGCCGTTCTCGAGGAGCTGTTTGAGTTTGAGTTTAGGTTAGCGGTCACGGGGCATTGTTTTGGCTTGGGACTTCTGCCGGTGAGGCGATTGAGCGTTTTCCAGGCCAGTCTGCTGGAGTGGGTTAACTGAAACAAATAATTATAGATCCATCTCTGTGTTACCAGTTATAATGAAAATAATGGAAAGAGTTGTACATGACCAATTACATGCTTATTTTATTGAATAATGATATGTTTACCCCTAAACAATCTGGATTTAGGAAGGGGCATAGCTCAGACACAGTATTAACATTTTTTACAGACTATGTATACAGAAAAATGGACCAAGGTCAATTAACTGGCGCAATCTTCTTAGACTTGCGTAAAGCCTTCGATTCTGTCAATCATCAGATTTTGTTGGACAAATAACATATGTATGGTATTCAGGGTCATGAACTGGCCTGGTTTAAAGATTATTTATATGGCCGCAGACAAAAAACGGTGGTTGGTAAAAACGAATCAAACTGGGGTGTAATTAATACAGTACCACAGGGATCTACAGCCTTGGAAACAATTATTAGACCAAGCACTTTTTGATCAATTTGTTCGAAGTGTTACGCTATTTTGTTCATTATATAATATTTTAAAGACAAATTAGTTAATGACATACCCAAAGGGGTATACCGTATTTGCTGGTGTATAAACCGCACCCCCATTTTTTCAAAAAATTTTTGAAAAAAGTGTGGTTAATACGCTATAAACCGCACCCGTGTATTAAAGGGATTTAGTAACATTGTCCAAATCCTCAAAATAAAATTTTAATTCTAGCGGTTCCCTTATAACATGTTGTATTCGTATTAACAATAAAATCATGGGACCGGTCTCGGTTTGTCAAATTTCCCTTTCGTTACAAAGATATGTATGATTGAAGTATTCAGATCTATAAGAAAAACTCCGGGCGAGTTTTTCTTCCGTGTACAAAGTGAGTGCAGTGACTCCAGTGAGTTACTGAATATCACTTTGCATTTTCACTCATTACTTGGCCATACAATGTCCATTTGACTTGAAATTTTCACACAATACCCTGTGGACATATAAGATAACAACAATATACATTGCATCAACCATTCATCACTTTTTGCACATGTCAACAAAGTTACTAGATCCCTTTAACCGCACCCCCATTTTTGCAAAAAAAAAATTTGAAAAAAGGTGCGGTTAATACACCAGCAAATACGGTAGTCAATGGTTTAAGTGATACCTACCACATATTTTCTGCCTTCAATTTTATTAAAAACATGAATTTTATACAAATTGTATGGGTTTTGTCCATTCCTTCCATGTACACTAAAGGTATGGGTTGTATATACATTTTTAAAGACAAAGTGCAACATTTGTTGATTTTCTTCCTGTAAGTTGTGATTATATCATAGACAGGTCTCCCCAGTTCCTTAGTGTAACTTGTCTTAGCACTTTGATTCTTGGTGAGAGTTGCCAAAAGGCATAAAACTCTGATGGAGAAGCAAATAATATTTGGATGCTGACTGCCTGTGCTTTAGGATAGAGTCTATCTTCACCTGGTCTTACTTCTTTGATAAGAGCGATTGACTGCCAATTGGCAACTCTAATCAATAATTAATTTACTCATAAACAAGCCCTACAAAGAATGGAAAGACATTTCTATGATATAAGCACTACTTGCAGAAACAAATCTTTAAATGTTCCACTATGCGTTTAAAACGTGTGTATAAAACCCATACCTTTTTATGGTAAAAATCCATGCAACTATTCATGAAATTCTTGTTTTCTTCAAATTCAAGACATCAAATCTGTTGTAGGCATTCCTAATACCATTGACTATATCCCCTTTGATATTTTATGAACTTTTGTTTCTTTGAAATGTAATTAAAGTGACAAAATAGTGTAAAACATCTAAAAAAATGAGCAAAAAGTGCTTGGTCTAATAATTGTTTCCAAGGCTGTATATTGGGACCACTTCTATTTACTATTATGGTGACTGATCTCCCTAAGGTTGTAACTAAATGTGAAATTATCTTATACGCAGATGATGCTGTAATATATTTTAGCAGTAAACACCAAGATGAAATAGAGAAGGTTTTGAATCAAGAACTGAAAAGTGTTCAAGAATGGGTACAAATAAATAAACTTGCTTTAAATCCTATTAAAACTGAATTTATGTTATTTGGATCCACAAACAAATTATCAAAAATACAGGAGCCTATACAAATTAAATTGGACGATCATCAAATTGTACAAGTGGATACCTTTAAATATTTGGGCGTATACTTAGATTCCACACTAAATTGGAAAGAACATGTGACAAACATAAGCATAAAAGTAGGAACAAGAATTGCCCTTCTTGGTCGCTTGAAAAGATATTTACCTGTTGAAGGATTAAAACTTCTTGCAAGTGCCCTGGTTTTACCCCTTTTTGAATACTGTAGTAATGCCTGGTCTAATTGTTCACAAGGTACAAAGGACATACTTATACGCCAACATAAAAGAATGGCAAGAATGGTTTTGGGTGTGAGATGCGTACCCCAACAAAGGAAGTTTTAGACCGCTTACATTGGGTAAGCATAGAAGAAAGGTGGATTTTTAATAAATGTAAAATGGTTTTTCATTCATTAAGTGACCAAGCACCAATGTATTTATCTACACTGTTTATTAAATTACAATCTGTACATACTCATAATACAAGAAATGCAGACAACAAGGGTGTAATTCTACCAAAAGTTAAAACTCAAATGGGTAAAAATAGTTTTTCTCACTCAGGAGCAGTCTTATGGAATCATCTACCAAACATTATTAAATTAGCTCCTTCCAAAATTGTTTTTGTTAATTTATATTGGCGCATGTTGAAAAATAATAATTGACATTTATTTTAAATGATTTCAGTTAATTGGTCACAGGTATTCTTTCAATGTTGAATTTCTTTTTGTAAAAATATATATTTTGTACTTCTTTGTTTATGTATATTTGTGTTGTATATTATGTTGTAGGGCCTCTGTGAATAACAGTGCTCCGATCACTGACAGAGCTACCTAATGAAATAAAACAAATAAATAAATGAATTAAAAAAAAGCCGAATGGTATGGGGGCTTGTAGACATTGGTGACTAACTCCTTCGACTGATGTTGCTGTCCACTCCTGGCTTGAGTCTGGACCCAGATAACAATGCTACGTTGGCCCATCGTTGGCCCAATGTAGGCGGTCATGTTGGGCCAACGTCAAAACGTGACGTCTAGCCCACGTCATTCTTGCCGCTGGGCCCTCGTTGGCCCAACCCCCATACGCCAACGTCAATTGCCAACGTTGAGCCAACGTTTGCCCAACCATTTATTTTGCTATTTCTGACGTCAAGCCAACATTGAGCCGACTAAACCCCAACGTTAATACGACTATATAAGTCAATGTCGGGCCAACGTTAAAACGTGACGTTTTGCCCACGTCATTCTTGCCGCTGGGCCCTCGTTGGCCCAACCCAACAAGCCAACGTCGTACAAGTGTTGGGCCAACGTTTTCCCAACCCTTGCCCAACCTTTCAGTTGGCTAATTATGACATCGGGCCAACGTTTACCCAACCTTGGGCCAACCGTGGGCCAACCGTGGGCCAACCGTGAGCCAACCGTGAGCCAACCGTGAGCCAACCGTGAGCCAACCGTGAGCCAACCGTGAGCCAACCGTGAGCCAACCGTGAGCCAACCGTGAGCCAACCGTGAGCCAACCGTGAGCCAACCGTGAGCCAACCGTGAGCCAACCGTGAGCCAACCGTGAGCCAACCAACAATACGAACACTTAAAAAAAAAAGATTAGTAGGCTGCATGGTGTTACATATTCTACCCTTCCGTCATTCAAACGCTAAGTCCTATATATCCTATATCCTATATCTTAAACCTAATCCTAAACGTATCATACCCTATCCTATCCTATCGTCTTAACAATATATAATGCAATCGACTTAGTATATATATCCTCATACATACTATGTACATTTGTTGTAGTTAGTAATTGCGAGAGTAGATTATAAAATAATCAGCCTTTGAATCATTATTCATAAGACTATTATTCAGGTGTCATTTATAGTTTTATAAATTATATAGAAAAACAAGGACATGATAACACTGTTTTCAATACAAATAATAGCAAAAATAGGAATTTTTCTGTTCACTAAATTATGATCGTTTATAATCGATCATGAACCCCGATAGCAATTCTGCGTTGGCCCAATGGGTGATTTCAAGTATGGTGTTTAGGGCTGGTGTTAGTGTTTATCAAACTGGCGTTTGTGTGTAATAAACACTAACACCGGCCTTAAAGACCATACTTGAAATCACCCATTGTCGGCCCACTTACGACGCATTGGGATCGATTGCGGAACGAACCTTTACCGATCATAAATCACTAATTAATAGGTGTATCAAAGTTAATAAAGAGGGGGCTGTGCAGAGGGGCTTTGCACCGCGAATATTTTGTTAATAACATTTAATTTAATTGTATTAATTTACCAATGCAACAGCATCATATAATGTACAATATTTCCCGTCATTTATCAAAAAGGATAGACATATTGCATATTAAGTATATTATTCAAAACTAGCCCTTCAACAACTATATATATAAGCAATACAAGTGTATACCGCACATTATATTATCGATAATATTACAACAAATTATATAGAAAACAAAGACATGATAACACTGTTTTCAATTCAAATAATAGCAAAAATAGGAATTTTTCTGTTCACTATTATGATCGTTTATAATCGATCATGAACCCCGATAGCAATTTACAAATTTAACAAAATCATAATATACATGTAAGGTACAATATTTCACAATTTCCCCTCATTTATTAAAAAGGACAGACATTGCATAGTATATGTTAGTCAAAACTAGCCCTTGAACAACTATAAACAATACAAGTATATAATGTACATTATATTATCGATAATATTACAACAATCCAAAATGTTCCAAAAAGGTTTTCATACATTGTTGGTAGCACATAATTAAAATATATTTTAAGTATTATATAATATATTATACAATTTACGAAATCCGTATCGTGACATTGTACATTTTAAGTCGCATGGAGGTTCATCTAAAATTACTCCCCCAATGTATGAAATGGACTGTTTCCCTATACCTGTCTTGATTTAGCTATCTTGCATTTTGTTAATCAATTTCCCAGTGAAATATATAGCTGTGGTTCAATCATTTGTTCGTCATATTCGTATCTATATTACTACAAATGAAGTACAGTCCACTTCTGGTAAAGAAAGTTCAGCATTGGTTAACCCGAGTTTTGGTAACTAAAACCTGCATCATTACATTACAAACTAACAGTTATAACTTACTTCACCATGTTCGAAAGGAATAACACACCACATTACTGAGTAAAAAGCATGTTCCCATTAAAAAAAGAGACATTAAAACTCAAGAGGACGCTCTTTAAAAACCTATTGGTCTTAACATTTACAAATAAAATGTTGTGCATGTCATGATTTGTTGAAATAGTGATTAGATAGAGAGATAATCAACGATTATTTAAAAACATCTTTACTATAGTACCTTTTTAAAAAGGAGAAGCAATTTTTTAATTTGTTAGCGACCGGTTCAAAGTTATATTTTGTGTTCCCTACAATTTTTAAAATGTTATGTTAATGGATATCTCAGGCATTTCTGAACCAATTTTGATCAAATTATAGTTTATTCTGTCATTACAATTGTATGCTCTTTCAAATTTGATACAGTACTCCGTGTTTGATTATATCACACACATACTGTATGTAGCACCCTCTATACCAAAACCCAACGCAACTATCCTTTAATACCTTGATACCAAAAAACTATTTTCTCGGTAACGATTTCTATATAGACAATATGAATTCGGTCTAATATATTTTCTTTACACCTATAACGCGTCAATATCCCAATATTTGACCTCATTACATTTAAATATATGTGTAAATCCTCTCTAAAAAGTGCGAAACCGGCTAGAATCATCTGCAAACAATCCCAAATGCAAATAATACAGTAGGTTTGGAAATCTTTTGTATAAAATATGAGGAAAAACGCTGGTTCCACTACAGATCATTTTGAAACTCCACATGTAATCGGATAAAACGGATAAATATGCCTTGACCACGAGCACCGAGTGGGATGTATGCGAATTTCATGAACTAATTGTAGGGAACAATGTTGCTGTGTTGCTGTGTTGCAGTGTTGCGTCCAAATGGACGTTTTTAAATTGTTGTTTAAACGTTAGAAAAAAGAAGAAAAAAAAACTTTCATGTATTTGATTTCAACTGCAAGTACCAGCATATAGCCTGTCGGACGCTCGAAACGTTCTAAGAACGTTTTTTAAACGTTGATTAAGGAAGAAGACCTACGTGACCTAATAAAAAAAAACGTTTTGTAAACGTTGATTAAAGACGAATACGTGACCTAATTAAAACGTTTTGTAAAGTTTTGTGTTTGCTGGGTAGTGCCCGTAATGAATGTACTCGGGAGACTATTCACGAAAGCTTATGCGTATATTTATGAACTTAAAGGGATAGTTGATTTCTGGTAAGGAGAGTACAGTTTGGGTGAAACTGAATTTTAGTAACCAAAACCTACATCATTACATTGCAAACTAATAGTTATAACTAGAAAGGAACACAAAATTCCAAATGACGTAGTAAAAGACCATGTTATCATTCAAAAAGAGCCGTTAAAACGTAAGAGGGCGCCTTCTAAAAACTCATCGGTTTCAACCATTTTGAATAAAATAGTGTGCATGTGATGTTTTGTTGAAATAGTGATTAGATAGAATTAGATAGAGAAATAACCAACAACTATCAACATACCTTTTTTGTAACTTTTTGAAAAGAGGAAGCATTTTTTTGAATTTTTAACGGCTGGTTCAAAATTCTCTAATAAACCGGGGGCCCCAGCTTTATTACAAAATGTTACGTGTATGGATATTTCAGCCGTTTCTGAACCGATTTTGATCAAACAAAGATGATTGTATTATTTAGATAGTATGCTCTTTCAAATTTTACACTCAGTTTTTCATTATCTTATAAAAAAAAAAAGTAGTCTAGCGCCCTCTCTACCAAAACTCAACTACGCCTTTAATTAGGAGTTTGAAAGACCGATTCCAGCGATTACACGGCAATGTGTAAATTTGAATAATTTCGATTTAAAAAGTGTAAAATTGAGAGAAAATGTTATAATGAATAATAAGTATAATAAGAAGTCTGACGTCAATTAGCCAACCAATTTCCAACACCACTCATTGATTAAATGTTGTAGTAGGTGAAACGGTGGCCCAACGTTGGCTTGCCTACAGTGTCGAAATGTGGTTGTTTGTCAAATGTTGGTTTGACGTCAACTAGCCAACCACTATCCAACGCCGCTCATTGACCGAATAGGTAGGCGAAACGTTGGCCTAACGTTGGCTGGCCCACCGTCAAAATGTGGTTGTTTGTTAAAGGTTGGTTTGACGTCAGCTAGCCAACCAATTTCCAACGTCGCTCAATGACCGAATATTTTCGTAGGCCAAACGTTGGCCTAACGTTGGCTTGCCTTCTGTTGAAATGTGGTTGTTTGTCAAACGTTGGTTTGACGTCAGCTAGCCAACCAATATCCAACGTCGCTCATTGTCCGAATGTATAGTAGGCAAACGTTCGCCTAACGTTGGCTTGCCCACCGTCGAAATGTGGTTGTTTGTTAAAGGTTGGTTTGACGTCAGCTAGCCAACCAATATCCAACGTCGCTCATTAACAGAATGTTGTAGTAGGCGAAACGTTGGCCCAACGTTGGCTTGCCCGACGTCGAAATGTGGTTGTTTGTTAAAGGTTGGTTTGACGTCAGCTAGCCAACCAATATCCAACGTCGCTCATTTACAGAATGTTGTAGTAGGCGAAACGTTGGCCTAACGTTGACTTGCCCACCGTCGAAATGTGGTTGTTTGTTAAAGGTTGGTTTAACGTCAGCTAGCCAACCAATATCCAACGTCGCTCATTTACAGAATGTTTATGCAGGCGAAACGTTGGCCTAACGTTGGCTTGCCTACCGTCGAAATGTGGTTGTTTGTTAAAGGTTGGTTTGACGTCAGCTAGCCAACCAATTTCCAACGTCGCTCATTGGCCGAATATTTTCGTAGGCCAAACGTTGGCCTAACGTTGGCTTGCCTTCTGTTGAAATGTGGTTGTTTGTCAAACGTTGGTTTGACGTCAGCTAGCCAACCAAAATCCAACGTCGCTCATTTACAGAATGTTGTTGTCGGCGAAACGTTGGCCCAACGTTGACTATCCTACCGTCGAAATATGGTTGTTTGTTAAAGGTTGGTTTGACGTCAGCTAGCCAACCAATTTCCAACGTCGCTCATTGACCGAATGTTGTAGTAGGCGAAACGTTGGCCCAACGTTGGCTTGCCCGACGTCGAAATGTGGTTGTTTGTTAAAGGTTGGTTTGACGTCAGCTAGCCAACCAATATCCAACGTCGCTCATTTACAGAATGTTGTAGTCGGCGAAACGTTGGCCTAACGTTGGCTTCCCCACCGTCGAAATGTGGTTGTTTGTTAAAGGTTGGCTTGACGTCAGCTAGCCAACCAATATCCAACGTCGCTCATTAACAGAACGTTGTAGTCGGCGAAACGTTGGCCGAACGTTGACTATCCTACCGTCGAAATGTGGTTATGTATTAAACGTTGGTCTGACGTTAACGAGCCAACCAATATCCAACGCAAGTCATTGACACAGTGTCGTAGTAGGCGAAACGTTGGTTAAACGTTAGCCTGCCCACCGTCGACATGTGGTTGTTTGCCAAACGTTAGTACGACGTCAACTAGCCAACGAATATCCAACGCCACTCATCAACAAAATGTCGCAGTAGGCGAAACGTTGGCCCAACGTTTGTTTTTCGACCAAAGAATTATGATTGTTCGTCCAACTATCACCCAACGTTGTTTCAACGTACATTTGCCGACCAGTTTGCCAAAAGTCAACAGAAAACGTTGGCGTAACGTTGTCTTAACGTCAGCTCTCCGACTGCAAAAATTTGGTTGCATATTTACCTTAGGCCAACGTTGGCTCAACGTTGTTTTGCCAACCGCGACGCTGCCGACTATAGACTACGTTGGGCCAACGTAGCATTGTTATCTGGGGAGGGCACAAGGCTATTGTGTTCCATTTGGCAGAGTTCCAAATGAAGGTGGCGATGCCATGAATGTCGCTCTCGGTGTGAGCGGCTAGGGTGAAACCGGATATCTTTAGGTGGGAGATGTCCTTAGTGTGAGTTTCTTATAGTAGTATAGCACTAGGTGTGTGCTGTTGGAAAAGATGTTCGATGATGTTGATCTTGGCCTTAGTGAGGCCTTCCACATTCAGCTGCATGATGGTGATGCCGTCCCGTATGACATCAGATGATGCCCGCCCTGACAAGGGCGCGTGTTGTGGGTTGGCGCCAGGCTGCATGCTTCAAAGTGTAGTTGGTCTGACGTGGTGCGTTCAAGTAACGCAGGCAAGGGTGCTACTATGCGGTGAAGTCACGACGCGGTCGTTGAATCGTCGTTATCATTCGCCTGATGTACAGTTTCCAGGATCCACCACGAGGAGGTTGACAACTTAGACCCCCACTGTGTATATGATTTTACATAGAACTAAATTACAAACTAAAGGGGGTCCTTTGAAGAAATGCTTCATTGGAACGTGCACATGTTATAAAGCAACAGGAAAACAAGTATTCCATTTCTTTCATTGACTGTGGTATACATCTAAAAATATTGAATTACATCCTAGTACTCATCTCTGCCCAAAGAAATCCCTCATTGGTTAATTTCTTCATTATGTAACAAATTGCATTCTTTCAGATCGTATTCTGCAGTTAATGTTTGGAAAGTATTTATTTTGTCTTGCTTCATCTATCCGTGCCTGGAACACAACCAGGGGCGTTGGAAGTCCTAGCATTACAGATTACTTGATCGCTTCAAATTAATTTGCTTTGAGGTACCAAGTCATAATTTGAATAGTTATTCACATTTATCTTGTCTTACCTGTATCTCTCCGTGCGTGCCCAGCACGAGACCAGATGAAACAGAAGGAGAGGCGCTCCCGGAGCAGGTCGCCGGGTCGACGTAGGAGGCGCCGATCACGAAGCAGGAGACGAAGCAGAGATCGGTAAGCTGAACAGAAAATCTTCTTTGGCCAAAATGGCACATCAGGGCCCCATTGCAGAAAGAGATAAAATCGATGGCAAGTCGGACAATTTGCGAGTTTCAACCAATCAGATTTCCACATGATCGGACTTACAATTAATCGTAACTTAATCTCTTTCTGCAACAGGGCTCAGATTATAGACTCCCAAAATAGAGGTTTTTGTGTTTTAGATCCTAATTTAAATTTCAATTTTATTTCCAATATATAAAACAACATCAAATTACAAAATATTAAAATGCGAAGTTTAATCAAATTTGACACAATACGTTAATATGATGGAGTAGGTTTGTATAGTATAATTAATTAAACTGGTAATATGGGAAGCTCGCAAAGCAGAAGCTTGAATCTGTTGGCGGCTATCTCACAAGTTTATAGGAGCCAGAATAAACGTTTTGGTGAAAATTTGGCTGGTACCTGAGTGTCCCAAGGGTGAGCACTGGGTAAGTGAGTCAGCCTGCGAATAGAGTGGTCATAGCGATCAAGTGTGATGTCTTCAAAAAAACTATTTTTCCAAATTTGAAAAAAAAATAAATAAAGTCTAAATGTTGGCTGAGATATCATATGCCCATGCAAATTAACCTTTTTTCAATAGCCTATAGGAAATCACTGTTATTTTTCTCTAGTTAATAACATTACCTCCCCGAGCAAAGTAATGGTAATTACCTATTGCAATCTATTGATTTTTATGGTCATATCTCAGCCAATACGTCACATATTCAATTGATTTTCAATCTTTGGGCATTATTTGTTATGCTTTTTCAGAAAATGAAGTTCGAATTGCATTATTGCGTTCAGTCAAAGATGATGAATGGAATTTATACCATAAACATTGAAACTTGGAGATGAATTTGTCAGTTAAAGGAACTGAAGAATACAATGTACTTTGGCACTTATTCCATAGTTGATGACTTGTAAAATAGGTCTGCCGAAAACAAATCCATGAAAATAAACACAGTAGTGATTTCATGCTAATTTCCAAATGCCAAATCTCACTTAGCAGCCAGTTTACGCCCCGCCCACATTTACGGTCCCAGCTTAGCACACCAATTACCATTGGCTACGTTGGCTAATTTGCATAGAGTAAACAAAATCTGCCCTACTGTGCGAAATAAAGTAAACAAATTTCCAACCCAAATTATAGATATTTATCCCTCAAAAATGTAATGATAATCATAAGTATGGATTGATAATTTCATAAATTTATGTATTCAAAATTAGAATTTGATCACGAAAAATGTGAAATTTTGCTAATAGATGACAATAAAAAACAAAAAAAATTGGCTACAGAATTTCCTCAAAATGCATACTTTTCAATAGAGAATCCACAAAATCATGATAAATTTTAGAATCGGCATACACATGTGACCTTACACCACAAAATGACTGTTATGTCGCTGTGGTAGTTTCTCTTTTATTAGCTAAAATAGTCAAATTTTGTTCAAAATATGAGATTTAGGATTTTAGTATTTCCTGAATAAGCATATTTTAATCTAGTTTCTGTAACATTTTGAGCGTTGGAAATCATGTTTAAATATAATGTTGTTATCTAATAAATGTGATCTTATTACAGCGCTTTAATGGAAACTGATCTTTTAAATGGCCCGTTTCTCCCTTTTTTAAAAAATACTTCAGCCGTATTCCAAATCACGAAGCAGGAGACGAAGCAGAGATCGGTAAGCTGAACAGAAACTCTTCTTTGGCCAAAATGGCACATCAGGGCCCCATTGCAGAAAGAGATAAAAATCGATGGCAAGTCGGACAATTTGCGAGTTTCAACCAATCAGATTTCCGCATGTAGAACACATGATCGGACTTTACAATTAATCGTAACTTAATCTCTTTCTGCAACAGGGCTCAGATTATAGACTCCCAAAATAGAGGTTTTTGTGTTTTAGATCCTAATTTAAATTTCAATTTTATTTCCAATATATAAAACAACATCAAATTACAAAATATTAAACTGCAAAGTTTAATCAAATTTGACACAATTACGTTAATATGATGGAGTAGGTTTGTATAGTATAATTAATTAAACTGGTAATATGGGAAGCTCGCGAAGCAGAAGCTTGAATCTGTTGGCGGCTATCTCACAAGTTTATAGGAGCCAGAATAAACGTTTTGGTGAAAATTTGGCTGGTACCTGAGTGTCCCAAGGGTGAGCACTGGGTAAGTGAGTCAGCCTGCGAATAGAGTGGTCATAGCGATCAAGTGTGATGTCTTCAAAAAAACTATTTTTCCAAATTTGAAAAAAAAATAAATAAAGTCTAAATGTTGGCTGAGATATCATATGCCCATGCAAATTAACCTTTTTTCAATAGCCTATAGGAAATCACTGTTATTTTTCTCTAGTTAATAACATTACCTCCCCGAGCAAAGTAATGGTAATTTCCTATTGCAATCTATTGATTTTGATGGTCATATCTCAGCCAATACGTCACATATTCAATTGATTTTCAATCTTTGGGCATTATTTGTTATGCTTTTTCAGAAAATGAAGTTCGAATTGCATTATTGCGTTCAGTCAAAGATGATGAATGGAATTTATACCATAAACATTGAAACTTGGAGATGAATTTGTCAGTTAAAGGAACTGAAGAATACAATGGGTGATTTCAAGTATGGTGTTTAAGGCCGGTGTTAGTGTTTATTACACACAAACACCAGTTTGATAAACACTAACACCAGCCCTAAACACCATACTTGAAATCACCCAATGTACTTTGGCACTTATTCCATAGTTGATGACTTGTAAAATAGGTCTGCCGAAAAAAAATCCATGAAAATAAACACAGTAGTGATTTCATGCTAATTTCCTAATGCCAAATCTCACTTAGCAGCCAGTTTACGCCCCGCCCACATTTACGGTCCCAGCTTAGCACACCAATTACCATTGGCTACGTTGGCTAATTTGCATAGAGTAAACAAAATCTGCCCTACTGTGCGAAATAAAGTAAACAAATTTCCAACCCAAATTATAGATATTTATCCCTCAAAAATGTAATGATAATCATAAGTATGGATTAATAATTTCATAAATTTATGTATTCAAAATTAGAATTTGATCACGAAAAATGTGAAATTTTGCTAATAGATGACAATAAAAAACAAAAAAAATTGGCTACAGAATTTCCTCAAAATGCATACTTTTCAATAGAGAATCCACACATGTGACCTTACACCACAAAACGACTGTTATGTCGCTGTGGTAGTTTCTCTTTTATTAGCTAAAATAGTCAAATTTTGTTCAAAATATGAGATTTAGGATTTTGGTATTTCCTGAATTAGCATATTTTAATCTAGTTTCTGTAACATTTTGAGTGTTGGAAATCATGTTTAAATATAATTTTGTTATCTAATAAATGTGATCTTATTACAGCGCTTTAATGGAAACTGATCTTTTAAATGGCCCGTTTCTCCCTTATTTTAAAAATGCTTCAGCCGTATTCCAAATCTTTCATGTTCATTTTGAGAGTGTTTGCTTAGTCCAAATATGACAAATGATATACCATTTTAAAGGTAATGACTTGCATGTATATTTTAATGTTTTATGAAAAGCAGCACAATCAGTTTTCCCAACTTATTGTTCATTTTGTGGTGTAAGGTCACATATATTCCTCTATCTACTTACGAAATTTCAAGAAACAATTCGCCTGCCCATGGATATGTCATAAAAAAATAGATGACCATGTCAAAACCAAACTGTCCGTCTAGTGCATTGCCGTTTCCAAGTGTAGTCCCACGTATTCATCGTTACGTCATGCACTCGCCTTCAGTCCCACATGTAGATAAACACGGTGCTAATATAATGCGCATAGTTCCCTTCTTAAATTCGTAGAAGTTTTTCATGAATCAAGACAATGATTTTATTGGAACACAATAGCCTATAATGAAATACAAATAATGAAGATGGATTGAGATTAAATTTATACATTTGATTGAACCACAATCTTTTCTCTTGGAAAAATTACACCCTCCCTCTGGCCCACCTTTCTATTCACCCCCCAAATTTCCATTCAAACCTGAATATTTTTGACGTAAGACACAACAAATCTGACATTTGTTGCTTCATTTTCAGTTTACATTGTGCATTTTAATTTCGGATTTTGAGCAATAAAATTGTATGTAAAGACAAGAGTTGTATACAATTAATTTGTCGAATATATTTTTGCTTTGTCTTTGTGTTTTTTAACCCATAAACTGCCTGAACTTCTATTAGTAACTGCAGAGCATATTTCTAGGTACATCATCATATCATCATCATAATTATCAGCATCATCAGCATCATTATCAACATTATTATCACCGCATTGTCACGATCACGTCATCGTTGTCACGATCATATAACATCATCATTGTCACTTATATCATCACGATCATCACATCATCGTCGTCATCACCATGATTATCAACATTATCATCACGATCACATCATTGTTGTAGCGATCATAACATCATCATTGTCACGAATATCACGATCGTCACGTCATCATCACCATCATTATCAACATTATCATCACCACAGACATCATTATGGGCATAGTTCCCATTGTCAACACCATCAACATTACCTTCATGATCATCATAATTATCAGCATCATCATTGTCATCACCATCATTATCATCAACATCATGATCACCATCGACATCATCACCAACGCATCGCCACAATCACGTCATCGTTGTCACGATCATAACATCATCATTGTCACTAATATCGTCATCATCACCATGATTATCAACATTATCATCACCATCGACATCATCGCCACCGCATCGTCATGATCATTGTCACGAATATCATCACGATCGTCAAGTCATCATCACCATCGACATCATTGCCACCGCATCGCCACGATCACGTCATTGTTGTCACTATCATAACATCATTGTTACGAATATCATCATGATCGTCATATCATCACCATCGACATCACCACCACATTGCCACGATCACGTCATCGTTGTCACGATCATAACATCATCATTGTTACTAATATCGTCATGACCATCACGTCATCGTCATCATCACCATGATTATCAACATTATCATCACCATCGACATCATCTCCACCGCATCGTCACGATAATAATATCATTGTCACGAATATCATCACGATCGTCACTTCATCATCACCATCATTATCAACATTATCATCACCATCGACATCATCGCCACTGCATCGTCACGATCACGTCATTGTTGTCATGTTCATAACATCATTGTCACGAATATCATCATGATCGTCACGTCATCATCACCATCATTATCAACATTATCATCACCATCAACATTATCGCCACCGCATTGCCACCACATCGTCACGATCACGTCATTCTTGTAGCGATCATAACATCATTGTCACGAATATCATCATGATCGTCACGTCATCATCACCATTATCAACATTATCATCAACATCATCATCACCATCGACATCACCACCGCATTGCCACAATCACGTCATCGTTGTCACGATCATAACATCATCATTGTCACTAATAGTAATATCGGAAATAATATCGCTAATGATATTCGCTTGTCTCGCAATGTAATATCGTCATGATCATCACGTCATCGTCATCATCACCATGATTATCAACATTATCATGATCATCGACATCATCGCCACCGCATCGTCATGATCATAACATCATCATTGTCACGAATATCATCATGATCGTCACGTCATCACCATCATTATCACGTAATTCACAATCATCTTCAGCATTGTCATCACAACCATCACTTATTCATCAAAGTCATTGTGATGAGCACTTCAAAAGTCAGTATTTCAAAAAAATAAATCAAAGGTTAGAACAAAAATGTTGTGAATATAATATCTGTTTGTTATTTTATATAATTAATCACAAGCCAATTGAAATCAGAAAACAATTATGACATGATGATGTATAATACTATAACAAATAAATTGAAATGAAGAAAATTTCTCAATTCAATCACCGTTCTCTTAGAAAGCATGTGCCATGTTCATTCTCATTTGCATAAAACAATACAATATATATAGAGAATGATACAAAGAAAAACAACGAAAAAAACATAGAAAATGGTAAAACTAAATCAATTTTCATCATTATCAGAGATTGGGTCAATTTATATAATCTAAGCATGTATACTGCACTAGGAACACAATTTTGTTTGATAAGAATCACCATAATTATTCTAACTATTATTATACGCAATATTGTAGACCTTATGGACATCTATCGCGATGCCAAATTTGGAGTCGATCAGAGTTTTGGTTGCCGAGATCTGGGGGGGGGGGGGGGGGCTTTTAGCCCCCTCCCAGTTTTTTAAAGGTTCAAAATAGTCCAGTCTTATTAGGGTAAGTGATACAATTATTTTTTGAACATCTTATTTTATTTATTCATTATTTTTGGGGCACCGTTTCCGATGAAACAAAAATGGGTTCCAATTGTAACGGTCGGAACCCGGTATGATCAATCGAACCGACTTAGCCTTAGTTTTGTGCATGAAGCAATGGGGACAACATTTAAAGGGACATTCCCTCTTTTGCAAGCCAAATTTCAAAAGTTGCCAGGTTATTGTCTTATATGAAAGAAAATGTCATTTAATAGCATGCCTGAACAAATTAGGGCTTGAAATCTCTTTTCTCGCTATGCATGACCCCTCCGTGACCCGCGCTAGCTACGTGACCCGCGCACAAGTAAGAATAGGCTGACCGCACACTGGGCAAAATAACCAAACCTCGCTTAAACTGACTACATGTAATTACATATTCTATATTTTTGAGATTTTTTTCTGTGACGTTCATTTACAAATGTCTGCTTCACAATACCTTTACAAAAATAAATACAATATAGTAGTAATATTATGCTAAATCAGTTAAACTCTTTAATGACCGATATACAGACTGTCCCAGATAAAACGAAACCGGGTTTCATGGCAGAAATTTTCTGTCATAATGAATCATTTTCTTGATGTAGATATGTCTGAACAGCTCTGTGTTTCTCTCTCATTTGATGTACAACTTATGGCACATAATTCAAGCATGACTGAATAAGAACAATGGAAAGTGGTGTTACCAATATTCCATTTGCACGCATACATTTTATGTTTGGGCCAGTTTTAAGGGTTGTAAACATACTTATTTTTAAAAGGACAAACACCACATAAAAGTTCATATTTTTATCTTTTACATGACAGATCATGCTCAAAAAATAAATGATTTATGCCAGAGAACATGTACAATGAAAACATGCCTGATATCTGCCCCAATGAGTGAAAGTTGAGTAAGAAGTCGCTAAGCTTTCCTTACTTAGCAGCTGACAATGGACGTTGATGCATGAGTGAATTTACACAAACATGGGGATCAGGAAAAACATGTGGTATAGCCAAGATCAGGGTGCAATTTTTTTACTAGTCATGAATTTGGCTCTTTTAATTATTTGTTATTGTAAATCAATGTTAACATTCTTTTGGTTGTGTACGTCCGTAACGCGAACAATTCAATAAAAATGAAAATGTTAATGCAAAGCAAGCTCAAGACCCTCTACTAAAATAGTACATTAGAGTTCTCCAATCATCACTAATTAAGTAATTATTCAATATACAAATGTGTACGTCCGTAACGTACGTCCGTAACAGAATCCACCCCCTCTTTGACATTTCATGTGATAATTCTACAACGCTCATAGGTATCGCTGTGCAGCTTCATGAGTTTTTTCATTGAAATATTACACAACTTTTGAGACCAAATTTGCGACGAACAGGTATACCGTTGCAAAGTCATGTGACCTTTTGTAAGTGAATGTCAGCTAAGAAATCCAAAATTTTGTGATTTGTGTACAAATCCTATGGAAATTAGGTAATTATAAGATTCACTTATAAACCCTTCATTTTTTCCCATTCTAATCATTGCCATTATTTAATTTTAGTCTAAAATTGATTGGACCATGGTCAATAATCAATTTCATCGGAAAAAAAAAATAGATAAGTTGAAAAAACAATGAAATACATAAGAATTTGACAAAACACGGAAATACAAAGAAATCATTTTGGCTCTGGCAATTTTTTATGTTGGAAAATTATTAATTATGTCAAAAAAGAATTTTTATGCATAAAACTAGTATACTTTCCAAGAAATAATTTGTGACCCATAGACTTTGCACTTGTACGTCCGTAACTTTATGTCCGTAACAAAGAAGCAGTCTAATTAATTCTTAATTAGAAGTGGAAATAAAAAAAAATTTGGGGTGATTCTTATCATTTAACATCTAAATGAAATGATAATGTATCGTTTCAATGGAATGTATCTCACAATTCAGAGTTTTACATTTTAAATTCAAATGTCAGAAAAATCACTTTCTCTGCGTATACGTCCGTAATGGTGATGTTTTCAATTATTTCAAGGTCATAATGCTGATAATATTGCATACAAGTTTGCAATAATTGAACCCTCACTGAATGTCATACATATAGCACACTAGACCTCTTGAGGAATTCCCACACTGACTGGAATAGCTTATTAAAGTGTCTGAAATGTACGTCCGTAATTATGGAATTGCCCATGTAAGCTATGATGTTGGATCATATACAAATGTGGCATATGGTTTATGTTTTTATGCCCCAGATTGCATCATTTCAAGTATAAAAATGCAAAATCTTCCCCGTGGGAGGGGGATACCCCCTCCCAAACCCTCCCCCCTCTGGCTCTTCCACAGCCCTCGGTCGCTTCGCCCCCTCGGGACTCATTTTGGGCTGTAAGCTATGTTGTTGGATGTTTTTATGCACCAGATTGCACAATTTCAAGTCCAAAAATGCAAAAGCTCCCTTGACTGTTGGAGGAGGGGGGGGGGGGGGGGGGGGGGTTTGGCAACCCTGTGAGTGTGGTCGGGCATGAGCCCCTAAACACATAAATCGTGAGCCCCCTTCGGATTTTGCCCCCCCCCAATCCAAAACTGCTTCCGGCGCGCCTGCTATCGATCACCGTATTTGTCACTGCCTATGGGAAAATTGCGAGTGTTTAATACAGCACTGGTGATTTTTACCATGATCAGTAATAAGCAAGTTGAATAGCCCAACTCTATTCCATGTGTTTCTTGGCATTTATTTAGTTTAAAATAACGGTCATAGAACAAGATAAAAATGAGAAATGGAACATATGTGTATTTTGACGTTTATTTAGTAATAAGCGATAACGCCACTTCTATTGTTGCTTACTATATTATGTTATATTCCTGTGTGTCTCCTGGCGTTTATTTAGTTAAAAATAACGGCGATAGAACATGATTAAAGAGAGAACATACTAGGTGTATATTTACATTTATTTAGTAATAAGCGACAACGCCATTAATATATTGCTTACTAAATGAATGTCAACAATTATATTATATTCAAAACTCTTTTTTCATCTGTACGTGTTATCTGTCACCACTTATTTTACTAAATATAGATGGTAATTAACAAGTATATTCCATCAACCCCACTTTCCCCTCCTCTTCAAGACCACTCTGCCACTTAAAGACAGTTAGCTATCCATCATAACACAGATTAGAAACATATATCGCTATTAGTAATCTGTCTTAGTATTGATCGTGGTAACTTTCACCACATATTTTACTAAATAGATGAAATTAACCAGTGTTACATCAACCCCACTTTTCCCTCCCCTTCAAAACCACTCTGCCACTTAAAGGGGAAGGAACTCCTAGCCTTTTGACTTACTGGATGTGATGAGTTGAAAAGCCCAACTCTTTAATAACTGATCGTGCCAACTATCACTAGACTGTATTAAACAGTTGTATTTTCCCCATAGGTGGTGACAGATAAGGCGATCAAATGAGAGAGATTCAATTGTGATATTATGTTTCAGATCCGTGTTATGATGGATAGCTAACTGTCTTTAATTAAGTGGCAGAGTGGTTTTGAAGAGGAGGGAAAAGTGGGGTTGATGTAATATACTTGTTAATTAGCATCTATTTAGTAAAATATGTGGTGACAGTTACCGCGATCAATACTAAGACAGATTACTAATACTTTAATAGCGATATATGTTTCTGATCTGTGTTATGATGGATGGCAGAGTGGTCTTGAAGAGGAGGGAAAAGTGGGGTTGATGGAATATACTTGTTCATTAGCATCTATTTAGTAAAATATGTGGTGACAGTTACCGCGATCAATACTAAGACAGATTACTAATAGCGATATATGTTTCTGATCTGTGTTATGATGGATGGCAGAGTGGTCTTGAAGAGGAGGGAAAAGTGGGGTTGATGGAATATACATGTACTTGTTCATTACCACCTATATTTAGTAAAATAAGTGATGAGTGGTGACAGATAACACGACCAGATGAAAAAGAGTGTTAATTGTCGACATTCATTTAGTATTAAGCAATATATAAATGGCGTTGTCGCTTATTACTAAATAAATGTAATTATACACCTATGTTCCATTTCTCTTGTTGATCATGTTCTATCCCTGTTATTTTTAACTAAATAAACGCCAAGAAACGCATGGAATATAACATCATTATTGACATTTACTTAGTAAGCAGTAATATAAGTGGCGTTATTGCTTATTACTAAATAAAAGTAAAAATACACATGTTCCATTTCTCTATATAAACAAGTTCTATCACTGTTATTTTCAACTAACTAAACGCCAAGAAACAATGTATGTCAACACATTTCAAACGGGCTTTCTATGTTTATATATTACCACACGCATAAAGTTACTGAAATAAACGCTGATTTTATTCTTATTACACGCTGTTAATTTGATGTTTTTTAGCTCTTATTTAATCAAATTAGGGCAAGTAGAATCACTGAATAAATCGTAATGTAACAGTAAGTACGCTCTAAATTAGAATGGTCAATGCGGCTATCTAAATGCAGCAATTTTAGCGCTAGTTCAGTTCATTACGTGAACAACTGAGTGCAGACGATCGCCCGAAGCGACTGCTGCAAGAGCGAGCTAGCAGACGACGTAGGTGTTACCGGAATAATTGTCCTATGGTGGGCAAGTGTCACTGGTGACAGTTAACACGATAATGCCGATGTGGTTTACACTGGACCAAGTACCAATTCATACTCCTGAGTATGATCTAAAGACTAGAAAAGAATTCAAGACATAACATTCTTTTCCATTTTACGAACAAGTCAGTATTTATAATGAAAAATTTAATAAATTTGACCTGAAAACCCCATTACAGAACAAGAATTGATCCATGGATGTTACATCCTGTCAACCCTTGTATCAAACTATTATACACATATTACGAATCATATTACGAAATTACTTGTTATGTACTTTTTATGTACAAAATCGTTTCCCAACCATGAGAACAAATATGGGTATGTAATGTTCTAACAACTTTTATACTGTTACTTTTTTAATTGTTATATTACAGACTCGACTGTGCTAGACATCAAGCTACAAGTTCTCCACCAAGTTACCGACAACTTGAAACACAATGTGCAAGGAGAGCCGTCAACTGCTGTCCCTACAGGGACTGATCGACACCTCAAACAAGCCTCTCATCATCAGCATTAGTGGACCAAATACTCTTATTGGAATGCAATCCTGCGGTTTAAAGGGATCTAGTAACTTTGTTGGCATAAATGGTTGATTCAGTGTAGATATGTCCACTGGTTCTTGTGTGAAAATCTCGAGTTAAATGGACCTTATATGGCCGAGTTATAAGCCAAAAATGCAAAGTGATATTCTCTAATTCATTGCACTTTCTTTGTACACGGTTTCGAAAATCCAGTGGATTATTTATAATCTGAAAAATTCAAACGTATATATCTTTTCTTTACAAAAGGGAAATAAAAAAAAAAAACCTGTCGCATGCTTTTTGTGTTAATCCGAATACAACAAGGCATACAGGAACCACTAGGATTCCAATTAGATTTTGAGGATTTGGACAATGTTACTAAGTCCCTTTTAAGGTTCTTATTATCCACTTTCCTTTTCTTCTGATATAGCAGTAATTTTCATATCAACAGTATAATGTTTTCCTACTATATTTCATTGCTTTTTAACACAAAACCGTCATTGTTCAAAAGTATTATTTTTACTTGTGATATTGATCAGGGCATATACTGCTGTCTTAATAACTTAACATCTGTTGTATGTGTTATGCAAACTGAGGTTAAAGGGGACCATCGGGCAAAGAACAACACATTATTATATGTTTTGGTACCATTTTGTGATATCAAATAGATACCCAACATTTTGCAAAGGGTTGTGTAATTCATAAACAAAGCAATTAATTTCCACCACTTACGGAACCACTGCTATTTCCTGGTTCCATACGGGCCAACCATTTGCGAGTGCGCCAATGCTATTCACGCGTACATTTGTAGACAATTCCCGGGCGATTCGTTCGCTCTGCACACATTGCAATTCACCGCACGCATCGCAGTCTACGCAATTCAGACCGCATGAACGCATGCTTTAGAATGGAAACATATTTTTGTGAACTTGTTGATGGAATTTAATACTAAAGATGTTACTTTTCTTAATAAGAATATTATTTTTTGGTGGTGGTACCCTTTAATTAGTAAGAGGTGAGAAGAAATTTTCCCTTTCATTAAAGGTGCACCTGTTAACTATCAGATATTGCCTAAAATTACATTGAGATTTTAATCCCATACCAAAATCATTGTAAGATATGTCCAAATGATATGTGAAAGTTTCATTGAAAAAGAATACTATTTTCCTGGGTGAAAGCCAAAATATGCGTCAGCTTTGACAACTATAGTCAAACCTGTGTATAGTGAACACCAAACGGAAATAAGAAAAGCGGCCACTGTAGACAGGTTAATTCTGTTGTATTTCTCTGCAAGGGATTATGTTTAGTGGCCACTATAGGCAGGTTGGCTAATATAGACAGGTGGCCACTAAGGCAGGTTTGACTAATTACAGTGTGACGTTTTTGACCATCTATAGATGCTCTTGGGCGGATAATTATCAATGATAGATATCTTCAAAGGGGCATTTGAAAAGATCTAACCCTTTTGTATTCTTCTCTTACCATAAGCTAAACAATACGGTAGAAGAGAAATGTGGAAGCTCAAAGTAATTTTTGTGGTGTTAGACACTTTACAGGTGCACCTTTAAATTTGGCTTCAATCTAGTGCTTAAGAGGCAATAGAGTTTGAATATTTTTCTTATTTGTATGCCTCCGCAACAAAGTAGCCGGAGGCATTATGTTTTCTGGTTGTCAGTCCGTCCGTCCGTCTAGTTCTTGTGATCGCGTTATCTCTAGAACATGGGCGGATTCTCACCAAACTTGGTTCATGTATGTATCCTTGGGTGCCAATGATCTGATTAGATTTTGGGGTCATGAGGTCAAAGGTCACAGTGCTCATTATATATGCAATCATAGCTCGTGATCGCGAATTGATGCACGGGTTCTCACCAAACTTGGTTCATGTATGTATCTTGGGGGGGTCACTGATCTGATAAGATTTTGGGGTCATGAGGTCAAAGGTCACAGGGCTCCTTATATATGCAAAAATAGCTTATGATCGCATTATCCCAAGAACTGATTGATGGATTCTCACCAAAATTGGTTCATGCATGTATCTTGGGGTGTCAATGATCTGATTAGATTTTGGGGTCATGAGGTTAAAGGTCAAAGGTCCCTGTGAATTGGCTTGTAATAGCAAAATCTCAAGAACTGAATGTCAGATTTTAATGATCAAACTTGGTAATGAAAATAATAATTTATATTGCGCCATCAGTCTAGAAATTCTATTCCGAGGTGCATCATACTGTACAGTATTGTAATGTCAGAAAGCCATAGTAACTATTTGATTTTGGAGTCACGAGGTCAAAGGTCAAGGTCACGGGACTCGTGCAAAAATAGCTTGTGTTTGCAATATCACAAGAACTAGTTGACAAATAACAATCAAACTTGTTACCTAGTTGTATCTTGGGGAGCTATAGATGTTGGGGTCAAAGGTCAAGGTCATGGCCCAAACATATGTATAAATTAAAACATAGCTCATAATTGTGATATACATGTAACAGATCTGGTAGACAGATAACTATCAACATTGAGTTAACATATTAATTCAGTGCATGTTAATTTGAGCGTGATATATAAATTGTGCAATGGTGGAGGCATCAGTCGAAGATCCATCCAGTTTGTTTTGTTCACTAAATGTTGTTAATTATTCAAAAATGAAAAGTGTTAAGTGCTTGAAATTGGACGAAATAAAAGTATATTACAAAACAAACAATAAAACAAATTGCTTCACTATTAGTCACACTTCCTTCAGAATCATATTTATACAGCAAATTAACAAATAGTACTAATACTACACCCTTAAGGAATAAATTATAGTGTCATAACATTATCTTTCTACCCATATTAAATACAGATTGTGTAAGATAATGAGAAACAAATATGCTATTTGACATAGCATTGTATAAATGTTCTACAAAAGTCAAACAAAGAATTACATTACACATGTGCAATTATAAACTTATTTTGGTACAGTATTCTTTATTTACACGTATTGTCATTGATTTTAACTGTAATGTGTGTGTGTTTGTGAGTGAGTGTGTATGCATGGATTTTGAAGAATTTGAAAAAGTAAGTGGCTTGAAAGTTAATAAGGAAAAGACACATTTTATGTATATGGGTGAGGAAACTGGGAAACCAGATGGGCCTTTATTTGGAAAATTTGTTAAGGAAGTAAAAATTTTAGGTGTTAATTTTTCGGTCGATTTCAGATTAAAAGACGATCTAAACTATAAAGAAATATTAAGTAAAATTAAAAAGCTTTTAGGTTGGTGGAAACAACGGGATTTGACTATTATGGGTAAAATTTATTTATTGAAAACGTATGCATTAACAAAGTTGAATTATGTTTCATCTCTCCTTGTTGTTCCCTTAAGGGTTTATATAGAAGTGGGGAAAATATCGTTTGATTTTATATAGGGGGGGAAAAGATCGTATAAAAAGAAAGATTATGTATCAAAATTATAATTATGGTGGAGTAAAAATGATTAATTTTGAATTATTTGTTAGAACGCAGCGGATAATGTGGGTGAAACGATTATTATATGGAGAAAGAAATTTGGGATGGAAGTTATTTTTTGATTATTGCTTAAGTTCAGTGGGAGGAAGGCTAATTTTGTTATGTGATTATGAAATGCAAAAGATGAAGTTTAGTTTGAAGATTCCACTTTATTATTTGGAAATGTTGAAAGCTTGGAAAGAGATTGATAATTTAAGGCATGCTAATGGTTGTATGAATCAAATTATTTTTAATAATAGGAACATATGTATTAAAAAATAAGATGGTATTTGATAAAGAGTTATTCGAACGAGGGATCGTTATGTTGAATCATATTATTGATAATGGACAAGTTAAACCTGTTGCATATTTGTTGAACCATGGTATGACAGGTGAGAATTTGCTTACAATAATTGATATATATCATGCGATTCCGAGAGATTGGAAAAATGAGCTAGGTTTGATACAATTTTGTGAGGTAGATTTAATTAATTATAATATAAACTTACATATTTTGGAAAAAACATTAAGTTTTAAGGATGTACCATCAAGAAAAATATATGATTACTTTATTCAAGAATTGCAAAAGACATGATTTACAAATAAGGGATGGACAAAATAATTATAATTATATAGATAAAGAACTAAGTGAATGTTTTTTTAGACCACGAATAACATTAATGATAGGGAAGCAGAGAGAGTTTCAATTTAAGTTGCTGCATGGGGCAATTTATACTAAAGAACATTTATTTAGATTTGGATTTGTTGAAGATAATTTATGTTCGTACTGTAAACAGGAAAGGGAAACATATTCCCATATATTTTTGTTTTGTTTAAGTGTAAAATCTGGTTGTTCAACATACAATGTTGTTAGAGGGACCGGCTTAAAAAGCCAAAAATGCTGTTTAAGCCGGTCCCTCTAAAAACATTGTTTAGAATTTTGAACAACCAAAATCTTGGTTGTTCAAAATTGTAAACAACGTTGTTAGAGGGACCGGCTTAAACAGCGTTTTGGTTGTTTAAAGGGGTAGTTTAGTTTTGGTAGAGAGGGCGCTGCACATCACAATTTTTTTGTGAGGTAATGAAAAACTGAGTGTCGAATTTGAGAGAACATGTAATTTTAATGGCAGAATAAACTTTATTTGGTAAAAATCGGTCCAGAAACGGCTGAAATATCAATAAATATATCTGATCTTATAATTATTTGGGGCCCAAATAATTAATTAGACGATTTTTTCAAAAAATTCAAAAAATGCTTACACTTTTTCAAAAAATTTCAAAACGTTTTTTAAATAGTTGTTGATGATCTATCTACCTCATCATTATTTCAATAAAAGATCACATGCATAATTTTGTATGAAAAATGGTTTAAACCAATGCCTTCTTAGAGAGCGCCCTCTTGTGTTTTAATGGCTCTTTTTTTAATGATAACGGGCGTTTTACATAGTCGTTTGTAATTTTGTATACCTTTCGAGCATGGTGGAGTAATAACTATTAGTTTATAATGTTACTGTCCCGGTTTGGGGTACTAAAGTTCAGCCTTACCAAAACTAAACTACCCCTTTAAAAAGTTGTTTAATTTTTTTTAACTGTGTATAGCCACTAAATATGACATATAGCCACTAATATATATCTGACATTATAGCCACTAACATTAGGGTTAGGGTAAGGGTTAAAGGGTACCACCACCCAAAAATAATATTCTTATTAAAGAAAGGTAACATCTTTAGTATTCCATTCCATCAACAAGTTCACAAAAATATGTTTCCAGAAAACAAAAAATAATTGGAAACGCATTACTATTCTAAAGAATGCGTTCATGCGGTCTGAATTGCGAAGACTGCAATGTGTGCGGTGAATTGCGATGTGTGCAGTGTGCAGAGGAATCTATTGTCTACAAACGTACGCGTGAATAGCATTAGCGCACTCGCAAAATGGTTGGCCCGTATGGAACCAGGAAATAGCAGTCGTTCCGTAAGTGGTGGAAATTAAGTGCTTTGTTTATGAATTACACAACCCTTTGCAAAATGTTGGGTATCTATTTGATATCACAACACGGTACCAAATCATATAATAATGTGTTGTTCTTTGCCCGGTGGTCCCCTTTAATGTTAGGGTATATATACCATTAAAAACCAATACCAACCAAGCGAATTTGAGATGGCTCAGTGGGTACAGAGTTAGACCGGTATGCTAGAGATCCCGGGTTCGAATCCTACATTGGTTCAATGTGTTTTTGTATTTGCTATTTTTACGGCACTCGACTAAATTTTCGAATTTATACAGTCTGACATATCAGGTATGCGTGGTCTCTGACCAAGTCGCTAATTCACAAGGATTTGCAAACCTGTTTGGGAACAAAACAATTCGCCCCGCGTGGCCTATATTACATCAATTAACCCGATCCGGGGTTATTTAAATTTTGTGATATTTGGCATTCTACTTACGCTAATTTTAGCGCCCTATTTAGCAACTTCATCAAGGACATTTGAATAGAATGGTAATAAAGTTTATTTGTACAACAAGCGTATGTAATGTAAATTCATGTTGACTTATTAGGTGATACGTAATATGATTTCGTCAAGATTTTAATTTATTTATTCTTCCCAATTGTGTGCGTCGCATATGATATCTCAAGATCAGATAAATCAATTGTCATGAATCTTAACATGATATATCATGATCTGCAAACTTTTTCAGTGACGTCACGTCTAAAAGCAATGCGGTCTCAGCTATCCAACAATATGGATTTAGGAACTATATTGTTTCTTTATATGTGATTAGTCTGCCGCGCATCAACATTACATCTTGTATTGGCAAATGCAGAAAGCAATCTTTTACTCGTATACCATAATTGTTTCAATCTATTAAGTGAATAAGGGTTGGTGTCGTCGTACGACCTGTGACTCGAGATCTGATTGTCAAAATGTTGTGGGTTCGAATCCATTGAAATATTGTTTTACTTTTTTTTTGGGGGGGGGGGGGGGAGTATAAAATATTATTCATATGATGATTGAGTAGTTATTTTAAGAATAATCCTTTTATCATAACAAATCGATACTTATCACCTTAATTCGTCAAAGTCTATTTATTATTTGTATTATTGTAAACATCAAAATCGTGCTATGCCCCACATCTTTGAATAGTATATACCATTATCAATGACATTACTTCATTTGTTTCTCAGTTTAGGACCCCCCCCCCCCCCCCCCCCCCCCCCTGCAGAAGGAGATTAAGGCGATTGTATAAAGTTGCAATTACTTATACGTCAGATTATGTGACTAAATGGCGTTTTGCCCCCCCCCCCCCCCCTCACACTTCTGACGCCTATGTTTGCAATTAATTGCAACTTACAATCAATTGTATCGCTAGCTTGACGGTCGAATTGCGTAAAAATCCCATTAAGGGACTATACGACATCGTAATTTTGCGATATTAATATAAAACTATAGCGTTTATACGGACTTAACAATTGTTTTAATTTGACATGAACAAATCCCCAGATTTCAAGTTGGAACTCTAGAAGTTCTCTCATACCTTGTCGTGTTCATATTACCAACAAAAAAGAATGGGATGGGTTTCGGTTTACAAATTTCCCTTTTGTTCAAAACCGTGTACAAAACCAGAGCAATGAGTTAGTGAACATCACTCTGCACTTTTGCTCATAACTCGGCCATATAACGTCAATTTAACTTGAAATGTTCACACAATACCCAGTGGAGATATCATATAACAATATACATCTCATCAACTATTCATCATTAACAAAGTTGCAAGATCCCTTTAAAGTGTATACATGTATTTGTTTTAGTGCTAGTGTGTTTTGGTGTTGGTGTGGTGCACTGGCGTACCCGGGATATTTTCAAGGGGGGGGGGGGGGGGGAGGGGTGTCGGTCAACATTTTTCGAGTGGGGGGGGGGGGGACACCGGTGTTCGTCAATAATTTTCGAAGTGTACAAACATTTTCCCAAGAATATTTTGATTATGATTTATAATGCCATAGTATCTCCATATTTTAATTATTGGAATCTTGCCTGGGACTCTGCAACCAATTATGCAATGACTAGATTAATTCGGTTACAAAAAAGAGCCATTAGAATTATTTTACATGTCGATTATTTTGCTCATACTAAACCTTTATTTTTAGAATTGAATTATTAAACATTTTAGATGTTTGTAAATACAATTTAGCAATATTTATGTATTTATGTTATACATGTAATAATTTTATACCCAAAGGTCTGTCATGTAAATTTTCTCTTAATAATGAAGTTCATTCACATAATACTCGAAGCTCTTCCAATTTTCATTTACCTCTAAATAGATTAAATGTAGCAACAAATTCCATATATTTCAATGGCCCTAAACTTTGGAACGATTTACCGCGTGAAATTAAACTTAGTCCCTCAATTAATGTTTTTAAAAGGAGATACAAAATGTTTTTAATTGAACAGTATTAATTTGATTTAAAATGTAGATATTTGCATTCGGTCGTGTATTGTTTTTGTGTTTCTTTTTTCGGTCTTGGTGTTTTTTAGGGTATTATATTTTTCCCCACATACTATTTTAAATATACATACCGGTGGTAGCATTCATAAAGCAATAGCTTTCCTAGCTGCCTCCACATTTCTCATAATTAGTTTTGTTTGTATTTTAGTTATCTTGTAATTTCTGTATTAATGTCAATTGTAATTTTCGTTTTGTATTTTATATGTTTTTATGATTAATGAAATAAAGAACAATTACATTAAAAAAAAATTATTATTTCTTAAAGTCTACTCTAAATCAAAACTAAATTATCCCTTAAAACACAGACATTTTTCTATTTAGCCCATCAGAAACACAACATTCAAACACATCTGGCATCACTTTACATACGTTTGTACATTCACACAAAGGCGAACAAATCCACACAAGATTATTGGCCAGCATACCCTGGTTTTTATTCAACGTACAAATATTATGTACTACTTGTCATATGAATATTCTACTTTGTTATGTCAGCAACCACAACAAAGGGTTCCCCTCTGCTTTTAAGGGCTTGGGACCTTCAAATCCAAAGAATGAAATACATGACAGTGTATACTGAATAATCAATGACTAATAGTCTGGGGTATACATTTACAATGCATAATCATTCTTCGAATTTGGCAGCATTAGAACCAGTGGCGTAGCTACGGGGGGGGGGGGGGGGGGTGGGGGGCAAGTGCCCCCCGACATTAAGCCAAATGTGTCTATATCATTCATTATTATCATGTTTTATTAAATGTGTGATGATAATTATGTTATCAACGATAATAAAGAAGAACATAACAGTCGTTCCCTAGTACATGTAGTACTAGCAATAGCGCACCTATATCAGTTTGAAGAATCCTTCAAGTATAGCGCCTTATGCAAATTTTTAAATAATCATTCTTCGAATTTGGCAGCATTAGAACCAGTGGCGTACGAGGCACGTGCCCCCCCCCCCCCCCGTGCCCCCGACATTAAGCCAAATGTGTCTATATCATTCATTATTATCATGTTTTATTAAATGTGTGATGATAATGATGTTATCAACGATAATAAAGAAGAACATAACAGTCGTTCCCTAGTACTAGCAGTAGCGCACCTATATAAGTCTGAAGAATCCTTCCAATATAGCGCCTTATGCAAATTTTCAGTCCCGTGCGCGAGGATCGACGCTCACCGCCGAACTTCCTAGCGCATGGTAAATCGTCCATCATAGTTACCAAGGTCCTTTTTAGGATATTGAATCTGCTTCCCGCTTGTATAGATAATTTTGACCATTTGACACCTTCATGCAGGCTATAAAGGCGCATAGCTGCACTACGTAGTCCTATATGTCTAGGTAAAGACAAACTTCCTTTACTAATGTATTCACTCCAAATGCACCCGTTCCATTAAGTCATGATGCATATCTAGGCTGTGATGATCATGATTGAAGGAGCACCAGTCATCTTATCCAGAGTCGACATCTGCATCATTTGAGAATAGGCCTACTGAAACTAACTCAAGGGACGCGTGACATGGGTCTAGTCACGCGGAACTTGAAAAGTGGGCGACAACAGGCAGGGGACGGGGAGGGGAGACATGCCCCTCCCCCATACATTTGAAAGTGGAGGTGATTGTTCCTCCCACTTTTTAATATGCATGCAATATGTATATTTGATTCTATAGCTTGAACTACGAATTATATATTTTGGTATCTGGTATGCGCCAAATCGCACAATATAAAGCCCCACAAATTTGCAAAAGCTCCCCTGGCGTCGATTTTTTTTTTTTTTTGGGGGGGGGGAGGGCAGGGGTGTGGTCGCCCCCCCCCCCCCCCCCCCAATGAAAATATTGGGGGGCGAGCATATCATTTCGCCCCCCCCCCCCCCCCCCCCCCACACAATAATTTCGAAAATGAGGAAGAAACAAAATCGAGTGATACAATGCAAAAGAGGGGAAAGACACATTTATCAATAATTAATCTTCAAAATTCATCAATCAATGACTAATAGTCTGAGATATACATTAACAATGCATAATCATTCTTCGAATTTGGCAGCATTAGCACTGTGCTACAACGAAAGTGACAATGACCAGTTATTATGTGCTAAAACAACCAGTTACAGGTGCTACATACAACGACAACGACATCGACAATACTATATTCTACTTTGGAATTGCAGCAAACACAACTTACAACAAATGGTTCCCCTCTGCTTTTAACATTTTAAGGGCTTGGAATCTTCAAATCCAAAGAATAAAATACATGACAATGGGCCGTATGCATAAAAACAAGCAATTGCTTGTGCTAGCCTTTTGCTTGAATCGGTATGCACGAAAACAAGCAATTGCTTGCAAGCACAAACATTTGCTTACAAGCACAAGCATTTGCTTACAAGCACAAGCAATTGCCTACTGCTGGTAAGCAATTGCTTACCAAACAAGCAATTGCTTGAAACTGTATGCATAAAATGAACATTTTACTTGCTTTGATAAGCAATTGCTTACGTTTTTTCAAGCACATCCAGACCAGCTTGAGCTCTTGCTTACTCAGGGCATTCGCGTTTAAGGATCAAATTTTGATACCGTTTCAGGATGATTACGAGCTCCTTTTCGTCCATCGATCTGCACAGAATCCCCCCTAATGCTTTGTGATGTTTATTGTTTCCCCCCTATTTGCATGAGCAAAAATACTGCTGCCAGGTCGGGCACGAAGCGTTGTTGTCCTGCAGTGCGATGTTCGCACAACCGTAACGATCATTTGTCCAACACGTAAGCAATTGCTTAGGCAGTGCAAGCAAAAGGTTTCAGCACAAGCAAAAGCTTGTGCCATATGAATTCAAGCAATTGCTTGAACTTGATCTTTTGCTTGACAAGCTCTTGCTTGTGCTTAAATCAAGCAATTGCTTGTTGTTATGCATACGGCCCAATGTATACTAAATAATCAATGACTAATCTGGGGTATACATTTAAAATGCATAATCATTCTTCGAATTTGGCAGCATAAGAACCGTGCTACATCGACAACTAGTTATTAGCTGCTACAACAACCAGTTACAGGTGCTATAACAACAAACAGTTCCAGGTGCTACAACAGTTAGTCCTACAGAAGGGGAAATAAGGACCATTATGCATTATTATATTATTATATGTTTAAACATCAACATATATTTAAATGCGTTGCGTGCGTTTGTTAATGCAAAGAGAGGATTAGACCTACAGAGGGAAGGGAGAGCTGAAAATGGTTAGAAATGGTTTGGTGCGCGTGTTAATAATACATTTAAAAAGGGATTAGTGAAGTGTGATTGAAGGATCTGCAGGCTTTCACCTGACAGGGACCGCGACGTGAACGCTCCTTCATTGGCCCCCGTGTTAGTAATGGGTTAGATAAAGGGTTAGATAAAGGGTTAGATTCAGGGTTAGATGAAGGTTTACATCATTATATATTCATTAACAAACAAGATGACATTTGCATTTTCTAATACAGTAACTTACACATTGTATTCTAAACATGAAATGATGAAACACATCGGAAGTTACTCTGTACCCAAAGAGCAAAAGCCCTTCCCCAATAAACTGTAATTATTTATTATATTACACAAAAAGAAAGATAATCATACCTTAACAGAAACAAAGACAAAACCAATGGAGATTATTTTCTAATAAAATGATGTAACCTTGCTACATCCCTCACCATACTCGCATTCAACCAACCCAATCACACCCACACAGATCCTCACGTCACACTCATTTTCGGTGCATCTGCTTGCATGTCTGTTAACTCTTTGAGCGCTTTGTTCGACTTTAGCAGTAATAGCGGCGCGTGCGCGAATACAATATACGATACGTGCGCGCCTAAAATAATCTGGCGAAATGGCAACATTCCAGTATTTAGGCAGCCTTTGATTGGGCCCCCTTTGTTCTGGCACCATTTGTTCAGGCACCCTTTGTTCAGGTACCCTTTCTTCGGACACATTTTGTTCAGGCACCCTTTGTTCAGGTACCCTTTGTTCAGGCACCCTTTGTTCAGGCAGCCTTTGTTCAGGCAGCCTTTGTTCAGGTACCCTTTGTTCATGAATTCTTTGTTTAGGCACCCTTTGTTCGGACACCCTTTGTTTAGGCACCCTTTGTTCAGGCACCCTTTGTTCAGGTACCCTTTGTTCAGGCACCCTTTGTTCAGGCACCCTTTGTTCAGACACCCTTTGTTCAGGCACCCTTTGTTTAGGCACCCTTTGTTCGGACACCATTTGTTCAGTACCCTTTGTTCATGAATCCTTTGTTCAGGTACCCTTTGTTCAGGCACCCTTTGTTTAGGCACCCTTTGGTCGGACACCCTTTGTTCAGGTACCCTTTGTTCAGGCACCCTCTGTTCTGGCACCATTTGTTCAGGCACCCTTTGTTCAGGTACCCTTTGTTCGGACACCCTTTGTTCGGACACATTTTGTTCAGGCACCCTTTGTTCAAGTACCCTTTGTTCAGGCACCCTTTGTTCAGGCACCCTTTGTTCAGGCACCCTTTGTTCATGAATCCTTTGTTCAGGTACCCTTTGTTCAGGCACCCTTTGTTCGGACACCATTTGTTCAGGTACCCTTTGTTCATGAATCCTTTGTTCAGGTACCCTTTGTTCAGGCACCCTTTGTTTAGGCACCCTTTGTTCGGACACCCTTTGTTCAGGTACCCTTTGTTCAGGCACCCTCTGTTCTGGCACCATTTGTTCAGGCACCCTTTGTTCAGGTACCCTTTGTTCGGACACCCTTTGTTCGGACACATTTTGTTCAGGCACCCTTTGTTCAAGTACCCTTTGTTCAGGCACCCTTTGTTCAGGCACCCTTTGTTCAGGCACCCTTTGTTCTGGTACCTTTTGTTCAGGCATCCTTTGTTCAGATAAAATTTGACAAAATTTTGACTAGATCTAAGGCTAAGACTAAGAGTAAGAGGTCTAAGACTAATTAGAAGTTTACTTAGTAGCATCAATACCAAGGCCAAGACGGATAGAAGATGATGACATGATGACTCGACTGACAATGTCTTTGAAAAATCTAGACGTTTTAGAAGTAGACCTATCCCTTGGATAAATTGATGAATAATTGTACAATAAAAGGTCTTTTTTGTAAGAAGTATTTTTCTTTCTCACAACTTTATTACTAGTATATGTAACACCCACTGGACTCGCTAAATCAATCAAATTGAAAAAGCAGATTATCCTACCATTGAACTCATGAAAAGCAAGACTAAATAAGTCTTATAACACAGTCACCTCACTCAAAAGGCCGGTCTCTTTGTATACAATAGATGGAGGGGCTGGAAATCGGAGCATGACGAATCAACTGAAAGAAGCTATCATCGATGAAGAGATTCTCTCTATTATCAAGATGGCCGTCATTAAAGCCCTGGATCCCAGGTTCCAGCAGATTATCGAGCGCCTCGTTAAGCAGGATGTGGCCATTTACGATCTGCAAAGATAAATTGAAAATCTTGAAACTGGGCTCTCAAACCTGAAAAAATATATTTAAATAAACATCGAAGTTGTAAGGAGAAGATAAAGAAGCTGGAGTCATCGGTAAACGAGCAGGAGCAGTACTCTAGGATGAACTGCGTACTGGTCTTTTGGGTGCCTGAATGAGACACCAACAACGCCAACCAGATCGTATGAGACATTGCCACCAATCCGCTTCCGCTACTTCACAAATGAAACCACGGCCGATCATCGTGAAGCTAACATCGAACCAGCATAGGCAGAACCTACTAAGGAACAGAAGGAAGCTAAAGGAAAAATAGACTGGGAATACCATCTACGAGGATCTCACCACGGCCAACAGGATGCTGCTATAGGAGGCGTTCAAGGTCTGCAACAGCAAAACCACATCAGCTTGGTCCATGGATGGAAGGATCATTGTATCAGTGCAATGCATACAAACAAAACAAATATCAAAAGACAAATCCACTCGAAGGAGGACTTACTAGATATAAACTGATACATAAGCAAACATTGCTCTAGTGAACAATATTTCAAGTCACCAAGTCACCAACACAATGTCAGAAATTTTGCCCAAACTCTCTTTGAATTTTACCTATTAGATTATATACACTGTTGGTGATAAAGTCGGAATATTTATAAAAATCAAAGTTCATTCTTTTCCCATATTTTTTGCGCCTTATAAACCATGTTAGACTAAAAATAATGATTTAATAATGTTTCCAAACTACCAATGTATATTAAATAGTTGCAGGAATTTGCATTCATTAATGTAGCCTTTTGGTGTCGGCTTTGAAAGGCAGGACCTTTGACGATTGGCCCCTTTCCCTCTCCATAGCGCATGTCCAACAAGTCATCATTATGTGTCATTTCTCAGAGTTGGCTGTACAGTTGTCAATCAAATTTGGCACAAAGGCTCTCTAGGCCATATTCCATCCAACGCCATTGACTGCACGCCGTAGCTTTAGTTGACCCTCCTCTCGATGATTTCTGAGGATTTTACAGACCGTAAACTGCGATGTTCCAACAAAATAGTGGACATTGCTTGTTGACAACCCATCCCGGTGGATCACATCAAAGGTCCTGCCTTTCAAAGCTCTAAAAAAAAGGCTAAACTAATTCATGAAAACTATGAAACTATTATAAAATCATTATTTTAAGTCTAAAATGGTTCATTATGCGCCAAAAATAGAGAAAGAAATTAAGTTGGATCTAAAACAAAAATCCAACTTTTTGACCAACAGTGTACATCAACATTATATTTATAAACTTTATTAAGGTCACTGATGATTGACATTCTGCATTTGTTTTACAACCCAGGACAATGAACATTATTTTTCAATACCAGGTCAAATAGTACTTAAACAGTTTTGATTATTTCTTCTTCTTCTTCTTCGGGGTATCTTGAAGTGGTGCAAGTAAAAACAAAATCAGCTGCAGTGCTTAAAGGGATAGTTGAGTTTTGGTTAAGAGAGTACAGCTATGGTTAGGCTAAATTTCACTAACCAAAACCTGCACAATTACATTACAAACTAATAGTTATAACTCCATCATGTTCGAAATGAATAAAAGTAAAAAGCCTGTTATCATAAAAAAAGTACTTGAAACTCTAAAGGGCGATCTTTAAAAAGTAATTGGTTTCAACCATTTTAAATAAAATATTGTGCATGTGATGTTTCAATGAAAAAGTGATAAGATAGAGAAATAGCGGCTTGCCACGAACAATCACGTATCACGTTTCATGTTCACGTTTTGCGCTATTTCGTTAAAAAAAAGAGACTCTAATTTATAAAGTGTAGGGCATACCATTCGTTTTTCACGCCGGTAAAACGTGAATTGTCGCGTTTACCAAACAAAACGTGACGAGAGTGTTTAATCAAGATTTTTTTAAATTGCAAGCGCTTGTTACTAAGACTAGACATACATGCACAAAAAGATTTAAACATGTTCATTATATGTATGAGCATAATTCAGAGCAATCTGAGACGATAATATGCAGTTCTGTCATTTAATAAATGTAAAAACATACCATTTGCAGTATTACTCTTGTTATTAGAATATTTCGAAAGAGGTGTCCTGCGTGACTTTTGACAAATGTTGACTTCCAGCTGAACTGCTATACGCAGCGGACCATTCACTCCGCATTACACCGCAAGGTGCCGCGATCTTAGTCTGCGAGTAGCCGTTAACGGTGTTGTATGTGCATGCATGTTCAAGTGAGTGATCAGCGAGTTTAAAATTAATAAAACAATGATTGAATTAAATAATTTATAGAAAATTTTTGAATCTGAGATCATGTTCGAAATGTTCGAGGCCGAGACCAGGATATTTCTTAAGAATCATGTTAGCGGGAGGGGTAGAAACATTTTTATAGCCGAGGCCGAGTACATTTACAATTTTCGAGGCCAACACCAGGATCGGTCACAAGTTTTCCGAGGCAGAGACCAAGATATTACTTGAAAATCCCGTTAGCGGGAGGGGGGACGGATTGGGGTAGGGGAAGGGTGTCCGTAGAACATTTTCGCAGGCAAGGCAGAGTACATTTACAATTTTTGAGGCCAAAACCAGGATCGGTGACAAATTTCTAAGGCTGAGACCAAGAATCCTATAAGCGGGGGAAGGGGGTGGGGGAGTTTCCCTTTATAAAATTGAAGCAGAGGGAGTGGTTCAAACCCCTCAAAACCTTCATTTTTTGTCAAGGTGTGGTGGGGGGGGTGGGGGGTTGAACCCCCATACCCCCCCCCCCCCCCCCGCCCCCCTGGGTACGTCTATGCTTGTAGGTAACGGTATAACACGTTATTTTTGTTAACGCAAGCGCCAATTTACATGAGCTTTTGTGGATTGCGTATAGTTTATCAACAAACTGTTGGGGCACGTAACTCAACACTTCATAGACTTGGGTGACCTGTTGCACTAACAGGCGCAACACGCAAACGTGATAATCGATACGTAACTGTTTGTTGCAAGCCAGAAATAATCAACAACTATTATCAAACCTCTTTTGAAAAGTTTGAAAATAGGAAGCAATTAAAAAAAATGAACAGCTGGTTCAAAATTATCGATAAGTGTGCGGCCCCAAATTTATTACAAATGGTTATGTTTATGGATTTCTCAGCCATTTCTCCGATTTTGATAAAATAAAGTTTATTCTGTCATTGAAACTGTATGCACTCTCAATTTTGACACTTAGTTTTTCATTATCTCACAAAAACAATTATTTCGTGCAGCGCCCTTTATACCAAAACTCAACTATCCCTTTAAAGGGGGCTACTGCCTACAAGTGTACATGTTATATAATTGTTGACGTAAAACAATAGAGAACAGTATACCTATGTACGTATTATACGAGGTATATTCTATTTGGGGCGGTTTAGGGGGTCAATTCCCACCCGTATCTATACTCTCGCAAGTACAAATTCTCACAATCAATATTATTTTCAAACAGTATATCATATAATGTAGATATCATTTTTATTTCACCCCCCCCCCCCCCCTTCCCACATAAACAAACTCGGCTTGTTTTATCGTCTGGTTTTGCCGTGTTTTCGCCTATGGGAACATTATCCTGCGAATGTTACTGTGAATGTTACTGTGAATATAGGACATTGTCACAACAACTCAACTAGCCGCTATGGAAACAGTTCAAATTGTGATTTGGAATACATTTATCTATTTCCTACGCGATGATTCCCAACGCCGTATATTGTCCTTGTATGTAGCTTCTGATACTATATATTGATGTGTTTCATAAGTTAACAAACTGTGTATTCATGAAATGATGCAAGGTGATATATGGTGACCCTGGTTAGTCAATAAGTCAATCCACACTCACCTGGTAGATGTCCAGTCAACCTTGAATGACCTTATCCAGTTGGAAGTATTGTTGAAAGTTTGTTGTGATCCACCAAGTCCCACATGTTATTCTAGTTGTCACTGTTCCTCCCGTCCTTCTTGCGCTGTTGAAGTTAAGAGCAAAGAGAAAAGGGAAAGTTACAGTCGGTAGTGTAGCTAGTGTTCTTCAAAATCGTTTAATCCTCTGATGAACATTTAGAATAACGAACCTTCGGAATAAGGTACCTAGAACCCTCAGAGTATTCGAACCTTCAGAATAACGAGCAGTAACTTCTGTTCTCCATCTACATCGATGACCTAGTATGCCTGCGAAAATGTGTTGTATCTGTATGCTCCAATAACTTCACCACAAACCAGCGAGGTGTTGCAGCCAGCCTTAACCGAGACCCGACCAGGATGAAATCATGGGCAGACACATGGAAGGTTATGTTTGAACCATCATAATGTACAACCCACGATGCTCCCAAGGAAGCGATCTCCATCTAAACTGAACCTGAACTTCGGAGACTGCAAGCTAGCAGTAAAGCATAAACTTTAAATTCTAGGTGTACCTTTTAATTCCAAGTTTATTTGGTCAAAACACATCTTGTCTGTTACTGCTAGATCATGACAGACACTTTTGGTGCCCTGAGAAAAGTGTTAAACAAACTACTAGACCGCAAAGGAAGAGCCACAGTCTACAAAACACAGGTCAGCAAAAACAAACAAAGAGTTGTGCCCATAAGCATACCCCAGTGGCGGATCTACAGGGTGGGGGGGGGGGGGGGGGGGGGGTTAATGGGTCACCCCACCCTTAGCAAAAAGACATCACTTTAATACGGGGGTTCAAAATAGCAACAACAAAAACGTCGCTTCGCATTGTCATTGGGTCAACCCCCCCCCCCCCCCCCCCCTTAGCAAGAAGCTAGATCCGCCCCTGTACCCAGGTGGGTTTCAGGCCTCAGCCCCCCCCCCCTTTGATGAAAAAAATGTTGATTTCTGCCCAATGGGGGGAGGGGGTTCTAACAGTCCCGGTCTTCAATCTCAAGCTCGGCTTCAAAATCGTTTAATCCTCTGATGAACATTTAGAATAACGAACCTTCGGAATAAGGTACCTAGAACCCTCAGAGTATTCGAACCTTCAGAATAACGAGCAGTAACCAAATAATGAGATATCGTGATAACTAGTTTGTATATGTATATGTATCAAATGAGCCCTGTGATCTTTGACCTCATGATCCCAAAATCTATGCAGTTCATGGCTCTCAATATGCATGCATGAACCAAGTAACGTGACAATTTGTCTATTGGTGGTTGAGATATCACGATAAAAAAAAATATTTTTGCAGATGATATGCCATGTGACATTGGTCTTTGACCTCATGATCTCAAAATCTAATCGGTTCATTGGCTCCCCAAGATAAAGTTAGGTGACAATTTGTCAATTGGTTATTGATATTTCTCAATCACGAGCTATCTTTACATTTATATGTAATGTGACATTTGGTCTTTGACCAATTATGACCCCAAATTTAATCAGTTCATCGGTTCATCAAGATACATACATATGCCATGGTTTGGTTGAAATCTATCAACCTGTTCTTGAAAGATTGCGATAACAATAACAAACATATAATGCCTCTGGCCATTTTGTTGCTTAGGCATAATAAAATTACATTTCTACCAACTAGGCCGGTTTTTGAATGACAACTTCTAAGTGCCATCATGAATTACCAAAAGAACAGACTGGAACACTCACACCAACAGCTTTACCGGGCTCTATGGGGCTTACCTTTCTGGCATGAAGCCAAACAAGGGCGATCCATTCCTTGAAGTGGTTGCTCAGTTGTTTATTCCGGACACCAGCTCTCCTGGTGTGTCGTCTAGACCTCCAGTGTCTTGAGCCAATCACTAGATGGCAGCGCCAAGCAGACGTCAGTGTTCCACAGACAGAGGCCTCCAAGTATGTGATAGCGGCTTCCAGCCATTGTTTCCTGACCCCGGACCACGCACGCGTTTAATCCTATAATGTAAGCACATAAACAAAGAATGTATTACAACTTAGATTAATTATCTCACATGATGCACTCACCCATTCCTGGTAGTGGCTGTCAAGTTGTTCACTCTGGACACCAGCTCTTCTGGTGTGTTGACCAGATCTCCAGGAGCGTCAGTCAATCACCAGTGGCAGCACTCAGCTGATGCCAGTGTTCCCTAGAAGGGCGGCTCCCAGCCCTGGTCCTGATCCTGGTCACGCAAGTATGTAAGCCTATAACATAAGCACAGAAATGAACAATGTATTCATATTTAGATCATTTAACTCACATGGTGCACGCACTTCATGGGGAATGACACACTATAAGCTTGATAGCTGTACACCGATCAATGTCATTTAAACAAAGGGATAACCCTAATTCACCTATCAATTGGCGCGTACACAATTCACTCATAAAATACCAATTAGATTCGTGTATTCGATCATGAAATAGGGCTCGATATTCCGAAGGTCCGTTTACCTTAATCCGAAAAATAAATGGGACTCGTTAATTCGAAAATTAAATGGGGTTCGAATTGAACCTGTGGGGATTAACAATCTCCTTTCATTTTAAGATCAACAAACCACTTTTTATTTTTGGATTAACAAACCTCATTTCATTTTGAGATTAACAAACCTTTGGAATATAACCCGGTTTAATTCTCGGATAACTGAACATTCAGAATAATGAACCTTCAGAAAAACGTACCAAGGACCTTTGGAGTATTCATTGTTAGATGCTTGGAGCTGGGAGCTAGATGCTTGAAGCTGGGAGCTAGATGCTTGAAGCTGGGAGCTAGATGCTTGAAGCTGGTAGCTAGATGCTTGGAGCTGGGAGCTAGATGCTTGGAGCTGGGAGCTAGAAGCTTGGAGCTGGGGGCTAGAAGCTTGGAGCTGGGAGCTAGATGCTTGGAGCTGGGAGCTAGAAGCTTGGAGCTGGGAGCTAGAAGCTTGGAGCTGGGAGCTAGATGCTTGGAGCTGGGAGCTAGAAGCTTTGAGCTGGGAGCTAGAAGCTTGGAGCTGGGAGCTAGAAGCTTGGAGCTGGGAGCTAGATGCTTGGAGCTGGGAGCTAGAAGCTGGGAGCTAGATGCTTGAAACTGGGAGCTAGATGATTGAAGCTGGGAGCTAGATGCTTGAAGCTGGGAGCTAGATGCTTGGAGCTGGTAGCTAGATGCTTGGAGCTGGGAGCTAGAAGCTTGAAGCTGGTAGCTAGATACTTGGAGCTGGGAGCTAGAAGCTTGGAGCTGGGAGCTAGAAGCTTGGAGCTGGGAGCTAGAAGCTTGGAGCTGGGAGCTAGAAGCTTGGAGCTGGGAGCTAGATGCTTGGAGCTTGGGAGCTAGAAGCTTGGAGCTGGGAGCTAGAAGCTTGGAGCTGGGAGCTAGAAGCTTGGAGCTTGGAGCTGGGAGCTAGAAACTAGAAGCTTGGAGCTGGGAGCTAGAAGCTTGGAGCTGGGAGCTAGAAGCTTGGAGCTGGGAGCTAGATGCTTGGAGCTGGGAGCTAGATGCTTGGAGCTGGGAGCTAGATGCTTGGAGCTGGGAGCTAGAAGCTTGGAGCTGGGAGCTAGAAGCTTGGAGCTGGGAGCTAGAAGCTTGGAGCTGGGAGCTAGATGCTTGGAGCTGGGAGCTAGAAGCTTGGAGCTGGGAGCTAGAAGCTTGGAGCTGGGAGCTAGAAGCTTGGAGCTTGGAGCTGGGAGCTAGAAACTAGAAGCTTGGAGCTGGGAGCTAGAAGCTTGGAGCTGGGAGCTAGAAGCTTGGAGCTGGGAGCTAGAAGCTTGGAGCTGGGAGCTAGATGCTTGGAGCTGGGAGCTAGATGCTTGGAGCTGGGAGCTAGATGCTTGGAGCTGGGAGCTAGAAGCTTGGAGCTGGGAGCTAGAAGCTTGGAGCTGGGAGCTAGAAGCTTGGAGCTGGGAGCTAGAAGCTTGGAGCTGGGAGCTAGAAGCTTGGAGCTGGGAGCTAGAAGCTTGAAGCTGGGAGCTAGAAGCTTGGAGCTGGGAGCTAGATGCTTGGAGCTGGGAGCTAGATGCTTGGAGCTGGGAGCTAGAAGCTTGGAACTGGGAGCTAGATGCTTGGAGCTGGGAGCTAGAAGCTTGGAGCTGGGAGCTAGAAGCTTGGAGCTGGGATCTAGAAGCTTGGAGCTGGGAGCTAGATGCTTGGAGCTGGGAGCTAGAAGCTTGGAGCTGGGAGCTAGATGCTTGAAGCTGGGAGCTAGATGCTTGAAGCTGGGAGATAGATGCTTGGAGCTGGGAGCTAGAAGCTTGGAGCTGGGAGCTAGATGCTTGGAGCTGGGAGCAAGAAGCTTGGAGCTGGAGCTAGATGCTTGAAGCTGGGAGCTAGATGCTTGAAGCTGGGAGCTAGATGCTTGAAGCTGGGAGCTAGATGCTTGGAGCTGGGAGCTAGATGCTTGGAGCTGGGAGCTAGAAGCTTGGAGCTGGGAGCTAGATGCTTGAAGCTGGGAGCTAGATGCTTGAAGCTGGGAGCTAGATGCTTGAAGCTGGGAGCTAGATGCTTGGAGCTGGGAGCTAGATGCTTGGAGCTGGGAGCTAGATGCTTGGAGCTGGGAGCTAGAAGCTTGGAGCTGGGAGCTAGAAGCTTGGAGCTGGGAGCTGGGAGCTAGAAGCTTGGAGCTGGGAGCTAGAAGCTTGGAGCTGGGAGCTAGAAGCTTGGAGCTGGGAGCTAGAAGCTTGGAGCTGGGAGCTGGGAGCTAGAAGCTTGGAGCTGGGAGCTAGAAGCTTGGAGCTGGGAGCTAGATGCTTGGAGCTGGGAGCTAGATGCTTGGAGCTGGGAGCTAGAAGCTTGGAGCTGGAGGCTAGAAGCTTGGAGCTGGGAGCTAGAAGCTTGGAGCTGGGAGCTAGAAGCTTGGAGCTGGGAGCTAGAAGCTTGGAGCTGGGAGCTGGGAGCTAGAAGCTTGGAGCTGGGAGCTAGAAGCTTGGAGCTGGGAGCTAGAAGCTTGGAGCTGGGAGCTAGAAGCTTGGAGCTGGGAGCTAGATGCTTGGAGCTGGGAGCTAGAAGCTTGGAGCTGGGAGCTAGAAGCTTGGAGCTGGGAGCTAGAAGCTTGGAGCTGGGAGCTAGATGCTTGGAGCTGGGAGCTAGATGCTTGGAGCTGGGAGCTAGAAGCTTGGAGCTGGGAGCTAGAAGCTTGGAGCTGGGAGCTAGAAGCTTGGAGCTGGGAGCTAGAAGCTTGGAGCTCGGAGCTAGAAGCTTGGAGCTGGGAGCTAGATGCTTGGAACTGGGAGCTAGAAGCTTGGAGCTGGGAGCTAGAAGCTTGGAGCTGGGAGCTAGAAGCTTGGAGCTGGGAGCTGGGAGCTAGATGCTTGGAGCTGGGAGCTAGAAGCTTGAAGCTGGGAGCTAGATGCTTGGAGCTGGGAGCTAGAAACTTGGAGCTGGGAGCTAGAAGCTTGGAGCTGGGAGCTAGAAGCTTGGAGCTGGGAGCTAGAAGCTTGGAGCTGGGAGCTAGAAGCTTGGAGCTGGGAGCTGGAAGCTTGGAGCTGGGAGCTAGAAGCTTGGAGCTGGGAGCTAGAAGCTTGGAGCTGGGAGCTAGATGCTTGGAGCTGGGAGCTAGAAGCTTGGAGCTGGGAGCTAGAAGCTTGGAGCTGGGAGCTAGAAGCTTGGAGCTGGGAGCTAGAAGCTAGAAGCTTGGAGCTGGGAGCTAGAAGCTAGAAGCTTGGAGCTGGGAGCTAGAAGCTAGAAGCTTGGAGCTGGGAGCTAGCAGCTTGGAGCTGGGAGCTAGAAGCTTGGAGCTGGGAGCTAGAAGCTTGGAGCTGGGAGCTGGGAGCTAGATGCTTGGAGCTGGGAGCTAGAAGCTTGGAGCTGGGAGCTAGAAGCTTGGAGCTGGGAGCTGGAAGCTTGGAGCTGGGAGCTAGAAGCTTGGAGCTGGGAGCTAGAAGCTTGGAGCTGGGAGCTAGAAGCTTGGAGCTGGGAGCTGGGAGCTAGATGCTTGGAGCTGGGAGCTAGATGCTTGGAGCTGGGAGCTAGAAGCTTGGAGCTGGGAGCTAGATGCTTGGAGCTGGGAGCTAGAAGCTTGGAGCTGGGAGCTAGAAGCTTGGAGCTGGGAGCTGGGAGCTAAAAGCTTGGAGCTGGGAGCTAGAAGCTTGGAGCTGGGAGCTAGAAGCTTGGAGATGGGAGCTAGAAGCTTGGAGCTGGGAGCTAGAAGCTTGGAGCTGGGAGCTAGAAGCTTGGAGCTGGGAGCTAGAAGCTTGGAGCTGGGAGCTAGATGCTTGAAGCTGGGAGCTAGATGCTTGGAGCTGGGAGCTAGAAGCTTGGAGCTGGGAGCTAGAAGCTTGGAGCTGGGAGCTAGAAGCTTGGAGCTGGGAGCTAGAAGCTTGGAGCTGGGAGCTAGAAGCTTGGAGCTGGGAGCTAGAAGCTTGGAGCTGGGAGCTGGAAGCTTGGAGCTGGGAGCTAGAAGCTTGGAGCTGGGAGCTAGAAGCTTGGAGCTGGGAGCTAGATGCTTGGAGCTGGGAGCTAGATGCTTGGAGCTGGGAGCTAGAAGCTTGGAGCTGGGAGCTGGGAGCTAGAAGCTTGTAGCTGGGAGCTAGAAGCTTGGAGCTGGGAGCTAGAAGCTTGGAGCTGGGAGCTAGAAGCTTGGAGCTGGGAGCTAGAAGCTTGGAGCTGGGAGCTAGATGCTTGGAGCTGGGAGCTAGAAGCTTGGAGCTGGGAGCTAGATGCTTGGAGCTGGGAGCTAGAAGCTTGGAGCTGGGAGCTAGAAGCTTGGAGGGGCCTGTTTCAAAAAGATCGTAATTATGTCGGACGGAATTCGATAGCAAATGTGGCTGTCATTTTTGTTCCAGAGGTAGTGGGCTTACATTATTGTGCATGGATATGGAGAGCATACATGGTTTTCAGGATATCAAAGTATATTTCCAAATTTATTTTCTAAATTTGGTCAGGGCTGCAAAAATTGACCATGTCGGACGGAATCGATAGAAATGATGACCCCACACTTTTTGTATTCAAGTTGATATTCTATCAAAAGTTTAACTGATTAGTTTCAAATTCACAGTTACATGAACAGACAAACAAGCATAGATTTAATTATCAGAAAGTCTTTATTAAAACCTTGTTGTCATGGAAACAGAAACTTCTAAAAAGAAGGTCATGTCGGACGGAACACATCCATGTCGGACGGAATTAAAATGTTACTATTTTGGCAACTTGCCAAAATCATTAATTCTGTACCTTTGGTAGAAAGGTTATGATAGGTACTAATGTTGTGGATAGTTGAAAAGAGTTCACCTCTATTCATAAATTTGATATCATGGAAATATTGAACAAATTCCGTCCGACACGGTCGGTTCCGTCCGACATGATCAAGCAACTGTTTTCAGCATTGTGAATTATGCCTTGTTTCACAAAAAAATACTATGTAGGTTTGAAAAGCTCACAATTTACCAGATTAAGAATGAATTGGGCATTATAAACTGCAGTTAATTTGGGGATAAAATCAAATGAGAAATGTAGGAAATTACATGAAAATTGTGACCCTTTTGTGACCTTCAACTGACTCACGATCACAGTTACAAAATTTCCATTTTGCATTTTCATTAAAAGTGGTGCAAATTTTCACGCAAGTTCAGTTGTCAATGATAAATCTAAGATTCTAACAGAAATACATGTTAAAACCTGACCTTTTATTACTTCTGATTTTGTAAATTGATTTCTGGGTAGTTTTAAAATAATAATCAAAGGAAATTCAGAGGAGTATGTACAGATTTCCTTTCTTTAATGATTTATAAATTCATTTTTTATGGAAACCTAATGACCGCTATTCATAGGGACCGCTATTTGATATTTGAAAAAAGGTCATTATTTATAAGGACTGCTATTCATAATCGATAAAGAGGGTTGCTATTCCTAATATGAGAAGAGGGTCGATTTACATAGTTTACAAAATCAGGGTCGCTATTCATAATTTACAAAATCGGGGTCACTATTCATAATACCTAATGAGGGGGGCTATTCAAAATACAAAGAAGAGGGTCGCTACTCATAATAAGAGAAGATGGTTGCTATTCATAATACTGAATGAGAGTCGCTAATACAAGCAGAGGGTCGCTATTCATAATTTGAGAAATGGGTAGCACTTCATAAAATATGATTCAAATTTCCCTTTTCAATAATCCTTATTAATTAAATGATCCATAAAATTTGCCCCGATTATTTACGTGACCCCCAAACAAGGCCAATCAAGGCACGATAAATGCTATTGTGCCAACAGTTGCGATCAGGGTGAGTGGTAGAGGTGGGGGTGGGGGGTAGATATCGTATTTGCAAATATTGATTCCTGTATTATCGTAAATTGCGCATTTGCCCGATTCCAGGAAGAATTATATTTCAGTGGCAGATCCAGGGGGGGGGGGGGGATTAAGGGGGTTTAACTCCCCCCCCCCCCCCCCCCCTTGGGCTGCCAAGTGAAAATGGATCAGTGACAAAAGTGACAAAAAAGTGACACAAAATCACTAACGGGGGTTCAAAATAGCAAAAACAATCGCTGAGAGGGGCCGGGACTCACCCCCCACTCGCTGCTACGCGGCTCAGGTCAAACCCCCTTTACAAGCAGCTAGATCCGCCCCTGCATTTATAACCACCTTATTAGTCTAGGCGATTGGTGCGAAAATTGCTCGGAAAATGATACAAGTATGAAATTTTCTACACATGTAGGGAGCTAGAAGCTTGGAGCTGGGAGCTAGAAGCTTGGAGCTGGGAGCTAGATGCTTGGAGCTGGGAGCTAGAAGCTTGGAGCTGGGAGCTAGAAGCTTGGAGCTGGGAGCTAGAAGCTTGGAGCTGGGAGCTAGAAGCTTGGAGCTGGGAGCTAGAAGCTTGGAGGGGCCTGTTTCAAAAAGATCGTAATCATGTCAGACGGAATTCGATAGCAAATGTGGCTGTCATTTTTGTTCCAGAGGTAGTGGGCTTACATTATTGTGCATGGATATGGAGAGCATACATGGTTTTCAGGATATCAAAGTATATTTCCAAATTTATTTTCTAAATTTGGTCAGGGCTGCAAAAATTGACCATGTCGGACGGAATCGATAGAAATGATGACCCCACACTTTTTGTATTCAAGTTGATATTCTATCAAAAGTTTAACTGATTAGTTTCAAATTCACAGTTACATGAACAGACAAACAAGCATAGATTTAATTATCAGAAAGTCTTTATTAAAACCTTGTTGTCATGGAAACAGAAACTTCTAAAAAGAAGGTCATGTCGGACGGAACACATCCATGTCGGACGGAATTAAAATGTTACTATTTTGGCAACTTGCCAAAATCATTAATTCTGTACCTTTGGTAGAAAGGTTATGATAGGTACTAATGTTGTGGATAGTTGAAAAGAGTTCACCTCTATTCATAAATTTGATATCATGGAAATATTGAACAAATTCCGTCCGACACGGTCGGTTCCGTCCGACATGATCAAGCAACTGTTTTCAGCATTGTGAATTATGCCTTGTTTCACAAAAAAATACTATGTAGGTTTGAAAAGCTCACAATTTACCAGATTAAGAATGAATTGGGCATTATAAACTGCAGTTAATTTGGGGATAAAATCAAATGAGAAATGTAGGAAATTACATGAAAATTGTGACCCTTTTGTGACCTTCAACTGACTCACGATCACAGTTACAAAATTTCCATTTTGCATTTTCATTAAAAGTGGTGCAAATTTTCACGCAAGTTCAGTTGTCAATGATAAATCTAAGATTCTAACAGAAATACATGTTAAAACCTGACCTTTTATTACTTCTGATTTTGTAAATTGATTTCTGGGTAGTTTTAAAATAATAATCAAAGGAAATTCAGAGGAGTATGTACAGATTTCCTTTCTTTAATGATTTATAAATTCATTTTTTATGGAAACCTAATGACCGCTATTCATAGGGACCGCTATTTGATATTTGAAAAAAGGTCATTATTTATAAGGACTGCTATTCATAATCGATAAAGAGGGTTGCTATTCCTAATATGAGAAGAGGGTCGATTTACATAGTTTACAAAATCAGGGTCGCTATTCATAATTTACAAAATCGGGGTCACTATTCATAATACCTAATGAGGGGGGCTATTCAAAATACAAAGAAGAGGGTCGCTACTCATAATAAGAGAAGATGGTTGCTATTCATAATACTGAATGAGAGTCGCTAATACAAGCAGAGGGTCGCTATTCATAATTTGAGAAATGGGTAGCACTTCATAAAATATGATTCAAATTTCCCTTTTCAATAATCCTTATTAATTAAATGATCCATAAAATTTGCCCCGATTATTTACGTGACCCCCAAACAAGGCCAATCAAGGCACGATAAATGCTATTGTGCCAACAGTTGCGATCAGGGTGAGTGGTAGAGGTGGGGGTGGGGGGTAGATATCGTATTTGCAAATATTGATTCCTGTATTATCGTAAATTGCGCATTTGCCCGATTCCAGGAAGAATTATATTTCAGTGGCAGATCCAGGGGGGGGGGGGGGGATTAAGGGGGTTTAACTCCCCCCCCCCCCCCCCCCCTTGGGCTGCCAAGTGAAAATGGATCAGTGACAAAAGTGACAAAAAAGTGACACAAAATCACTAACGGGGGTTCAAAATAGCAAAAACAATCGCTGAGAGGGGCCGGGACTCACCCCCCACTCGCTGCTACGCGGCTCAGGTCAAACCCCCTTTACAAGCAGCTAGATCCGCCCCTGCATTTATAACCACCTTATTAGTCTAGGCGATTGGTGCGAAAATTGCTCGGAAAATGATACAAGTATGAAATTTTCTACACATGTAGGGAGCTAGAAGCTTGGAGCTGGGAGCTAGAAGCTTGGAGCTGGGAGCTAGATGCTTGGAGCTGGGAGCTAGAAGCTTGGAGCTGGGAGCTAGAAGCTTGGAGCTGGGAGCTAGAAGCTTGGAGCTGGGAGCTAGAAGCTTGGAGCTGGGAGCTAGAAGCTTGGAGGGGCCTGTTTCAAAAAGATCGTAATCATGTCAGACGGAATTCGATAGCAAATGTGGCTGTCATTTTTGTTCCAGAGGTAGTGGGCTTACATTATTGTGCATGGATATGGAGAGCATACATGGTTTTCAGGATATCAAAGTATATTTCCAAATTTATTTTCTAAATTTGGTCAGGGCTGCAAAAATTGACCATGTCGGACGGAATCGATAGAAATGATGACCCCACACTTTTTGTATTCAAGTTGATATTCTATCAAAAGTTTAACTGATTAGTTTCAAATTCACAGTTACATGAACAGACAAACAAGCATAGATTTAATTATCAGAAAGTCTTTATTAAAACCTTGTTGTCATGGAAACAGAAACTTCTAAAAAGAAGGTCATGTCGGACGGAACACATCCATGTCGGACGGAATTAAAATGTTACTATTTTGGCAACTTGCCAAAATCATTAATTCTGTACCTTTGGTAGAAAGGTTATGATAGGTACTAATGTTGTGGATAGTTGAAAAGAGTTCACCTCTATTCATAAATTTGATATCATGGAAATATTGAACAAATTCCGTCCGACACGGTCGGTTCCGTCCGACATGATCAAGCAACTGTTTTCAGCATTGTGAATTATGCCTTGTTTCACAAAAAAATACTATGTAGGTTTGAAAAGCTCACAATTTACCAGATTAAGAATGAATTGGGCATTATAAACTGCAGTTAATTTGGGGATAAAATCAAATGAGAAATGTAGGAAATTACATGAAAATTGTGACCCTTTTGTGACCTTTTCAACTGACTCACGATCACAGTTACAAAATTTCCATTTTGCATTTTCATTAAAAGTGGTGCAAATTTTCACGCAAGTTCAGTTGTCAATGATAAATCTAAGATTCTAACAGAAATACATGTTAAAACCTGACCTTTTATTACTTCTGATTTTGTAAATTGATTTCTGGGTAGTTTTAAAATAATAATCAAAGGAAATTCAGAGGAGTATGTACAGATTTCCTTTCTTTAATGATTTATAAATTCATTTTTTATGGAAACCTAATGACCGCTATTCATAGGGACCGCTATTTGATATTTGAAAAAAGGTCATTATTTATAAGGACTGCTATTCACAATCGATAAAGAGGGTTGCTATTCCTAATATGAGAAGAGGGTCGATTTACATAGTTTACAAAATCAGGGTCGCTATTCATAATTTACAAAATCGGGGTCACTATTCATAATACCTAATGAGGGGGGCTATTCAAAATACAAAGAAGCTAGAAGCTAGAAGCTTGGAGCTGGGAGCTAGAAGCTTGGAGCTGGGAGCTAGAAGCTTGGAGCTGGGAGCTAGAAGCTAGAAGCTTGGAGCTGGGAGCTAGAAGCTTGGAGCTGGGAGCTAGAAGCTTGGAGGGGCCTGTTTCAAAAAGATCGTAATCATGTCAGACGGAATTCGATAGCAAATGTGGCTGTCATTTTTGTTCCAGAGGTAGTGGGCTTACATTATTGTGCATGGATATGGAGAGCATACATGGTTTTCAGGATATCAAAGTATATTTCCAAATTTATTTTCTAAATTTGGTCAGGGCTGCAAAAATTGACCATGTCGGACGGAATCGATAGAAATGATGACCCCACACTTTTTGTATTCAAGTTGATATTCTATCAAAAGTTTAACTGATTAGTTTCAAATTCACAGTTACATGAACAGACAAACAAGCATAGATTTAATTATCAGAAAGTCTTTATTAAAACCTTGTTGTCATGGAAACAGAAACTTCTAAAAAGAAGGTCATGTCGGACGGAACACATCCATGTCGGACGGAATTAAAATGTTACTATTTTGGCAACTTGCCAAAATCATTAATTCTGTACCTTTGGTAGAAAGGTTATGATAGGTACTAATGTTGTGGATAGTTGAAAAGAGTTCACCTCTATTCATAAATTTGATATCATGGAAATATTGAACAAATTCCGTCCGACACGGTCGGTTCCGTCCGACATGATCAAGCAACTGTTTTCAGCATTGTGAATTATGCCTTGTTTCACAAAAAAATACTATGTAGGTTTGAAAAGCTCACAATTTACCAGATTAAGAATGAATTGGGCATTATAAACTGCAGTTAATTTGGGGATAAAATCAAATGAGAAATGTAGGAAATTACATGAAAATTGTGACCCTTTTGTGACCTTTTCAACGGACTCACGATCACAGTTACAAAATTTCCATTTTGCTTGGAGCTGGGAGCTAGATGCTTGGAGCTGGGAGCTAGAAGCTTGGAGCTGGAAGCTGGGAGCTAGAAGCTGGAAGCTGGGAGCTAGAAGCTTGGAGCTGGGAGCATAGAAGCTTGGAGCTGGGAGCTAGAAGCTTGGAGCTGGGAGCTAGATGCTTGGAGCTGGGAGCTAGAAGCTTGGAGCTGGGAGCTAGAAGCTTGGAGCTGGGAGCTAGATGCTTGGAGCTGGGAGCTAGAAGCTTGGAGCTGGGAGCTAGAAGCTTGGAGCTGGGAGCTAGAAGCTTGGAGCTGGGAGCTAGAAGCTTGGAGCTGGGAGCTGGAAGCTTGGAGCTGGGAGCTGGAAGCTTGGAGCTGGGAGCTGGTAGCTTGGAGCTGGAAGCTAGATGCTTGGAGCTGGGAGCTAGAAGCTTGGAGCTGGGAGCTAGAAGCTTGGAGCTGGGAGCTAGATGCTTGGAGCTGGGAGCTAGAAGCTTGGAGCTGGGAGCTAGAAGCTTGGAGCTGGGAGCTGGAAGCTTGGAGCTGGGAGCTAGAAGCTTGGAGCTGGGAGCTAGAAGCTTGGAGCTGGGAGCTGGGAGCTAGAAGCTTGGAGCTGGGAGCTGGGAGCTAGATGCTTGGAGCTGGGAGCTAGAAGCTTGGAGCTGGGAGCTAGATGCTTGGAGCTGGGAGCTAGAAGCTTGGAGCTGGGAGCTAGAAGCTTGGAGCTGGGAGCTAGAAGCTGGAGCTGGGAGCTAGAAGCTTGGAGCTGGGAGCTGGAAGCTTGGAGCTGGGAGCTAGAAGCTTGGAGCTGGGAGCTAGAAGCTTGGAGCTGGGAGCTAGATGCTTGGAGCTGGGAGCTAGAAGCTTGGAGCTGGGAGCTAGAAGCTTGGAGCTGGGAGCTAGAAGCTTGGAGCTGGGAGCTAGAAGCTAGAAGCTTGGAGCTGGGAGCTAGAAGCTTGGAGCTGGGAGCTAGAAGCTTGGAGCTGGGAGCTAGAAGCTTGGAGCTGGGAGCTAGAAGCTTGGAGCTGGGAGCTAGATGCTTGGAGCTGGGAGCTAGAAGCTTGGAGCTGGGAGCTAGAAGCTTGGAGCTGGGAGCTAGAAGCTTGGAGCTGGGAGCTAGAAGCTTGGAGGGGCCTGTTTCAAAAAGATCGTAATCATGTCGGACGGAATTCGATAGCAAATGTGGCTGTCATTTTTGTTCCAGAGGTAGTGGGCTTACATTATTGTGCATGGATATGGAGAGCATACATGGTTTTCAGGATATCAAAGTATATTTCCAAATTTATTTTCTAAATTTGGTCAGGGCTGCAAAAATTGACCATGTCGGACGGAATCGATAGAAATGATGACCCCACACTTTTTGTATTCAAGTTGATATTCTATCAAAAGTTTAACTGATTAGTTTCAAATTCACAGTTACATGAACAGACAAACAAGCATAGATTTAATTATCAGAAAGTCTTTATTAAAACCTTGTTGTCATGGAAACAGAAACTTCTAAAAAGAAGGTCATGTCGGACGGAACACATCCATGTCGGACGGAATTAAAATGTTACTATTTTGGCAACTTGCCAAAATCATTAATTCTGTACCTTTGGTAGAAAGGTTATGATAGGTACTAATGTTGTGGATAGTTGAAAAGAGTTCACCTCTATTCATAAATTTGATATCATGGAAATATTGAACAAATTCCGTCCGACACGGTCGGTTCCGTCCGACATGATCAAGCAACTGTTTTCAGCATTGTGAATTATGCCTTGTTTCACAAAAAAATACTATGTAGGTTTGAAAAGCTCACAATTTACCAGATTAAGAAGCTTGGAGCTTGGAGCTGGGAGCTAGAAGCTTGGAGCTGGGAGCTAGAAGCTTGGAGCTGGGAGCTAGAAGCTTGGAGCTGGGAGCTAGATGCTTGGAGCTGGGAGCTAGAAGCTTGGAGCTGGGAGATAGAAGCTTGGAGCTGGGAGCTAGAAGCTTGGAGCTGGGAGCTGGGAGCTAGATGCTTGGAGCTGGGAGCTAGAAGCTTGGAGCTGGGAGCTAGAAGCTTGGAGCTAGAAGCTTGGAGCTGGGAGCTAGATGCTTGAAGCTGGGAGCTAGATGCTTGGAGCTGGGAGCTAGAAGCTTGGAGCTGGGAGCTAGAAGCTTGGAGCTGGGAGCTAGAAGCTTGGAGCTGGGAGCTAGAAGCTTGGAGCTGGGAGCTGGAAGCTTGGAGCTGGGAGCTAGAAGCTTGGAGCTGGGAGCTAGAAGCTAGATGCTTGGAGCTGGGAGCTAGAAGCTTGGAGCTGGGAGCTAGAAGCTTGGAGCTGGGAGCTGGAAGCTTGGAGCTGGGAGCTAGAAGCTTGGAGCTGGGAGCTAGAAGCTTGGAGCTGGGAGCTAGAAGCTTGGAGCAGGGAGCTAGAAGCTTGGAGCTGGGAGCTGGAAGCTTGGAGCTGGGAGCTAGAAGCTTGGAGCTGGGAGCTAGAAGCTTGGAGCTGGGAGCTAGAAGCTTGGAGCTGGGAGCTAGAAGCTTGGAGCTGGGAGCTAGATGCTTGGAGCTGGGAGCTAGATGCTTGGAGCTGGGAGCTAGAAGCTTGGAGCTGGAAGCTGGGAGCTAGAAGCTTGAAGCTGGGAGCTAGAAGCTTGGAGCTGGGAGCTAGAAGCTTGGAGCTGGGAGCTAGAAGCTTGGAGCTGGGAGCTAGAAGCTTGGAGCTGGGAGCTAGAAGCTTGGAGCTGGGAGCTAGAAGCTTGGAGCTGGGAGCTAGATGCTTGGAGCTGGGAGCTAGAAGCTTGGAGCTGGGAGCTAGAAGCTTGGAGCTGGGAGCTAGAAGCTTGGAGCTGGGAGCTAGAAGCTTGGAGCTGGGAGCTGGAAGCTTGGAGCTGGGAGCTGGAAGCTTGGAGCTGGGAGCTGGAAGCTTGGAGCTGGAAGCTAGATGCTTGGAGCTGGGAGCTAGAAGCTTGGAGCTGGGAGCTAGAAGCTTGGAGCTGGGAGCTAGAAGCTTGGAGCTGGGAGCTAGAAGCTTGGAGCTGGGAGCTAGAAGTTTGGAGCTGGGAGCTGGAAGCTTGGAGCTGGGAGCTAAAAGCTTGGAGCTGGGAGCTAGAAGCTTGGAGCTGGGAGCTAGATGCTTGGAGCTGGGAGCTAGAAGCTTGGAGCTGGGAGCTAGAAGCTTGGAGCTGGGAGCTAGAAGCTTGGAGCTGGGAGCTAGAAGCTAGAAGCTTGGAGCTGGGAGCTAGAAGCTTGGAGCTGGGAGCTAGAAGCTTGGAGCTGGGAGCTAGATGCTTGGAGCTGGGAGCTAGAAGCTTGGAGCTGGGAGCTAGAAGCTTGGAGCTGGGAGCTAGAAGCTTGGAGCTGGGAGCTAGAAGCTTGGAGCTGGGAGCTAGAAGCTTGGAGGGGCCTGTTTCAAAAAGATCGTAATCATGTCAGACGGAATTCGATAGCAAATGTGGCTGTCATTTTTGTTCCAGAGGTAGTGGGCTTACATTATTGTGCATGGATATGGAGAGCATACATGGTTTTCAGGATATCAAAGTATATTTCCAAATTTATTTTCTAAATTTGGTCAGGGCTGCAAAAATTGACCATGTCGGACGGAATCGATAGAAATGATGACCCCACACTTTTTGTATTCAAGTTGATATTCTATCAAAAGTTTAACTGATTAGTTTCAAATTCACAGTTACATGAACAGACAAACAAGCATAGATTTAATTATCAGAAAGTCTTTATTAAAACCTTGTTGTCATGGAAACAGAAACTTCTAAAAAGAAGGTCATGTCGGACGGAACACATCCATGTCGGACGGAATTAAAATGTTACTATTTTGGCAACTTGCCAAAATCATTAATTCTGTACCTTTGGTAGAAAGGTTATGATAGGTACTAATGTTGTGGATAGTTGAAAAGAGTTCACCTCTATTCATAAATTTGATATCATGGAAATATTGAACAAATTCCGTCCGACACGGTCGGTTCCGTCCGACATGATCAAGCAACTGTTTTCAGCATTGTGAATTATGCCTTGTTTCACAAAAAAATACTATGTAGGTTTGAAAAGCTCACAATTTACCAGATTAAGAATGAATTGGGCATTATAAACTGCAGTTAATTTGGGGATAAAATCAAATGAGAAATGTAGGAAATTACATGAAAATTGTGACCCTTTTGTGACCTTTTCAACTGACTCACGATCACAGTTACAAAATTTCCATTTTGCATTTTCATTAAAAGTGGTGCAAATTTTCACGCAAGTTCAGTTGTCAATGATAAATCTAAGATTCTAACAGAAATACATGTTAAAACCTGACCTTTTATTACTTCTGATTTTGTAAATTGATTTCTGGGTAGTTTTAAAATAATAATCAAAGGAAATTCAGAGGAGTATGTACAGATTTCCTTTCTTTAATGATTTATAAATTCATTTTTTATGGAAACCTAATGACCGCTATTCATAGGGACCGCTATTTGATATTTGAAAAAAGGTCATTATTTATAAGGACTGCTATTCACAATCGATAAAGAGGGTTGCTATTCCTAATATGAGAAGAGGGTCGATTTACATAGTTTACAAAATCAGGGTCGCTATTCATAATTTACAAAATCGGGGTCACTATTCATAATACCTAATGAGGGGGGCTATTCAAAATACAAAGAAGAGGGTCGCTACTCATAATAAGAGAAGATGGTTGCTATTCATAATACTGAATGAGAGTCGCTAATACAAGCAGAGGGTCGCTATTCATAATTTGAGAAATGGGTAGCACTTCATAAAATATGATTCAAATTTCCCTTTTCAATGATCCTTATTAATTAAATGATCCATAAAATTTGCCCCGATTATTTACGTGACCCCCAAACAAGGCCAATCAAGGCACGATAAATGCTATTGTGCCAACAGTTGCGATCAGGGTGAGTGGTAGAGGTGGGGGTGGGGGGTAGATATCGTAATTGCAAATATTGATTCCTGTATTATCGTAAATTGCGCATTTGCCCGATTCCAGGAAGAATTATATTTCAGTGGCAGATCCAGGGGGGGGGGGGGGGATTAAGGGGGTTTAACTCCCCCCCCCCCCCCCTTGGGCTGCCAAGTGAAAATGGATCAGTGACAAAAGTGACAAAAAAGTGACACAAAATCACTAACGGGGGTTCAAAATAGCAAAAACAATCGCTGAGAGGGGCCGGGACTCACCCCCCACTCGCTGCTACGCGGCTCAGGTCAAACCCCCTTTACAAGCAGCTAGATCCGCCCCTGCATTTATAACCACCTTATTAGTCTAGGCGATTGGTGCGAAAATTGCTCGGAAAATGATACAAGTATGACATTTTCTACACATGTAGGTCTCATCATTCTAAGCATTTTCAGAGGTGGAGCCAATGAAAACTGTACATAGTATAGCAACGGTTGCTAAGCAACGTATTTTCCATAGCAACTAACATGTAAGATGCCTGTAGACCAATTTTTCTGAACAATTTAAATGTATTTTAGTATCTGAAGCTTTGCTCTTCATCATAGCACCACCGTGGAGCAATTGCAATGTACACATCATAGCAACAGTTGCTAGGCAACATATTTTCCGTAGCAACCAAGCATATTTGATGTATGTAGACCAATTTTACTAAACATTATAATGTATTTCAATATATATTGCTTTACTATGCATAATATCCTCACTCTGAAGCAAAAGTCCACCGCAGAGTGCACATGGCTTTATAATGGTTGCTAGGCAACGCATTTACCTCATTGTATCAACATTTGGGCTTTTCTAACCTGTCAACTATTGTTGGCCAAAGTTTGACTTACTGACTTAGGTGCGTAGGACGATGTGTCCCCTTGCTCCCCTACGATAAATCCTGCTCTATTCTGATCTATCCTTGTTAGTACGTATGTCACCCATCTATATCCCACTGTCTAGTTTTTGGATGTCCTTCATCACAAATTCCAGGAATGGGTTAAAGAGGCATGGAGAGAGGAGGCAGCCTTATCGAAAATTGCAGGAAATCTACATTGCATCATATCTGGCTCCAATTTATTAATAAAGTGGTTGATAAAGATGTTTTATAATATCTATGTGCAGATACATTTGCAACAAAGAAATTAAACTGCTACATAGGACCTTGTCCTTTCATAGAGAAAATTCAGTCCGACATGCTTGCAAATTGGCATAACGTTACATAAATTACTAAATAATTACGAAATCATGAAATATTTGCATGGAAATAGATATTTTGTGAAACAGCAGGTATGAATAATCCCCAAAATGTAAATAAACATCATTTACAACTAAGTTTTAAAAATCAGCAAGATGGTTACCCATTTTGAAACAGGCCCGGAGCTGGGAGCTAGAAGCTTGGAGCTGGGAGCTAGAAGCTTGGAGCTGGGAGCTAGATGCTTGGAGCTGGGAGCTAGAAGCTTGGAGCTGGGAGCTAGAAGCTTGGAGCTGGGAGCTAGATGCTTGGAGCTGGGAGCTAGAAGCTTGGAGCTGGGAGCTAGATGCTTGGAGCTGGGAGCTAGAAGCTTGGAGCTGGGAGCTAGAAGCTTGGAGCTGGGAGCTAGAAGCTTGGAGCTGGGAGCTAGAAGCTTGGAGCTTGGAGCTGGGAGCTAGAAGCTTGGAGCTGGGAGCTAGATGCTTGGAGTTAGATGCTTGGAGCTGGGAGCTAGAAGCTTGGAGCTGGGAGCTAGAAGCTTGGAGCTGGGAGCTAGAAGCTTGGAGCTGGGAGCTGGGAGCTAGAAGCTTGGAGCTGGGAGCTAGAAGCTTGGAGCTGGGAGCTAGATGCTTGGAGCTGGGAGCTAGAAGCTTGGAGCTGGGAGCTAGAAGCTTGGAGCTGGGAGCTGGGAGCTAGATGCTTGGAGCTGGGAGCTAGAAGCTTGGAGCTGGGAGCTAGAAGCTTGGAGCTGGGAGCTAGATGCTTGAAGCTGGGAGCTAGATGCTTGGAGCTGGGAGCTAGAAGCTTGGAGCTGGGAGCTAGAAGCTTGGAGCTGGGAGCTAGAAGCTTGGAGCTGGGAGCTAGAAGCTTGGAGCTGGGAGCTAGAAGCTTGGAGCTGGGAGCTAGAAGCTTGGAGCTGGGAGCTAGATGCTTGGAGCTGGGAGCTAGAAGCTTGGAGCTGGGAGCTAGAAGCTTGGAGCTGGGAGCTAGAAGCTTGGAGCTGGGAGCTGGGAGCTAGATGCTTGGAGCTGGGAGCTAGAAGCTTGGAGCTGGGAGCTAGAAGCTTGGAGCTAGAAGCTTGGAGCTGGGAGCTAGATGCTTGAAGCTGGGAGCTAGATGCTTGGAGCTGGGAGCTAGAAGCTTGGAGCTGGGAGCTAGAAGCTTGGAGCTGGGAGCTAGAAGCTTGGAGCTGGGAGCTAGAAGCTTGGAGCTGGGAGCTAGAAGCTTGGAGCTGGGAGCTGGAAGCTTGGAGCTGGGAGCTAGAAGCTTGGAGCTGGGAGCTAGAAGCTAGATGCTTGGAGCTGGGAGCTAGAAGCTTGGAGCTGGGAGCTAGAAGCTTGGAGCTGGGAGCTGGAAGCTTGGAGCTGGGAGCTAGAAGCTTGGAGCTGGGAGCTAGAAGCTTGGAGCTGGGAGCTAGAAGCTTGGAGCTGGGAGCTAGAAGCTTGGAGCTGGGAGCTAGAAGCTAGATGCTTGGAGCTGGGAGCTAGAAGCTTGGAGCTGGGAGCTAGAAGCTTGGAGCTGGGAGCTAGAAGCTTGGAGCTGGGAGCTAGAAGCTTGGAGCTAGAAGCTTGGAGCTGGGAGCTGGAAGCTTGGAGCTGGGAGCTAGAAGCTTGGAGCTGGGAGCTAGAAGCTAGATGCTTGGAGCTGGGAGCTAGAAGCTTGGAGCTGGGAGCTAGAAGCTTGGAGCTGGGAGCTAGAAGCTTGGAGCTGGGAGCTGGAAGCTTGGAGCTGGGAGCTAGAAGCTTGGAGCTGGGAGCTAGAAGCTTGGAGCTGGGAGCTAGAAGCTTGGAGCTGGGAGCTAGAAGCTTGGAGCTGGGAGCTAGATGCTTGGAGCTGGGAGCTAGATGCTTGGAGCTGGGAGCTAGAAGCTTGGAGCTGGAAGCTGGGAGCTAGAAGCTGGAAGCTGGGAGCTAGAAGCTTGGAGCTGGGAGCTAGAAGCTTGGAGCTGGGAGCTAGAAGCTTGGAGCTGGGAGCTAGAAGCTTGGAGCTGGGAGCTAGAAGCTTGGAGCTGGGAGCTAGAAGCTTGGAGCTGGGAGCTAGATGCTTGGAGCTGGGAGCTAGAAGCTTGGAGCTGGGAGCTAGAAGCTTGGAGCTGGGAGCTAGAAGCTTGGAGCTGGGAGCTAGAAGCTTGGAGCTGGGAGCTGGAAGCTTGGAGCTGGGAGCTGGAAGCTTGGAGCTGGGAGCTGGAAGCTTGGAGCTGGAAGCTAGATGCTTGGAGCTGGGAGCTAGAAGCTTGGAGCTGGGAGCTAGAAGCTTGGAGCTGGGAGCTAGAAGCTTGGAGCTGGGAGCTAGAAGCTTGGAGCTGGGAGCTAGAAGTTTGGAGCTGGGAGCTGGAAGCTTGGAGCTGGGAGCTAGAAGCTTGGAGCTGGGAGCTAGAAGCTTGGAGCTGGGAGCTAGATGCTTGGAGCTGGGAGCTAGAAGCTTGGAGCTGGGAGCTAGAAGCTTGGAGCTGGGAGCTAGAAGCTTGGAGCTGGGAGCTAGAAGCTAGAAGCTTGGAGCTGGGAGCTAGAAGCTTGGAGCTGGGAGCTAGAAGCTTGGAGCTGGGAGCTAGATGCTTGGAGCTGGGAGCTAGAAGCTTGGAGCTGGGAGCTAGAAGCTTGGAGCTGGGAGCTAGAAGCTTGGAGCTGGGAGCTAGAAGCTTGGAGCTGGGAGCTAGAAGCTTGGAGCTGGGAGCTAGAAGCTTGGAGGGGCCTGTTTCAAAAAGATCGTAATCATGTCAGACGGAATTCGATAGCAAATGTGGCTGTCATTTTTGTTCCAGAGGTAGTGGGCTTACATTATTGTGCATGGATATGGAGAGCATACATGGTTTTCAGGATATCAAAGTATATTTCCAAATTTATTTTCTAAATTTGGTCAGGGCTGCAAAAATTGACCATGTCGGACGGAATCGATAGAAATGATGACCCCACACTTTTTGTATTCAAGTTGATATTCTATCAAAAGTTTAACTGATTAGTTTCAAATTCACAGTTACATGAACAGACAAACAAGCATAGATTTAATTATCAGAAAGTCTTTATTAAAACCTTGTTGTCATGGAAACAGAAACTTCTAAAAAGAAGGTCATGTCGGACGGAACACATCCATGTCGGACGGAATTAAAATGTTACTATTTTGGCAACTTGCCAAAATCATTAATTCTGTACCTTTGGTAGAAAGGTTATGATAGGTACTAATGTTGTGGATAGTTGAAAAGAGTTCACCTCTATTCATAAATTTGATATCATGGAAATATTGAACAAATTCCGTCCGACACGGTCGGTTCCGTCCGACATGATCAAGCAACTGTTTTCAGCATTGTGAATTATGCCTTGTTTCACAAAAAAATACTATGTAGGTTTGAAAAGCTCACAATTTACCAGATTAAGAATGAATTGGGCATTATAAACTGCAGTTAATTTGGGGATAAAATCAAATGAGAAATGTAGGAAATTACATGAAAATTGTGACCCTTTTGTGACCTTTTCAACTGACTCACGATCACAGTTACAAAATTTCCATTTTGCTTGGAGCTGGGAGCTAGATGCTTGGAGCTGGGAGCTAGAAGCTTGGAGCTGGAAGCTGGGAGCTAGAAGCTGGAAGCTGGGAGCTAGAAGCTTGGAGCTGGGAGCTAGAAGCTTGGAGCTGGGAGCTAGAAGCTTGGAGCTGGGAGCTAGAAGCTTGGAGCTGGGAGCTAGAAGCTTGGAGCTGGGAGCTAGAAGCTTGGAGCTGGGAGCTAGATGCTTGGAGCTGGGAGCTAGAAGCTTGGAGCTGGGAGCTAGAAGCTTGGAGCTGGGAGCTAGAAGCTTGGAGCTGGGAGCTAGAAGCTTGGAGCTGGGAGCTGGAAGCTTGGAGCTGGGAGCTGGAAGCTTGGAGCTGGGAGCTGGAAGCTTGGAGCTGGAAGCTAGATGCTTGGAGCTGGGAGCTAGAAGCTTGGAGCTGGGAGCTAGAAGCTTGGAGCTGGGAGCTAGATGCTTGGAGCTGGGAGCTAGAAGCTTGGAGCTGGGAGCTAGAAGCTTGGAGCTGGGAGCTGGAAGCTTGGAGCTGGGAGCTAGAAGCTTGGAGCTGGGAGCTAGAAGCTTGGAGCTGGGAGCTGGGAGCTAGAAGCTTGGAGCTGGGAGCTGGGAGCTAGATGCTTGGAGCTGGGAGCTAGAAGCTTGGAGCTGGGAGCTAGATGCTTGGAGCTGGGAGCTAGAAGCTTGGATCTGGGAGCTAGAAGCTTGGAGCTGGGAGCTAGAAGCTTGGAGCTGGGAGCTAGAAGCTTGGAGCTGGGAGCTGGAAGCTTGGAGCTGGGAGCTAGAAGCTTGGAGCTGGGAGCTAGAAGCTTGGAGCTGGGAGCTAGATGCTTGGAGCTGGGAGCTAGAAGCTTGGAGCTGGGAGCTAGAAGCTTGGAGCTGGGAGCTAGAAGCTTGGAGCTGGGAGCTAGAAGCTTGGAGCTGGGAGCTAGAAGCTAGAAGCTTGGAGCTGGGAGCTAGAAGCTTGGAGCTGGGAGCTAGAAGCTTGGAGCTGGGAGCTAGAAGCTTGGAGCTGGGAGCTAGAAGCTTGGAGCTGGGAGCTAGATGCTTGGAGCTGGGAGCTAGAAGCTTGGAGCTGGGAGCTAGAAGCTTGGAGCTGGGAGCTAGAAGCTTGGAGCTGGGAGCTAGAAGCTTGGAGGGGCCTGTTTCAAAAAGATCGTAATCATGTCGGACGGAATTCGATAGCAAATGTGGCTGTCATTTTTGTTCCAGAGGTAGTGGGCTTACATTATTGTGCATGGATATGGAGAGCATACATGGTTTTCAGGATATCAAAGTATATTTCCAAATTTATTTTCTAAATTTGGTCAGGGCTGCAAAAATTGACCATGTCGGACGGAATCGATAGAAATGATGACCCCACACTTTTTGTATTCAAGTTGATATTCTATCAAAAGTTTAACTGATTAGTTTCAAATTCACAGTTACATGAACAGACAAACAAGCATAGATTTAATTATCAGAAAGTCTTCATTAAAACCTTGTTGTCATGGAAACAGAAACTTCTAAAAAGAAGGTCATGTCGGACGGAACACATCCATGTCGGACGGAATTAAAATGTTACTATTTTGGCAACTTGCCAAAATCATTAATTCTGTACCTTTGGTAGAAAGGTTATGATAGGTACTAATGTTGTGGATAGTTGAAAAGAGTTCACCTCTATTCATAAATTTGATATCATGGAAATATTGAACAAATTCCGTCCGACACGGTCGGTTCCGTCCGACATGATCAAGCAACTGTTTTCAGCATTGTGAATTATGCCTTGTTTCACAAAAAAATACTATGTAGGTTTGAAAAGCTCACAATTTACCAGATTAAGAATGAATTGGGCATTATAAACTGCAGTTAATTTGGGGATAAAATCAAATGAGAAATGTAGGAAATTACATGAAAATTGTGACCCTTTTGTGACCTTTTCAACTGACTCACGATCACAGTTACAAAATTTCCATTTTGCATTTTCATTAAAAGTGGTGCAAATTTTCACGCAAGTTCAGTTGTCAATGATAAATCTAAGATTCTAACAGAAATACATGTTAAAACCTGACCTTTTATTACTTCTGATTTTGTAAATTGATTTCTGGGTAGTTTTAAAATAATAATCAAAGGAAATTCAGAGGAGTATGTACAGATTTCCTTTCTTTAATGATTTATAAATTCATTTTTTATGGAAACCTAATGACCGCTATTCATAGGGACCGCTATTTGATATTTGAAAAAAGGTCATTATTTATAAGGACTGCTATTCATAATCGATAAAGAGGGTTGCTATTCCTAATATGAGAAGAGGGTCGATTTACATAGTTTACAAAATCAGGGTCGCTATTCATAATTTACAAAATCGGGGTCACTATTCATAATACCTAATGAGGGGGGCTATTCAAAATACAAAGAAGAGGGTCGCTACTCATAATAAGAGAAGATGGTTGCTATTCATAATACTGAATGAGAGTCGCTAATACAAGCAGAGGGTCGCTATTCATAATTTGAGAAATGGGTAGCACTTCATAAAATATGATTCAAATTTCCCTTTTCAATGATCCTTATTAATTAAATGATCCATAAAATTTGCCCCGATTATTTACGTGACCCCCAAACAAGGCCAATCAAGGCACGATAAATGCTATTGTGCCAACAGTTGCGATCAGGGTGAGTGGTAGAGGTGGGGGTGGGGGGTAGATATCGTATTTGCAAATACTGATTCCTGTATTATCGTAAATTACGCATTTGCCCGATTCCAGGAAGAATTATATTTCAGTGGCAGATCCAGGGGGGGGGGGATTAAGGGGGTTTAACTCCCCCCCCCCCCCCCCTTGGGCTGCCAAGTGAAAATGGATCAGTGACAAAAGTGACAAAAAAGTGACACAAAATCACTAACGGGGGTTCAAAATAGCAAAAACAATCGCTGAGAGGGGCCGGGACTCACCCCCCACTCGCTGCTACGCGGCTCAGGTCAAACCCCCTTTACAAGCAGCTAGATCCGCCCCTGCAATATAACCACCTTATTAGTCTAGGCGATTGGTGCGAAAATTGCTCGGAAAATGATACAAGTATGAAATTTTCTACACATGTAGGTCTCATCATTCTAAGCATTTTCAGAGGTGGAGCCAATGAAAACTGTACATAGTATAGCAACGGTTGCTAAGCAACGTATTTTCCATAGCAACCAACATGTAAGATGCCTGTAGACCAATTTTTCCGAACAATTTAAATGTATTTTAGTATCTGAAGCTTTGCTCTTCATCATAACACCACCGTGGAGCAATTGCAATGTACACATCATAGCAACAGTTGCTAGGCAACATATTTTCCGTAGCAACCAAGCATATTTGATGTATGTAGACCAATTTTACTAAACATTATAATGTATTTCAATATATATTGCTTTACTATGCATAATATCCTCACTCTGAAGCAAAAGTCCACCGCACAGTGCACATGGCTTTATAATGGTTGCTAGGCGTTTTATTGAGTTTATTGTGTGCTATTTTTAAATACAAGATGATCAAAATATGGTTAGCATGAGCTGAACCGGGCAAACCCTATGGGGGGATTCAAGGGTCTTAATAGGGGTGAATGGGGGTTCGGGTGCGGGTGCGGGAATCACACGGAAGCACATTTTGTCATTACGATCCCCAATATAACAAAGCAAATTCATCTCCCTCCTCATAAGTTGTACCGTACCCCCCCCCCCCCCCCCCCCCCCATTTACTACATTATGACTAAGCTCCACCATCATGACATGGGATACGATATGTTATCTCCATAATAATTTCACGCAAAAACCTATATCGCCCCCTTAATTCGCTATCATCAAAAACTTCTAGTGGGTTTCACCTATCACGAAAAACGCACTCCCTACGCATGGCGATTTGAAGAAATGGGCATATTAAGTTCACACAATGTGTGTAAAAGACCTTTGATTTGATCGCCAATTATTGACCAATTAGTAAGAACAAAGGATCAAATGGGCCTTTGTAATGTATACGAATCAACATTTCGTTTTTTACCGACAGGTGGCCGGTTTTGCTGTAGCCGGTCATATGTTGTAGGTCAGAGCCTTCTCATTCTCTATGTGATGCCAAACTTTCATATTGACTTGCCTTGAGTGGTATATCAGAAATATTGCATTCGCTAGG
>JBAMJV010000284.1:45000-107657 GCA_037951105.1 Echinarachnius parma | reverse complement strand
GCATACAGACACAAAAACAATACTAGATGTTGAATTCGTCACTTTAGACGAATTAAGGTTATACATATTGAAATTACGATATGATGATATTGACTTTTCAACGCGTAACATGATAATGTCATAACATTTACTTGGCATAAATGAATGACACAAAATAGGGTAGCAATATTAATTCATAACAAAAGGGGAGGGGGCAGCTTTTTAATTGACCAAAATGGCTCTGTACCTGACGTCTTATTTCAACCATATCACACCTTTCCTTTGGCCGATTTTTACCCGGTTTTCAGTATGTTAAAGCTGAGTTTCCTCTACACAATCATTTTTTCGATTTTATTTCACGATTTGAGCACGGGAACAGGTCGTAATTGAAGGTTGAACTTTTTTTTACTTTATCGTGCACAATGATGACTTTACCAAATCTGATTGGCCAATGTTAAATTTGTAAAAATATGTGCAACTCATACTCTTTCAGAATATGAACAAATATTTGGATATATCCATGTATCAAAGAAGTTGTGACCGTTAAGAGAAATGCATGTTTGACCAAATTTAGCCAATGTTCACACTCTTTGCGCGATTTCAACTTTAAGCGGTCAATTCGATGACTTTAGAAGATTTACTCGGCATAAAGCAAGTATGAATTCGTATCTACAACTCATAATCTATCCAAATATTCAAATAAAATTGGGTTTTTGTCGACTTTTGAAAAAGTTATGGCCGAATTAAAAAAGGATGTTTTTACCATATTTTGCCAATTATTTGTTTAGAACTGTTCGCCCTTAGATGTTAGATGGCGCTGTTCAGACTTAGCCAATTTTCACACTCGTGCGCTTTTTAAATCTTAACGGTCAATATGATGACTTTGTAACATTTACTCGGCATAAATGAGGTATGAATTCGCATCTACAACTCATAATCTTTCCGGATATTCAAAGAAATTTGCCAGTTTGTGGACTTTTTAAAAAGTTATGGCCGATAAGAGACCAGACTTGGGAAATTTTCACACTCGTGCGCTATTTAATTTTTAACCGTCAATATGATGACTTTATAACATTTACTCGGCATAAATGAGGTATGAATTCGCATCTACAACTCATAATCTATCCGAATATTCAAATAGAAATGGGTTTTTGTGGACTTTTTAAAAAGTTATGCCCGAATAAAAAAATGGTTGTTTTTGAGCATTTTCAGATTTTAAGATCCTTAGACGGGCGCGTACGCGCTTGTTACGTGACGCATGCGCATGCGCATACTCGGAAAAGTTGCCACTCGGCGTGATAATTGTTGGTGCTAAATTTCAAGGGAAATAGAAGATGCATGACAGAGATACATCCATGAATGAAATTTCACAAAATGGCGTCCCGATGACGTCACGAATAGTTGGCGGCACCCAAAAGTTTGGCAGTTCTAAGTTAGACCAAGATCTATCATTCCGCAAAGTTTCAGGACAATAGCTGAACCCGTTATTGAGGTATCCGACGAACAAAATCCTTGTTTTCGTGTCTCTATGCATTGGCATACAGACACAAAAACAATACTAGATGTTGAATTCGTCACATTTGACGAATTAAGGTTATACATATTGAAATTTCGATATGATGATATTGACTGTTCAACGCGTAATAATGATGATGTCGTAACATTTACTTGGCATAAATGAATGACACAAAATAGGGTAACAATATTAATTCATAACAAAAGGGGAGGGGGGAGCTCTTTAATTGACCAAAATGACTGTAAAATGGCTCTGTACCTGACGTCTTATTTCAACCATATCACACCTTTCCTTTGGCCGATTTTTACCCGGTTTTCAGTATGCTAAAGCTGAGTTTCCTCTACACAATCATTTTTTCGATTTTATTTCACGATTTGAGCACGGGAACAGGTCGTAATTGAAGGTTGAACTTTTTTTTTACTTTATCGTGCACAATGATGACTTTACAAAATCTGATTGGCCAATGTTAAATTTGTAAAAATATGTGCAACTCATACTCTTTCAGAACATGAAAAAATATTTGTATATTTCCATGTATCAAAGAAGTTGTGGCCGATAAGAGAAGTGCATGTTTGACCAGATTTAGCCAATTTTCACACTCTTTGCGCGATTTCAACTTTAAGCGGTCAATTCGTTGACTTTAGAAGATTTACTCGGCATAAATGAGGTATGAATTCGTATCTACAACTCATAATCTATCCAAATATTGAAATAAAGTTGGGTTTTTGTCGACTTTTGAAAAAGTTATGGCCGAATTAAAAAAGGATGTTTTTACCATATTTTGCCAATTATTTGTTTTGAATTGTTCGCCCTTAGATGTTAGATGGCGCTGTTCAGACTTAGCCAATTTTCACACTCGTGCGCTTTTTAAATCTTAACGGTCAATATGATGACTTTGTAACATTTACTCGGCATAAATGAGGTATGAATTCGCATCTACAACTCATAATCTTTCCGGATATTCAAAGAAATTTGGGAGTTTGTGGACTTTTTAAAAAGTTATGGCCGATAAGGGACCGGACGTGGGAAATTTTCACGCTCGTGCGCTATTTAATTTTCAACAGTCAATATGATGACTTTATAACATTTACTCGGCATAAATGAGGTATGAATTCGTATCTACAACTCATAATCTATCCGAATATTAAGAGAAAGTTGGGTTTTTGTGGACTTTTTAAAAAGTTATGCCCGAATAAAAAAATTGTTGTTTTTGAGCATTTTCAGATTGTAAGATCCTTAGACGGGCGCGTACGCGCTTGTTACGTGGCGCATGCGCATGCGCATACTCGGAAAAGTTGCCACTCGGCGTGATAATTATTGGTGCTAAATTTCAAGGGAAATAGAAGATGCATGACTGAGATACATCCATGAATGAAATTTCACAAAATGGCGTCCTGATGACGTCACGAATAGTCGGCGGCACCCAAAAGTTTGGCAGTTCTAAGTTAGACCAAGATCTATCATCTGGCAAAGTTTCAGGACAATAGCTGCACCCGTTATTGAGGTATCCGACGAACAAAATCCTTGTTTTCGTGTCTCTATGCATTGGCATACAGACACAAAAACAATACTAGATGTTGAATTCGTCACGTTTGACGAATTAAGGTTATACATATTGAAATTACGATATGATGATATTGACTTTTCAACGCGTAATATGATAATGTCATAACATTTAATTGGCATAAATGAATGACACAAAATAGGGTAACAATATTAATTCATAACAAAAGGGGAGGGGGCAGCTTTTTAATTGACCAAAATGACTGTAAAATAGCTCTGTACTTGACGTCTTATTTCAATCATATCACACCTTTCCTTTGGCCGATTTTTGCCCGGTTTTCAGTATGTTAAAGCTGAGTTTCCGCTACACATTCATTTGTCGATTTTATTTTACGTTCTAAGCACGGGAACAGGGCCAAATTGAAGGTTGAACTTTGTTTTGACTTTATCGTGCAATATAATAACTTTAGCAAATCCGATTGGCCAAGGTTAGGTATTTAATAATATCTACAACTCATACTCTTTAAGATTATGAAAAAATATTTGGGGATTTCCATGCAAGGAAGAAGTTATTGCCGATAAGAGATGGGCATGTATTACCAGATTTAGCCAATTTTCGCACATTTCCTAGCGAACGGAGGAATACGGGATTTACAGTCTGCCGTTGGGGGCGCTAGACCACTTCACGACACGGTGTTGTTTGTCGATAATTTGTAAATACAAATAAATTAGGTATTTTAATGTTTGAGCTCTGAAAATTGATTATAATTTGAATTTCAATGACTGATAATATATCTGGGCCATTGTTAAATTGGCAGTCATCATCTTTTAACAGTAATTTACAAGTGTAGTGTGCTGAATGACAAGTCCGTGGTTATTGAGTATTTATGCTTGATATATTTGACATTTGACGGTTAATAAGACAATGTAATATGCATTTTCGCGATTTGGTGTTAACTTATGAAATGATGGGCTTGCAAATCCCTATCTACATGCGAAATCTCATATTGATAGCGTAATTTCTTCAGCAGTTATAGGTCGATAACATACGTTTTGGCTAACCCTCAATTTGTAACAGATTTGAACTCTTATTTCCAATCAAACAATTCATCAGGATCCGTTGAACAAAAATAAATGGTGTGAATAGATTGCGAATAGAGCAGAACATCAGCTACGATATATCAAAATTTGGGAGTACATTGATGGAGAATAAGTGAGATATGGTCAATAGTCCGCTGTGATCAATTTCAACATTGACTGAAATTGATTAAAATTCGCATTTTCAACTTTAACCGTCAATATGATGACTTTATAACATTTACTCGGCATAAATCAGGTATGAATTCGTATCTACAACTCATAATGTATCCGAATAATAAAAGACAATTGGGTGTTTGTGGACTTTTTAAAAAGTTATGGCCGAATAAAAAAAGTATGTTTTTAGCATATTTTGCCAATTTGCGTGCGCGCGTAATTTTGACTTTGACGCGCGCGTACTCCGTTATTATGAGTCAGCAATAACTCAAATTGATAGGGTGTGTTGAGGGATCTATAAGGAATGCAAAACATGTGAAAAAACGACAATTTTCTTATTCATTCGCGTTACGCGCGCAAATACGCGCGCGCCGACGCGCACGCGCGGAATTTTTTGAAACGCTTAAAATTGTCTGAAACATATAGTAAATTACTCGGGTTGGGGTTTTGAGCATTTTTTGACATTTTTTTTCATTTGACGGACGCGTACGCGCGCGTCTCCGAGTGTAATTGCACGCGCATGAGCTTAAAAGATGACCATTGACCCGATTAATATTGATGCGAAATTTGAATTGAAATTGATAAATCATGACTGAGATATGATGATTATTAACATTTGACAAAATGGCGTCCTGATGACGTCATAGTAATGTGACGTCACTGAAAAAGCTTGCAGATCTAAGTTAGATCATGATCTATCATCATGTGAAGATTCATGACAATTGATTCATGTGATCTTGAGATATGCGACGAACAAAATTGATGGGAAGAATAAATAAATAATAATAATAATAATAATAAAAATTCGAACAAAATCAATAGGTTATACATATGTATATGTATAACCTAACTAGATGTTGAATTCGTCACATTTGACGAATTAAGGTTATACATATTGAAATTACGATATGATGATATTGACTTTTCAACGCGTAATTATGATAATGTCATAACATTTACTTGGCATAAATGAATGACACAAAATAGGGTAACAATATAAATTCATAACAAAAGGGGAGGGGGCAGCTCTGTAATTGACCAAAATGAGTGTAAAATGGCTCTGTACCTGACGTCTTATTTCAACCATATCACACCTTTCCTTTGGCCGATTTTTACCCGGTTTTCAGTATGTTAAAGCTGAGTTTCCGCTACACTATGGCGATTTTCGAGTTTATTTCATGATTAGAGCACGGGAACAGGTCGTAATTGAAGGTTGAACTTTTTTTTTCTTTATCGTGCACTATGAGGACTTTACAAAATCTGATTGGCCAATGTTAAATTTGTAAAAATATGTGCAACTCATACTCTTAAAGAATATGTAAAAATATTTGTATATATCCATGTATCAAAGAAGTTGTGACCGTTAAGAGAAGTGCATGTTTGACCAGATTTAGCCAATTTTCACACTATTTGCGCGATTTCAACTTTAACCGGTCAATTCGATGACTTTAGAAGATTTACTCGGCATAAATGAGGTATGAATTCGTATCTACAACTCATAATCTATCTGAAGATTTTTAAAAAATGGGTGTTTGTGAACTTTTTGAAAAGTTATGGCCGAATACAAAAAGGATGTTTTTACCATATTTTGCCAATTATTTGTTTTGAATTGTTCGCCGTTAGATGGCGCTATTCAGACTTAGCCAATTTTCACACTCGTGCGCTATTTAAATTTTAACGGTCAATATGATGACTTTGTAACATTTACTCGGCATAAATGAGGTATGAATTCGCATCTACAACTCATAATCTTTCCGGATATTCAAAGAAATTTGGGAGTTTGTGGACTTTTTAAAAAGTTATGGCCGATAAGAGACCAGACTTGGGAAATTTTCACGCTCGTGCGCTATTTAATTTTTGACCGTCAATATGATGACTTTATGACATTTACTCGGCATGAATGAGGTATGAATTCGCATTTACAACTCATAATCTATCCGAATAGTAAAAGACTAGATGGATCTTCGACTGCGCGCAGTCGAAAATTATGCCTCCGCTATGACGCGATTTTTATATCAAGCCCAAAATAACGTGCACTGAATTTGTTTTTCTTCATAATATATATATTTTGAGTTCTGTGACCTTGACCAAAGACCCCAAACTTGTATGGCTACATTGGCTCCCAAGAAAAGTTCAGGTACCAAGTTAGATTGAAATCTGACATTCAGTTCTTGAGATTTTGCCATTACAAGCCATTTTTGCATATATATATCGAGTCATGTGACCTTGACCTTTGACCTCATGACCCCCCAAATCTAATCCAATCATTGCCACCCAGATTTGTATGCAACTCATTCCAAGTTTGAAATTGATCCGTCAAACGGTTCTTGAGATATCGCGAAAAGGATGCTTGCGACCTTGACCTTTCACCTCATGAACCCCAAAATCTAATCAGATCAAAATTGGGTGTTTATGGACTTTTTATAAAGTTATGGCCGAATAAAAAAAGGATGTTTTACCATGTTTTGCCATTTTGCGTGCGCGCGTAATTTTGACTTTGACGCGCGCGTACTCCGTTATTATCAGTCAACAATGACTCAAATTGATAGGGTGCGTTGAGGGATGTATAAGAATTGCAAAACATGTGAAAAAACGACAATTTTCTTATTCATTTGCGTTACGCGCGCAAATACGCGCGCGCCGACGCGCACGCGCGGAATTTTTTGAAACGCTTAAAATTGTCTGAAACATATGTGACCCGTCCTACGTAGAAGAACCAGAAGTCGACAAAGTTGATTTTCTGGATTTGTATTTAATTCGATTCAGCAATATCTAAGCTTTAATATGATATAAAGTTTGTCTCATAATGATTCTGCAACGCGGAGTTATTGACGCTTTTCTAAGGCAAATATTGAACGGTCTGGAAATAAGATGCCGAGAAAATAGCTCAAGAAACTTTACATCCATTTCGAAAGTGAAATTAGCGTTTTAAGCAGGCCATAAATGAACCGATTGCATGAATAGAATGTCGTAGCAACCTTTATTCAATTTTCTTGAAAACTTGCATATCAGTAAATATGTATGATATACACCTTCCCTCCAGAAACTGTTGAATATTATCCATGCATTGTAGAGATATGAACAGATTTAATTACAATTTAAGTGGGTTTGGAACGATAAACTGTACACATCGAGCACATGATACAATAGCGGGCACTTTCAGGTAACAAAAGGGATTCCGCTCTGGCTCTGTTTATTGTTCGATTAATCGGTATTGATTGGCAGTTTGATTTTAGGAATGCAAACTTGCGTCTGGTGTGTAATGTAAAAACTATTACAAAGAACAGTATGTTGATACGTGAAAAGTAAAACGGGGTATCGAAGCTAGACATTTTGGAGAGGGAGGCCCCAGGTACCAAAGGGGGAGGGGGGGGGGATCCGTTGGTACAGGGTTTGTTTTCGTTCTTTTGGCGGGGATGCCCGGGGATGTCCCTTAGCAAATTTTGAAACAGGTGTCTAAGTAACGGAGGCGAGCCTCGGTCAACTTCAAAATGAGGGTATATAAAAGAGTGGGATTGTGCTTTAGCCAACTTAAAACAAGCTCTAAATAGCGTGTTTTTTTTTTGTTTTTTTGGTGGTGTGGGGGGGGGGGGGGTATGCCTTATTATAAAATTATTATGAACTACTTAAATATTTAGTACGACAAATTAATTCTACATACGATTAATGAATGTTATGTTACAGGGCCCAATTCTTTAATCTATATAATACTCACACTCAACCAGTGGTGTACATAGTGTATGAGGTTGGAGGGGGTGGGGGGGGGGGGGGGGGGGTGGGTGTGCAGTTAATTGGATAGGACTTGGGTCGTATTGTCATAAACATACTTTGTCAAACTCAATAGGGCCACTATACAATGGAGGCCATTTGGATTACTAATCTCCGTGCAAGCGACCGCGCAGTCAATAGGGATTAAAGAATCTCGATGTGCGCTGGCCGTTCTTGACGGCTACCGAGATTCCAACTTAGCACATAGGGGTTGTTAAGAGGCGGAGCTTAATATCGATCGCTTTTAGTGGCAAATAATTTTGGAACGCAAACTTTTCAAACCTGCAAAAAACATGCTTCAAAACTCTGCTTAATTTTTACCTTTCCACTGGATATTTTTACTGGATATTTTGCATACCGGTAGAACAGATATCAGGGAAATGCATGAGGCAATAATATTTTTTTTCCCTTTTTCATGCAATTTCAAATCAATCGTGATTTCTGAGGTTCGACATCTTGCGACTTCTGGCTCCCCTGCGGATGGCGAGGCACATATAGTAAATTACTCGGGTTAGGGATTTGAGCATTAAAAAAAAAAAAAATTAATTGACGGACGCGTACGCGCGCGTTTCCGTGTGTAATTGCACGCGCATGAGCTTAAAAGATGACTATTAACCTGATAAATATTGATACGAAATTTTAATTGAAATTGATATTTCATAACTGAGATATAATGATTATTAAAATTTTACAAAATGGCGTCCTGATGATGTCACAGTCATGTGACGTCACTGAAAAGGTTACCAGTTCTAAGTTACATCATGATCTATCATCATGTGAAGATTCATGACAATTGATTCATGTGATCTTGAGATATGCGACGCACAAAATTAGGAAGAAGAAGAAGTTGAATTCGTCACGTTTGACGAATTTAAGGTTATACATATTGAAATTACGATATGATGATATTGACTTTTCAACGCGTAATATGATGATGTCGTAACATTTACTTGGCATAAATGAATGACACAAAATAGGGTAACAATATTAATTCATAACAAAAGGGGAGGGGGAAGCTCTTAAATTGACCCACATGACTGTAAAATGGCTCTGTACCTGACGTCTTATTTCGACCATATCACACCTTTCCTTTGGCCGATTTTGACCCGGTTTTCAGTATGTTAAAGCTGAGTTTCCGCTACACTATTGCAATTTTCGAGTTTATTTCACGATTAGAGCACGGGAACAGGTCGTAATTGAAGGTTGAACTTTTTTTTTCTTTATCGTGCACTATATGGACTTTACAAAATCTGATTGGCCAATGTTAAATTTGTAAAAATATGTGCAACTTATACTCTTTCAGAATATGAAACAATATTTGTATATATCCATGTATCAAAGAAGTTGTGACCGTTAAGAGAAATGCATGTTTGACCAAATTTAGCCAATTTTCACACACTTTGCGCGATTTCAACTTTAAGCGGTCAATTCGATGACTTTAGAAGATTTACTCGGCATAAATGAGGTATGAATTCGCATCTACAACTCATAATCTATCCAAATATTCAAATAGAATTGGGTGTTTGTTGATTTTTTAAAAAGTTACGGCCGAATTCAAAAAGGATGTTTTTACCATATTTTGCCAATTATTTGTTTTGAATTGTTCGCCGTTAGATGGCGCTATTCAGACTTAGCCAATTTTCACACTCGTGCGCTATTTAAATTTTAACGGTCAATATGATGACTTTGTAACATTTACTCGGCATGAATGAGGTATGAATTCGCATCTACAACTCATAATCTTTCCGGATATTCAAAGAAATTTGGGAGTTTGTGGACTTTTTAAAAAGTTATGGCCGATAAGAGACCCAGACTTGGGAAATTTTCACGCTCGTGCGCTATTTAATTTTTAACCGTCAATGTGATGACTTTATAACATTTACTCGGCATAAATGAGGTATGAATTCGCATCTACAACTCATAATCTATCCGAATATTCAAATAAAAATGGGTTTTTGTGGACTTTTAAAAAAGTTATGCCCGAATAAAAAAATGGTTGTTTTTGAGCATTTTCAGATTTTAAGATCCTTAGACGGGCGCGTACGCGCTTGTTACGTGGCGCATGCGCATGCGCATAATCGGAAAAGTTGCCACTCGGCCTGATAATTGTTGGTGCCAAATTTAGAGGGAAATAGAAGATGCATGACTGAGATACATCCATCAATGAAATTTCACAAAATGGCGTCCCGATGACGTCACGAATAGTTGGCGGCACCCAAAACTTTGGCAGTTCTAAGTTAGACCAAGATCTATCATCTGGCAAAGTTTCAGGACAATAGCTGCACCCGTTATTGAGGTATCCGACGAACAAAATTCTTGTTTTCGTGTCTCTATGCACTGGCATATAGACACAAAAACAATACTAGATTTTGAATTCGTCACTTTTGACGAATTAAGGTTATACATATCGATTTATTATGATAAAAGGATGATTCCAAAAATAACTTCTCAATCATCATATCAATAATAATAGATTCCCCCCCCCCCCCCTGAAAAAAAAGAAAAGGAAAAGAAAAAAAAGAAAGTTAAAAAATATTGCCTTGGATTCGAACCCACGACCCTTTGATCTTGTGTCACAAATTATACCGCGAAACCAACATTAGATCTCTTAACGAAAATGGGAAATCGGGAAAGATACATCAGTGATTGCACACTGCATTTGTCATTGTAACAGTGAATTATTTGACCTTTGACCCTAATTTACATATCATTAACGCCATTTTCATAATCCGATCTTATCTTATGAAAATTGTTCCTTTTCATATGTGTGCTGAATTTCCATGTCCGCGGCGTATGTGGTTATTGAGTATTCATGCCCTGATTTATTTGACCTTTGACGGTAAATATGACAATGAAATATGCATTTTCGCGATTTGGTGTTAACTTATGAAATGATGGTCTTGCAAATCCCTATCTACATGCGAAGTTTCACATCGGTAGCATAGTTTCTCGAGCAGTTATAGGTCGAAAGCATACGTTTTGGCTAACCCTCAATTTGTAACAGATTTGAACTCTTATTTCCAATCAAACAATTTATCAGGATCCAGTGAACAAAACGAAATGTCGTGAATAGATTGCGAATAGAGCATGACATCAGCTACGATATATCAAAATTTGGGAGAAAATCGTTGGAGAATAACCGAGATATGGTCAAAAGTCCGCTGTGATCGATTTCAACATTGATTGAAATTGATTAAAATTTGCATGTTCAACTTTAACCCTAAATATGATGACTTTATAACATTTACTCGGCATAAATGAGGTATGAATTCGTATCTACAACTCATAATCTATCCGTATATGAAAAGAAAATTGGATGTTTGTGGACTTTTTAAAAAGTTATGGCCGAATAAAAAAAGGATGTTTTTACCATATTTTTGCCAATTTACCATATTTTGCCAATTTGCAGGCGCGCGTAATTTTGACTTTGACGCGCGCGTACTCCGTTATTATGAGTCAACAATGACTCAAATTGATAGGGTGTGTTTAGGGATCTATAAGGCATGCAAAACATGTAAAAAAACGACAATTTTCTTATTAATTCGCGTTACGCGCGCAAATACGCGCGCGCCGACGCGCATGCGCGGAATTTTTTGAAACGCTTAAAATTGTCTGAAACATATAGTAAATTACTCGGGTTGGGGTTTTGAGCATTTAAAAAAAATAATAATAATTGACGGACGCGTACGCGCGCGTCTCCGAGTGTAATTGCACACGCATGAGCTTAAAAGATGACTATTGACCTGATTAATATTGATACGAAATTTGAATTGAAATTGATATTTCATAACTGAGATAAAATGATTATTAAAATTTGACAAAATGGCGTCCTGATGACGTCACAGTTATGTGACGTCACTGAAAAGGTAACCAGTTCTAAGTTAGATCATGATCTATCATCATGTGAAGATTCATGACAATTGATTCATGTGATCTTGAGATATGCGACGCACAAAATCAGGAAGAATAAATAATAAAAATTCGAACGAAATCAATAGGTTATACATATGTATATGTATAACCTAACTAGATGTTGAATTCGTCACTTTTGACGAATTAAGGTTATACATATCGATTTATTATGATAAAAGGATGATTCCAAAAATAACTACTCAATCATCATATCAATAATAATAGATTCCCCCCCCCCCCCCCCCCTGAAAAAAAGAAGAAAAAAAAAGAAGAAAGTTAACAAAATACTGCCTTGGATTCGAACCCACGACCCTTTGATCTTGTGTCAGAGATTATACCGCAAGACCAACATTAGATCTCTTAACGAAAATGGGAAATCGGGAAAAATACATCAGTGATTGCACACTGCACTTGCCATTGTAACAGTGAATTATTTGACCTTTGAACCTAATTTACATATCCTTAACGCCATTTTCATAATCCGATCTTATCTTATGAACATTTTCCTTTCATTATACCATACATGTGTGCTGAATTTCATGTCCGCGGCGTACGTGGTTATTGAGTATTCATGCTTGATTTATTTGACCTTTAACGGTAAATATGACAATGAAATATGCATTTTCGCGATTTGGTGTTAACTTATGAAATGATGGGCTTGCAAATCTCTATCTACATGCGAAATCTCAAATTGATAGCATAATTCCTTCAGCAATTATGTCGATAACATACGTTTTGGCTAACCCTCAATTTGTAACAGATTTGAACTCTTATTTCCAATCAAACAATTCATCAGGATCCATTGAACAAAACTGAATGGTGTGAATAGATTGCGAATAGAGCAGAACATCAGCTACGATATACCAAAATTTGGGAGTACATTGATGGAGAATAAGTGAGATATGGTCAAAAGTACACTGTGATCGATTTCAACATTGACTGAAATTGAGTAAAATTCGCATTTTCAACTTTAACCGTCAATACGATGACTTTATAACATTTACTCGGCATAAATCAGGTATGAATTCGTATCTACAACTCATAATCTATCCGAATATTAAAAGACAATTGGGTGTTTGTGGACTTTTTAAAAAGTTATGGCCGAATAAAAAAAGTATGTTTTTACCATATTTTGCCAATTTGCGTGCGCGCGTAATTTTGACTTTGACGCGCGCGTACTCCGTTATTATGAGTCAGCAATAACTCAAATTGATAGGGTGTGTTGAGGGATCTATAAGGAATGCAAAACATGTGCAAAAACGACAATTTTCTTATTCATTCGCGTTACGCGCGCAAATACGCGCGCGCCGACGCGCACGCGCGGAATTTTTTGAAACGCTTAAAATTGTCTGAAACATATAGTAAATTACTCGGGTTGGGGTTTTGAGCATTTTTTGACATTTTTTTTCATTTGACGGACGCGTACGCGCGCGTCTCCGAGTGTAATTGCACGCGCATGAGCTTAACAGATGACCATTGACCCGATTAATATTGATGCGAAATTTGAATTGAAATTGATAAATCATGACTGAGATATGATGATTATTAACATTTGACAAAATGGCGTACTGATGACGTCATAGTAATGTGACGTCACTGAAAAAGTTTGCAGATCTAAGTTAGATCATGATCTATCATCATGTGAAGATTCATGACAATTGATTCATGTGATCTTGAGATATGCGACGAACAAAATTAGGAAGAAGAAAAAATAAATAATAATAATAAAAATCTTGACGAAATCAATAGGTTATACATATGTATATGTATAACCTAACTAGATGTTGAATTCGTCACGTTTGACGAATTAAGGTTATACATATCGAAATTACGATATTATGATGATATTGACTTTTCAACGCATAATATGATGATGTCATAACGTTTACTTGGCATAAATGAATGACACAAAATAGGGTAACAATATTAATTCATTACATTCAATTGTTATCAAATTGGGGAGTGGGAAGCTCTTAAATTGACCAAAATGACTGTAAAATGGCTCTGTACCTGACGTCTTATTTCAACCATATCACACCTTTCCTTTGGCCGATTTTGACCCGGTTTTCAGTATGCTAAAGCTGAGTTTCCTCTACACAATCATTTTTTCGATTTTATTTTACGATTTGAGCACGGGAACAGGTCGTAATTGAAGGTTGAACTTTTTTTTTCTTTATCGTGCACTATGATGACTTTACAAAATCTGATTGGCCAATGTTAAAATTGTAAAAATATGTGCAACTCATACTCTTTCAGAATATGAAAAAAATATTTGTATATTTCCATGTATCAAAGAAGTTGTGACCGATAAGAGAAGTGCATGTTTGACCAGATTTAGCCAATTTTCACACTCTTTGCGCGATTTCAACTTTAAGCGGTCAATTCGATGACTTTAGAACATTTACTCGGCATAAAGCAAGTATGAATTCGTATCTACAACTCATAATCTATCCAAATATTCAAATAAAATTGGGTTTTTGTCGACTTTTGAAAAAGTTATGGCCGAATTAAAAAAGGATGTTTTTACCATATTTTGCCAATTATTTGTTTAGAACTGTTCCCCCTTTAGATGTTAGATGGCGCTGTTCAGACTTGGCCAATTTTCACACTCGTGCGCTTTTTAAATCTTAACGGTCAATATGATGACTTTGTAACATTTACTCGGCATAAATGAGGTATGAATTCGCATCTACAACTCATAATCTTTCCGGATATTCAAAGAAATTTACGAGTTTGTGGACTTTTTAAAAAGTTATGGCCGGTAAGAGACCAGACTTGGGAAATTTTCACACTCGTGCGCTATTTAATTTTTAACCGTCAATATGATGACTTTATGACATTTACTCGGCATAAATGAGGTATGAATTCGCATCTACAACTCATAATCTATCCGAATATTAAGAGAAAGTTGGGTTTTTGTGGACTTTTTAAAAAGTTATGCTCGAATAAATAAATGGTTGTTTTTGAGCATTTTCAGATTTTAAGATCCTTAGACGGGCGCGTACGCGCTTGTTACGTGGCGCATGCGCATGCGCATACTCGGAAAAGTTGCCACTCGGCGTGATGATTATTGGTGCCACATTTCAAGGGAAATAGAAGATGCATGACTGAGATACATCCATGAATGTAATTTCACAAAATGGCGTCCCGATGACGTCACGAATAGTCGGCGGCACCCAAAAGTTTGGCAGTTCTAAGTTAGACCAAGATCTATCATCTCGCAAAGTTTCAGGACAATAGCTGCAGCCGTTATTGAGGTATCCGACGAACAAAATCCTTGTTTTCGTGTCTCTATGCATTGGCATACAGACACAAAAACAATACTAGATATTGAATTCGTCACTTTTGACGAATTAAGGTTATACATATTGAAATTTCGATATGATGATATTGACTTTTCAACGCGTAATATGATGATGTCATAACATTTACTTGGCATAAATAAATGAATGACACAAAATAGGGTAACAATATTAATTCATTACATTCAATTGTTATCAAATTGGGGAGTGGGAAGCTCTTTAATTGACCAAAATGACTGTAAAATGGCTCTGTACCTGACGTCTTATTTCAACCATATCACACCTTTTCTTTGGCCGATTTTGACCCGGTTTTCACTATGTGAAAGCTGAGTTTCCACACTATCGCGATTTTTGAGTTTATTTCACGATTAGAGCACGGAAACAGGTCGTAATTGAAGGTTGAACTTTTTTTTTCTTTATCGTGCACTATGATGACTTTACAAAATCTGATTGGCCAATGTTAAATTTGTAAAAATATGTGCAACTCATACTCTTTCAGAATATGAAAAAATATTTTGATATATCCATGTATCAAAGAAGTTGTGACCGATAAGAGAAGTGCATGTTTGACCAGATTTAGCCAATTTTCACACCCTTTGCGCGATTTCAACTTTAACCGGTCAATTCGATGACTTTAGAACATTTACTCGGCATAAAGGAGGTATGAATTCGTATCTACAACTCATAATCTATCCAAATATTGAAATAAAATTGGGTTTTTGTCGACTTTTGACAAAGTTATGGCCGAATTAAAAAAGGATGTTTTTACCATATTTTGCCAATTATTTGTATTGAACTGTTCGCCCTTAGATGTTAGATGGCGCTATACAGACTTAGCCAATTTTCACACTCGTGCGCCATTTAAATTTCAACGGTCAATATGATGACTTTGTAACATTTACTGGGCATAAATGAGGTATGAATTCGCATCTACAACTCATAATCTTTTCGGATATTCAAAGAAATTTGGGAGTTTGTGGACTTTTTAAAAAGTTATGGCCGATAAGAGACCAGACTTGGGAAATTTTCACACTCGTGCGCTATTTAATTTTTAACCGTCAATATGATGACTTTATAACATTTACTCGGCATAAATGAGGTATGAATTCGTATCTACAACTCATAATCTATCCGAATATCAAAAGAAAGTTGGGTTTTTGTGGACTTTTTAAAAAGTTATGCGCGAATAAAAAAATGGTTGTTTTTGAGCATTTTCAGATTTTAAGATCCTTGGACGAGCGCGTACGCGCTTGTTACGTGGCGCATGCGTATGCGCATAATGCGAAAAGTTGCCACTCGGCCTGATAATTGTTGGTGCCAAATTTAAAGGGAAATAGAAGATGCATGACTGAGATACATCCATGAATGAAATTTCACAAAATGGCGTCCTGATGACGTCACGAATAGTCGGCGGCACTCAAAAGTTTGGCAGTTCTAAGTTAGACCAAGGTCTATCATCTGGCAAAGTTTCAGGACAATAGCTGCACCCGTTATTGAGGTATCCGACGAACAAAATCCTTGTTTTCGTGTCTCTATGCATTGGCATACAGACACAAAAACAATACTAGATTTTGAATTCGTCACGTTTGACGAATTAAAGGTTATACATATTGAAATTTCGATATGATGATATTGACTTTTCAACGCGTAATTATGATAATGTCGTAACATTTACTTGGCATAAATGAATGACACCAAATAGGGTAACAATATTAATTCATAACAAAAGGGGGAGGGGGGAGCTCTTAAATTGACCAAAATGACTGTAAAATGGCTCTGTACCTGACGTCTTATTTCAACCATATCACACCTTTCCTTTGGCCGATTTTGACCCGGTTTCAGTATGCTAAAGCTGAGTTTCCTCTACACAATCATTTTTTCGATTTTATTTCACGATTTGAGCACGGGAACAGGTCGTAATTGAAGGTTGAACTTTTTTTTTCTTTATCGTGCACTATGATGACTTTACCAAATCTGATTGGCCAATGTTAAAATTGTAAAAATATGTGCAACTCATACTCTTTCAGAATATGAAAAAAATATTTGTATATTTCCATGTATCAAAGAAGTTGTGACCGATAAGAGAAGTGCATGTTTGACCAGATTTAGCCAATTTTCACACTCTTTGCGCGATTTCAACTTTAACCGGTCAATTCGATGACTTTAGAAGATTTCCTCGGCATAAAGCAAGTATGAATTCGTATCTACAACTCATAATCTACCCAAATATTCAAATAAAATTGGGTTTTTGTCGACTTTTGAAAAAGTTATGGCCGAATTAAAAAAGGATGTTTTTACCGTATTTTGCCAATTATTTGTTTGGAACTATTCGCCCTTAGATGTTAGATGGCGCTATATAGACTTAGCCAATTTTCACACTGGTGCGCTTTTTAAATCTTAACGGTCAATATGATGACTTTGTAACATTTACTGGGCATAAATGAGGTATGAATTCGCATCTACAACTCATAATCTTTCCGGATATTCAAAGAAATTTGCGAGTTTGTGGACTTTTTAAAAAGTTATGGCCGATAAGAGACCAGACTTGGGAAATTTTCACACTCGTGCGCTATTTAATTTTTAACCGTCAATATGATGACTTTATAACATTTACTCGGCATAAATGAGGTATGAATTCGTATCTACAACTCATAATCTATCCGAATATTAAAAGAAAGTTGGGTTTTTGTGGACTTTTAAAAAAGTTATGCCCGAATAAAAAAATGGTTGTTTTTGAGCATTTTCAGATTTTAAGATCCTTGGACGAGCGCGTACGCGCTTCTTACGTGGCGCATGCGTATGCGCATAATCGGAAAAGTTGCCACTCGGCCTGATAACTATTGGTGCCAAATTTAAAGGGAAATAGAAGATGCATGACTGAGATACATCCATGAATGAAATTTCACAAAATGGCGTCCCGATGACGTCACGAAGAGTCGGCGGCACTCAAAAGTTTGGCAGTTCTAAGTTAGACCAAGATCTATCATCTGGCAAAGTTTCAGGACAATAGCTGCACCCGTTATTGAGGTATCCGACGAACAAAATCCTTGTTTTCGTGTCTCTATGCATTGGCATACAGACACAAAAACAATACTAGAATTTGAATTCGTCACTTTTGACGAATTAAGGTTATACATATTGAAATTTCGATATGATGATATTGACTTTTCAACGCGTAATATGATGATGTCATAACATTTACTTGGCATAAATGAATGACACAAAATAGGGTATCAATATTAATTCATTACATTCAATTGTTATCAAATTAGGAAGAATTTAACGGTAAATATGACAATGTAATATGCATTTTCGCGATTTGGTGTTAACTTATGAAATGATGGGCTTGCAAATCCCTATCTACATGCGAAATCTCAAATTGATAGCATAATTCCTTCAGCAGTTATAGGTCGATAACATACGTTTTGGCTAACCCTTAATTTGTAACAGATTTGAACTCTTATTTCCAATCAAACAATTCATCAGGATCCATTGAACAAAACTAAATGGTGTGAATAGATTGCGAATAGAGCAGAACATCAGCTACGATATATCAAAATTTGGGAGTACATTGATGGAGAATAAGTGAGATATGGTCAAAAGTACACTGTGATCGATTTCAACATTGATTGAAATTGAGTAAAATTCGCATTTTCAACTTTAACCGTCAATACGATGACTTTATAACATTTACTCGGCATAAATGAGGTATGAATTCGTATCTACAACTCATAATCTATCCGAATATTAAAAGAAAATTGGGTGTTTGTGGACTTTTTAAAAAGTTATGGACGAATAAAAAAAGTATGTTTTTATCATATTTTGCCAATTTGCTTGCGCGCGTAATTTTGACTTTGACGCGCGCGTACTCCGTTATTATGAGTCAACAATGACTCAAATTGATAGGGTGTGTTGAGGGATCTATAAGGAATGCAAAACATGTGAAAAAACGACAATTTTACTATTCATTCGCGTTACGCGCGCAAATACGCGCGCGCCGACGCGCACGCGCGGAATTTTTTGAAACGCTTAAAATTGTCTGAAACATATAGTAAATTACTCGGGTTGGGGTTTTGAGCATTTTTTGACATTTTTTTTCATTTGACGGACGCGTACGCGCGCGTCTCCGAGTGTAATTGCACGCGCATGAGCTTAAAAGATGACCATTGACCCGATTAATATTGATGCGAAATTTGAATTGAAATTGATATATCATGACTGAGATATGATGATTATTAACATTTGACAAAATGGCGTCCTGATGACGTCATAGTAATGTGACGTCACTGAAAAAGTTTGCAGATCTAAGTTAGATCATGACCTATCATCATGTGAAGATTCATGACAATTGATTCATGTGATCTTGAGATATGCGACGAACAAAATTAGGAAGAAGAAAAAATAAATAATAATAAAAATCTTGACGAAATCAATAGGTTATACATATGTATATGTATAACCTAATAAAAAAGTTATGCCCGAATTAAAAAATGGTTGTTTTTGAGCATTTCCAGATTTTAAGATCCTTAGACGAGCGCGTACGCGCTTGTTACGTAGCGCATGCGCATGCGCATAATCGGAAAAGTTGCCACTCGGCGTGATAATTATTGGTGCTAAATTTAAAGGGAAATACAAGATGCATGACTGAGATACATCCATGAATGTAATTTCACAAAATGGCGTCCCGTTGACGTCACGAATAGTCGGCGGCACTCAAAAGTTTGGCAGTTCTAAGTTAGACCAAGATCTATCATCTGGCAAAGTTTCAGGACAATAGCTGCACCCGTTATTGAGGTATCCGACGAACAAAATCCTTGTTTTCGTGTCTCTATGCATTGGCATACAGACACAAAAACAATACTAGATGTTGAATTCGTCACATTTGACGAATTAAGGTTATACATATTGAAATTTCGATATGATGATATTGACTTTTCAACGCGTAATATGATGATGTCATAACATTTACTTGGCATAAATGAATGACACAAAATAGGGTAACAATATTAATTCATAACAAAAGGGGAGGGGGCAGCTTTTTAATTGACCAAAATGACTGTAAAATGGCTCTGTACCTGACGTCTTATTTCAACCATATCACACCTTTCCTTTGGCCGATTTTTACCCGGTTTTCAGTATGTTAAAGCTGAGTTTCCGCTACACCATGCGATTTTCGATTTTATTTCACGATTAGAGCACGGGAACAGGTCGTAATTGAAGGTTGAACTTTTTTTTTCTTTATCGTGCACTATGATGACTTTACAAAATCTGATTGGCCAATGTTAAATTTGTAAAAATATGTGCAACTAATACTCTTTCAGAATATGAAAAAATATTTGTATATATCCATGTATCAAAGAAGTTGTGACCGATAAGAGAAGGGCATGTTTGACCAGATTTAGCCAATTTCCACACTCGTGCGCGATTTCAACTTTAACCGTCAATTCGATGACTTTATAACATTTACTCGGCATAAATGAGGTATTAATTCGTATCTACAACTCATAATCTATCCGAATATTAAATAAAATTGGGTGTTTGTGGACTTTTTAAAAAGTTATGGCCGAATACAAAAAGGATGTTTTTACCATATTTTGCTAATTTGCGTGCGCGCGGACAGATTTTTGAATTATCCGCCGATAGATGGCGCTATTCTCCACTCCAAATCATGGTCGTAATTGAAGGTTGAACTTTTCTTTTACTTTATCGTGCACTATGGAGACTTTACAAAATCGGATTGTCCATTGTTAGGTATGTAAAAATATGTGCAACTCATACTCTTTCAGAATATGAACAAATATTTGGATATATCCATGTATCGAAGAAGTTATGACCGATAAGAAAAGGGCATGTTTGACCAGATTTAGCCAATTTTCACACTCGTGCGCGATTTCAACTTTAACCGTCAATTCGATGACTTTATAACATTTACTCGGCATAAATAAGGTATGAATTCGCATTTACAACTCATACTCTATCCGAATATTAAAAGAAAATTGTGTGTTTATGGACTTTTTAAAAAGTTATGGCCGAATAAAAAAAGTATGTTTTTAACATATTTTGCCAAATTGCATGCGCGCGTAAGTTTGACTTTGACGCGCGCGTACTCCGTTATTATGAGTCAACAATGACTCAAATTGATAGGGTGTGTTGAGGGATCTATAAGGAATGCAAAACATGTGAAAAAACGACAATTTTACTATTCATTCGCGCTACGCGCGCAAATACGCGCGCGCCGACGCGCACGCGCGGAATTTTTTGAAACGCTTAAAATTGTCTGAAACATATAGTAAATTACTCGGGTTAGGGTTTTGAGCATTTTTTGACATTTTTTTTCATTTGACGGACGCGTACGCGCGCGTTTCAGAGTGTAATTGCACGCGCATGAGCTTAAAAGATGACCATTGACCTGATTAAAATTGATGCGAAATTTGAATTGAAATTGATATTTCATGACTGAGATATGATGATTATTAACATTTTACAAAATGGCGTCCTGATGACGTCACAGTCATGTGACGTCACTGAAAAAGTGGGCAGTTCTAAGTTAGAACATGATCTATCATCATGTGATTATTCATATCAATTAAATCATCTGATCTTGAGATAATCGACGAACAAAATTAGGGGGGAGAATAAATAATAAATAATAAATAAAAATCTTGACGAAATCAATAAGGTTATACATATATGTATAACCTTAACTAGATGTTGAATTCGTCACTTATGACGAATTGAAGGTTATACATATTGATATTTCGATATATGATGATAATTGACTTTTCAACGCCTAATATGATGATGTCGTAACATTTACTTGGCATAAATGAATGACACCAAATAGGGTAGCAATATTAATTCATTACATTCAATTGTTATCAAATGGGGAGGGGGCAGCACTTTAATTGACCAAAATGACTGTAAAATGGCTCTGTACCTGACGTCTTATTTCGACCATATCACACCTTTCCTTTGGCCGATTTTTGCCCGCTTTTCACTATGTGAAAGCTGAGTTTGCGCTAGATTATCGCGATTTTCGAGTTTATTTCACGATTAGAGCACGGGAACAGGTCGTAATTGAAGGTTGAACTTTTTTTTTCTTTATCGTGCACTATGATGACTTTACAAAATCTGATTGGCCAATGTTAAAATTGTAAAAATATGTGCAACTCATACTCTTTCAGAATATGACAAAAATATTTGTATATTTCCATGTATCAAAGAAGTTGTGACCGATAAGAGAAGTGCATGTTTGACCAGATTTAGCCAATTTTCACACTCTTTGCGCGATTTCAACTTTAAGCGGTCAATTCGATGACTTTAGAACATTTACTCGGCATAAAGCAAGTATGAATTCGTATCTACAACTCATAATCTATCCAAATATTCAAATAAAATTGGGTTTTTGTCGACTTTTGAAAAAGTTATGGCCGAATTAAAAAAGGATGTTTTTAGCATATTTTGCCAATTATTTTTTTAGAACTGTTCGCCCTTAGATGTTAGATGGCGCTGTTCAGACTTAGCCAATTTTCACACTCGTGCGCCATTTAAATCTTAACGGTCAATATGATGACTTTGTAACATTTACTGGGCATAAATGAGGTATGAATTCGCATCTACAACTCATAATCTTTCCGGATATTCAAAGAAATTTGCGAGTTTGTGGACTTTTTAAAAAGTTATGGCCGATAAGAGACCAGACTTGGGAAATTTTCACACTCGTGCGCTATTTAATTTTTAACCGTCAATATGATGACTTTATAACATTTACTCGGCATAAATGAGGTATGAATTCGTATCTACACCTCATAATCTATCCGAATATTAAAAGAAAGTTGGGTTTTTGTGGACTTTTTAAAAAGTTATGCCCGAATTAAAAAATGGTTGTTTTTGAGCATTTTCAGATTGTAAGATCCTTAGACGAGCGCGTACGCGCTTGTTACGTAGCGCATGCGCATGCGCATAATGGGAAAAGTTGCCACTCGGCGTGATAATTATTGGTGCTAAATTTAAAGGGAAATACAAGATGCATGACTGAGATACATCCATTAATGAAATTTCACAAAATGGCGTCCCGATGACGTCACGAATAGTCGGCGGCACCCAAAAGTTTGGCAGTTCTAAGTTAGACCAAGATCTATCATCTGGCAAAGTTTCAGGACAATAGCTGCACTCGTTATTGAGGTATCCGACGAACAAAATCCTTGTTTTCGTGTCTCTATGCATTGGCATACAGACACAAAAACAATACTAGATGTTGAATTCGTCACATTTGACGAATTAAAGGTTATACATATTGAAATTACGATAATTATGATGATATTGACTTTTCAACGCGTAATTATGATGATGTCATGACATTTACTTGGCATAAATAAATGAATGACACCAAATAGGGTAACAATATTAATTCATAACAAAAGGGGAGGGGGAAGCTCTTTAATTGACCAAAATGACTGTAAAATGGCTCTGTACCTGACGTCTTATTTCAACCATATCACACCTTTCCTTTGGCCGATTTTGACCCGGTTTTCAGTATGCTGAAGCTGAGTTTCCGCTACACAATCATTTTTTCGATTTTATTTTACGATTTGAGCACGGGAACAGGTCGTAATTGAAGGTTGAACTTTTTTTTTAATTTATCGTGCACTATGATGACTTTACAAAATCTGATTGGCCAATGTTAAATTTGTAAAAATATGTGCAACTCATACTCTTTCAGAATATGAAAAAATATTTGGATATATCCATGCATCAAAGAAGTTGTGACCGATAAGAGAAGTGCATGTTTGACCAGATTTAGCCAATTTTCACACTCTTTGCGCGATTTCAACTTTAACCGGTCAATTCGATGACTTTAGAACATTTACTCGGCATAAAGCAAGTATGAATTCGTATCTACAACTCATAATCTATCCAAATATTCAAATAAAATTGGGTTTTTGTCGACTTTTGAAAAAGTTATGGCCGAATTAAAAAAGGATGTTTTTACCGTATTTTGCCAATTATTTGTTTTGAATTGTTCGCCCTTAGATGTTAGATGGCGCTATACAGACTTAGCCAATTTTCACACTCGTGCGCCATTTAAATTTCAACGGTCAATATGATGACTTTGTAACATTTACTCGGCATAAATGAGGTATGAATTCGCATCTACAACTCATAATCTTTCCGGATATTCAAAGAAATTTGCGAGTTTGTGGACTTTTTAAAAAGTTATGGCCGATAAGAGACCAGACTTGGGAAATTTTCACACTCGTGCGCTATTTAATTTTTAACCGTCAATATGATGGCTTTATAACATTTACTCGGCATAAATGAGGTATGAATTCGTATCTACAACTCATAATCTATCCGAATATTAAAAGAAAGTTGGGTTTTTGTGGACTTTTTACAAAGTTATGCCCGAATTAAAAAATGGTTGTTTTTGAGCATTTTCAGATTTTAAGATCCTTGGACGAGCGCGTACGCGCTTCTTACGTGGCGCATGCGTATGCGCATAATCGGAAAAGTTGCCACTCGGCCTGATAACTATTGGTGCCAAATTTAAAGGGAAATAGAAGATGCATGACTGAGATACATCCATGAATGAAATTTCACAAAATGGCGTCCTGATGACGTCACGAATAGTCGGCGGCACTCAAAAGTTTGGCAGTTCTAAGTTAGACCAAGATCTATCATCTGGCAAAGTTTCAGGACAATAGCTGTACCCGTTATTGAGGTATCCGACGAACAAAATCCTTGTTTTTGTGTCTCTATGCATTGGCATACAGACACAAAAACAATACTAGATGTTGAATTCGTCACTTTTGACGAATTAAGGTTATACATATTGAAATTTCGATATGATGATATTGACTTTTCAACGCGTAATATGATGATGTCGTAACATTTACTTGGCATAAATGAATGACACAAAAAATAGGGTAACAATATTAATTCATAACAAAAGGGGAGAAATTGACCAAAATGACTGTAAAATGGCTCTGTACCTGACGTCTTATTTCAACCATATCACACCTTTCCTTTGGCCGATTTTGACCCGGTTTTCAGTATGTTAAAGCTGAGTTTCCGCTACACTATCGCGATTTTCGAGTTTATTTCACGATTAGAGCACGGGAACAGGTCGTAATTGAAGGTTGAACTTTTGTTTTACTTTATCGTGCACTATGATGACTTTACAAAATCTGATTGGCCAATGTTAAATTTGTAAAAATATGTGCAACTCATACTCTTTCAGAATATGAAAAAATATTTGCATATATCCATGTATCAAAGAAGTTGTCACCGATAAGAGAAGTGCATGTTTGACCAAATTTAGCCAATTTTCACACTATTTGCGCGATTTCAACTTTAACCGGTCAATTCGATGACTTTAGAACATTTACTCGGCATAAAGCAAGTATGAATTCGTATCTACAACTCATAATCTATCCAAATATTCAAATAAAATTGGGTTTTTATTGACTTTTGAAAAAGTTATGGCCGAATTAAAAAAGCATGTTTTGACCATATTTTGCCAATTATTTGCTTTGAAATGTTCGCCGTTAGATGTTAGATGGCGCTCTTCAGACTTAGCCAATTTTCACACTCGTGCGCCATTTAAATTTCAACGGTCAATATGATGACTTTGTAACATTTACTCGGCATAAATGAGGTATGAATTCGCATCTACAACTCATAATCTTTCCGGATATTCAAAGAAATTTGCGGGTTTGTGGACTTTTTAAAAAGTTATGGCCGGTAAGAGACCAGACTTGGGAAATGTTCACGCTCGTGTGCCATTTAATTTTTAACCGTCAATATGATGACTTTATGACATTTACTCGGCATGAATGAGGTATGAATTCGCATCTACAACTCATAATATATCCGAATATTAAAATAGAAATGGGTTTTTGTGGACTTTTAAAAAAGTTATGCCCGAATAAAAAAATGGTTGTTTTTGAGCATTTTCAGATTTTAAGATCCTTAGACGAGCGCGTACGCGCTTGTTACGTAGCGCATGCGCATGCGCATAATCGGAAAAGTTGCCACTCGGCGTGATAATTATTGGTGCTAAATTTCAAGGGAAATACAAGATGCATGACTGAGATACATCCATGAATGAAATTTCACAAAATGGCGTCCCGTTGACGTCACGAATAGTCGGCGGCACTCAAAAGTTTGGCAGTTCTAAGTTAGACCAAGATCTATCATCTGGCAAAGTTTCAGGACAATAGCTGCACCCGTTATTGAGGTATCCGACGAACAAAATCCTTGTTTTCGTGTCTCTATGCATTGGCATACAGACACAAAAACAATACTAGATTTTGAATTCGTCACTTTTGACGAATTAAGGTTATACATATCGATTTAAAATGATAAAAGGATGATTCCAAAAATAACTACTCAATCATCATATTCTATTTGTACATATTTTTATATTTATATTTATCATATTAATGTATTATTGTTTTATGTATATTGTATGATGTTATATCAGGACCCCGACGAAAAACAGTATCCTTGCTGATCAGGCTATCCTGTATAAATATATTTGAATAAATAAATAAATAAATAAATAGATTCCCCCCCCCCCTGAAAAAAGGGAACAAAAGAAGAAAAAAAGAAAGTACAAAAATATTGCCTTGGATTCGAACCCACGACCCTTTGATCTTGTGTCACAAATTATACCGCGGGACCAACATTAGATCTCTTAACGAAAATGGGAAATCGGGAAAGGTACATCAGTGATTGCACACTGCATTTGTCATTGTAACAGTGAATTTTTTGACCTTTGAACCTAATTTACATATCCTTAACGCCATTTTCATAATCCAATCTTATCTAATGAACATTTTTCCTTTCATTATACCATACATGTGTGCTGAATTTCATGTCCACGGCGTACGTGGTTATTGAGTATTCATGCTTGATTTATTTGACCTTTAACGGTAAATATGACAATGTAATATGCATTTTCGCGATTTGGTGTTAACTTATGAAATGATGGGCTTGCAAATCCCTATCTACATGCGAAATCTCAAATTGATAGCATAATTCCTTTAGCAGTTATAGGTCGATAACATACGTTTTGGCTAACCCTCAATTTGTAACAGATTTGAACTCTTATTTCCAATCAAACAATTCACCCGGATCCATTGAACAAAACTAAATGGTGTGAATAGATTGCGAATAGAGCAGAACATCAACTACGATATATCAAAATTTGGGAGTACATTGATGGAGAATAAGTGAGATATGGTCAAAAGTACACTGTGATCGATTTCCACATTGATTGAAATTGAGTAAAATTCGCAATTTCAACTTTAACCGTCAATACGATGACTTTATAACATTTACTCGGCATAAATGAGGTATGAATTCGTATCTACAACTAATAATCTATCCGAATATTAAACGAAAATTGGGTGTTTGTGGACTTTTTAAAAAGTTATGGCCGAATAAAAAAAAGATGTTTTTACCATATTTTGCAAATTTGCGTGCGCGCGTAATTTTGATTTTGACGCGCGCGTACTCCGTTATTATGAGTCAACAATGACTCAAATTGATAGGGTGTGTTGAGGGATCTATAAGGAATGCAAAACATGTGAAAAAACGACAATTTTCTCATTCATTCACGTTACGCGCGCAAATACGCGCGCGCCGACGCGCACGCGCGGAATTTTTTGAAACGCTTAAAATTGTCTGAAACATATAGTAAACTACTCGGGTTAGGGTTTTGAGCATTTAAAAAAAAAAAATTAATTGACGGACGCGTACGCGCGCGTCTCCGAGTGTAATTGCACGCGCATGAGCTTAAAAGATGACTATTAATCTGATTAATATTGATACGAAATTTGAATTGAAATTGATATTTCATAACTGAGATATAATGATTATTAAAATTTGACAAAATGGCGTCCTGATGACGTCACAGTGATGTGACGTCACTGAAAAAGTGGGCAGTTCTAAGTTAGAACATGATCTATCATCATGTGAAGATTCATGATATTTGATTCATGTGATCTTGAGATAATCGACGAACAAAATTAGGAAGAAGAATAAAGAAAAATCTTGACGAAATCAATAGGTTATACATATGTATATGTATAACCTAACTAGATGTTGAATTCGTCACGTTTGACGAATTAAGGTTATACATATCGAAATTACGATATTATGATGATATTGACTTTTCAACGCATAATATGATGATGTCATAACGTTTACTTGGCATGAATGAATGACACAAAATAGGGTAACAATATTAATTCATATCAAAAGGGGAGGGGGGAGCTCTTTAATTGACCAAAATGACTGTAAAATGGGTCTGTACCTGACGTCTTATTTCAACCATATCACACCTTTCCTTTGGCCGATTTTGACCCGGTTTTCAGTATGCTAAAGCTGAGTTTCCTCTACACAATCATTTTTTCGATTTTATTTCACGATTTGAGCACGGGAACAGGTCGTAATTGAAGGTTGAACTTTTTTTTTCTTTATCGTGCACTATGATGACTTTACAAAATCTGATTGGCCAATGTTAAAATTGTAAAAATATGTGCAACTCATACTCTTTCAGAATATGAAAAAAATATTTGTATATTTCCATGTATCAAAGAAGTTGTGACCGATAAGAGAAGTGCATGTTTGACCAGATTTAGCCAATTTTCACACTCTTTGCGCGATTTCAACTTTAACCGGTCAATTCGATGACTTTAGAACATTTACTCGGCATAAAGCAAGTATGAATTCGTATCTACAACTCATAATCTATCCAAATATTCAAATAAAATTGGGTTTTTGTCGACTTTTGAAAAAGTTATGGCCGAATTAAAAAAGGATGTTTTTACCATATTTGGCCAATTATTTGTTTAGAACTGTTCGCCCTTAGATGTTAGATGGCGCTGTTCAGACTTAGCCAATTTTCACACTCGTGCGCTTTTTAAATCTTAACGGTCAATATGATGACTTTGTAACATTTACTCGGCATAAATGAGGTATGAATTCGCATCTACAACTCATAATCTTTCCGGATATTCAAAGAAATTTGCGAGTTTGTGGACGTTTTAAAAAGTTATGGCCGATAAGAGACCAGACTTGGGAAATTTTCACACTCGTGCGCCATTTAATTTTTAACCGTCAATATGATGACTTTATGACATTTACTCGGCATGAATGAGGTATGAATTCGCATCTACAACTCATAATCTATCCGAATATTAAAAGAAAGTTGGGTTTTTGTGGACTTTTTACAAAGTTATGCCCGAATAAAAAAATGGTTGTTTTTGAGCATTTTCAGATTTTAAGATCCTTAGACCAGCGCGTACGCGCTTGTTACGTAGCGCATGCGTACGCGCATAATGGGAAAAGTTGCCACTTGGCCTGATAATTGTTGGTGCCAAATTTAAAGGGAAATACAAGATGCATGACTGAGATACATCCATGAATGAAATTTCACAAAATGGCGTCCCGATGACGTCACGAACAGTTGGCGGCACCCAAAAGTTTGGCAGTTCTAAGTTAGACCAAGATCTATCATCCCGCAAAGTTTCAGGACAATAGCTGCACCCGTTATTGAGGTATCCGACGAACAAAATCCTTGTTTTCGTGTCTCTATGCATTGGCATACAGACACAAAAACAATACTAGATGTTGAATTCGTCACTTTTGACGAATTAAGGTTATACATATCGAATTCTTATGATAAAAGCATTATTCGAAAAAATAATTACTCAATCATCATATAAATAATATCACATACTCCACCCCCCTAATAAAAAGTAAAAAAGAAGAAAAAAGAAATTAAAAAAATATTATCTTGGATTCGAACCCACGACCCTTATATCTTGCGTCACAACTTGTTCCACGAGACCAACATTAGATCTCTTAACGAAAATTGGAAATCGGGAACGATATATCAGTGATTGCACACTGCATTTGTCATTGTAACAGTGAATTATTTGACCTTTGAACCTAATATGTATCCTTAACGCCATTTTCATAATCCGATCTTATCTTAGGAAAATTGTTCATTTCATTATAACCTACATGTGTGCTGAATTTCATGTCCGCGGCGTACGTGGTTATTGAGTATTCATGCTTGATTTAGTTGACCTTTAACGGTAAATATGACAATGAAATATGCATTTTCGCGATTTGGTGTTAACTTATAAAATGATGGGCTTGCAAATCCCTATCTACATGCGAAATCTCAAATTGATAGCATGATTCCTTCAGCAGTTATATGTCGATAATATACGTTTTGGCTAACCCTCAATTTGTAACAGATTTGAACTCTTATTTCCAATCAAACAATTCATCAGGATCCATTGAACAAAACTAAATGGTGTGAATAGATTGCGAATTGAGCAGAACATCAGCTACGATATATCAAAATTTGGGAGTACATTGATGGAGAATAAGTGAGATATGGTCAAAAGTACACTGTCATCGATTTCAACATTGATTGAAATTGAGTAAAATTCGCATTTTCAACTTTAACCGTCAATACGATGACTTTATAACATTTACTCGGCATAAATGAGGTATGAATTCGTATCTACAACTCATAATCTATCCGAATATTAAAAGAAAATTGGGTGTTTGTGGACTTTTTAAAAAGTTATGGCCGAATAAAAAAAGTATGTTTTTACCATATTTTGCCAATTTGCGTGCGCGCGTAATTTTGACTTTGACGCGCGCGTACTCCGTTATTATGAGTCAACAATGACTCAAATTGATAGGGTGTGTTGAGGGATCTATAAGGAATGGAAAACATGTGAAAAAACGACAATTTTACTATTAATTCGCGTTACGCGCGCAAATACGCGCGCGCCGACGCGCACGCGCGGAATTTTTTGAAACGCTTAAAATTGTCTGAAACATATAGTAAATTACTCGGGTTGAGGTTTTGAGCATTTTTTGACATTTTTTTTCATTTGACGGACGCGTACGCGCGCGTCTCCGAGTGTAATTGTACGCGCATGAGCTTAAAAGATGACCATTGACCTGATTAATATTAATGCGAAATTTGAATTGAAATTGATATTTCATGACTGAGATATGATGATTATTAACATTTTACAAAATGGCGTCCTGATGACGTCACAGTCATGTGACGTCACTGAAAAAGTGGGCAGTTCTAAGTTAGAACATGATCTATCATCATGTGAAGATTCATGATATTTGATTCATGTGATCTTGAGATAATCGACGAACAAAAGTGATGGGGAGAATAAATAATAAAAAATAATAATAAAAGATCGAACGAAATCAATAGGTTATACATATGTATATGTATAACCTAACTAGATGTTGAATTCGTCACATTTGACGAATTAAAGGTTATACATATTGACATTACGATATGATGATATTGACTTTTCAACGCGTAATTATGATGATGTCATAACATTTACTTGGCATAAATGAATGACACAACATAGGGTAACAATATTCATTCATAACACAAAAGGGGAGGGGGCAGCTCTTAAATTGACCAAAATGACTGTAAAATGGCTCTGTACCTGACGTCTTATTTCAACCATATCACACCTTTCCTTTGGCCGATTTTGACCCGGTTTTCAGTATGCTAAAGCTGAGTTTCCTCTACACAATCATTTTTTCGATTTTATTTCACGATTTGAGCGCGGGAACAGGTCGTAATTGAAGGTTGAACTTTTTTTTTACTTTATCGTGCACTATGATGACTTTACAAAATCTGATTGGCCAATGTTAAAATTGTAAAAATATGTGCAACTCATACTCTTTCAGAATATGAAAAAATATTTGTATATATCCCTGTATCAAAGAAGTTGTGACCGATAAGAGAAGTGCATGTTTGACCAGATTTAGCCAATTTTCACACTCTTTGCGCGATTTCAACTTTAAGCGGTCAATTCGTTGACTTTAGAACATTTACTCGGCATAAATGAGGTATGAATTCGTATCTACAACTCATAATCTATCCAAATATTCAAATAAAATTGGGTTTTTGTCGACTTTTGAAAAAGTTATGGCCGAATTAAAAAAGGATGTTTTTACCATATTTGGCCAATTATTTGTTTTGAAGTGTTCGCCGTTAGATGTTAGATGGCGCTGTTCAGACTTAGCCAATTTTCACACTCGTGCGCTTTTTAAATCTTAACGGTCAATATGATGACTTTGTAACATTTACTCGGCATAAATGAGGTATGAATTCGCATCTACAACTCATAATCTTTCCGGATATTCAAAGAAATTTGCGAGTTTGTGGACTTTTTAAAAAGTTATGGCCGGTAAGAGACCAGACTTGGGAAATTTTCACACTCGTGCGCCATTTAATTTTTAACCGTCAATATGATGACTTTATGACATTTACTCGGCATGAATGAGGTATGAATTCGCATCTACAACTCATAATCTATCCGAATATTAAAATAGAAATGGGTTTTTGTGGACTTTTTAAAAAGTTATGCCCGAATAAAAAAATGGTTGTTTTTGAGCATTTTCAGATTTTAAGATCTTTAGACGGGCGCGTACGCGCTTGTTACGTGAAGCATGCGCATGCGCATACTCGGAAAAGTTGCCACTCGGCGTGATAATTATTGGTGCTAAATTTAAAGGGAAATACAAGATGCATGACTGAGATACATCCATGAATGAAATTTCACAAAATGGCGTCCTGATGACGTCACGAATAGTCGGCGGCACTCAAAAGTTTGGCAGTTCTAAGTTAGACCAAGATCTATCATCTGGCAAAGTTTCAGGACAATAGTTGCAGCCGTTATTGAGGTATCCGACGAACAAAATCCTTGTTTTCGTGTCTCTATGCATTGGCATACAGACACAAAAACAATACTAGATGTTGAATTCGTCACATTTGACGAATTAAGGTTATACATATCGATTTATTATGATAAAAGGATGATTCAAAAAATAACTACTCAATCATCATATCAATAATAATAGATTCCCCCCCCCCCCCCCGAAAAAAAGAAGAAAACAAAAAAAGAAGAAAGTTAAAAAATATTGCCTTGGATTCGAACCCACGACCCTTTGATCTTGTGTCACAAATTATACCGCGAGAAGACCAACATTAGATCTCTTAACGAAAATGGGAAATCGGGAAAGATACATCAGTGATTGCACACTGCATTTGTCATTGTAACAGTGAATTAGTTGACCTTTGAACCTACTTTACATATCCTTAACGCCATTTTCATAATCCGATTTATGTCATGAACATTTTTTCTTTCTTATACCATACATGTGTGCTGAATTTCATGTCCGCGGCGTACGTGGTTATTGAGTATTCATGCTTGATTTATTTGACCTTTAACGGTAAATATGACAATGCAATATGCATTTTCGCGATTTGGTGTTAACTTATGAAATGATGGGCTTGATAATCCCTATCCACATGCGAAATCTCAAATTGATAGCATAATTCCTTCAGCAGTTATATGTCGATAACATACGTTTTGGCTAACCCTCAATTTGTAACAGATTTGAACTCTTATTTCCAATCAAACAATTCATCAGGATCCAGTGAACAAAACTAAATGGTTTGAATAGATTGCGAATAGAGCAGGAGATCAGCTACGATATATCAAAATTTGGGAGTACATTGATGGAGAATAAGCGAGATATGGTCAAAAGTACACTGTGATCGATTTCAACATTGATTGAAATTGAGTAAAATTCGCATTTTCAACTTTAACCGTAAATACGATGACTTTATAACATTTACTCGGCATAAATGAGGTATGAATTCGTGTCTACAACTCATAATCTATCTGAATATTAAAAGAAAATTAGGTGTTTGTGGACTTTTTAAAAAGTTATGGCCGAATAAAAAAAGTATGTTTTTACCATATTTTGCCAATTTGCGTGCGCGCGTAATTTTGACTTTGACGCGCGCGTACTCCGTTATTATGAGTCAACAATGACTCAAATTGATAGGGTGTGTTGAGGGATCTATAAGGAATGCAAAACATGTGAAAAAACGACAATTTTACTATTCATTCGTGTTACGCGCGCAAATACGCGCGCGCCGACGCGCACGCGCGGAATTTTTTGAAACGCTTAAAATTGTCTGAAACATATAGTAAATTACTCGGGTTGAGGTTTTGAACATTTTAATTTTTTTTTTTCACTTGACGGACGCGTACGCGCGCGTCTCCGAGTGTAAGCGCACGCGCATGAGCTTAAAAGATGACGATTGAACTGATTGATATTGATGCGAAATTTGAAGTGAAATTAATGATGCATGACTGAGTTATGATGATTATTGAAATTTGACAAAATGGCGTCCTGATGACGTCATAGTGATGTGACGTCACTGAAAAGTTTCACTGCACTAAGTTAGACCATGATCTATCATCATGTGAATATTCATGATAATTGATTCATCTGATCGTGAGATATGCGACGCACAAAATTAGGAAGAATAAATAAAAATAAAAATAAAAATAAAAATAAAAATAAAAATCTTGACGAAATCAATAGGTTATACATATGTATATGTATAACCTAACTAGATGTTGAATTCGTCACGTTTGACGAATTAAGGTTATACATACTGAAAATACTATAATATGGTATTACATGTATATTGCCTTTTTAACAGGAAATATGATGATTTAAGTACATTTATTGATATAAATGAATTTCACAAAATAGGGTAACAATATTAATTCATTACATTCAATTGTAATCCAAATTGGAGTGGGAAGCTCTTAAATTTACCAAAATGACTGTAAAATGGCTCTGTACTTGACGTCTTATGTTTGACCAGATTTAGACAATTTTCACACTCTTGCGCGATTTCAACTTTCAACCGTCAATTCGATGAATTTATAACATTTACTCGGCATAAATGAGGTATGAATTCGTATCTACAACTCATAATCTATCCGAATATTAAATAAAATTGGGTGTTTGTGAACTTTTTAAAAAGTTATGGCCGAATACAAAAATGATGTTTTTACCATATTTTGCCAATTTGCGTGCGCGCGGACAGATTTTTGAATTATCCGCCGATAGATGGCGCTATTCTACACTCCAAATCATGGTCGTAATTGAAGGTTGAACTTTTCTTTTACTTTATCGTGCACTATGGAGACTTTACAAAATCGGATTGTCCATTTTTAGGTATGTAAGAATATGTGCAACTCATACTCTTTCAGAATATGAAAAAATATTTGAATATATCCATGTATCAAAGAAGTTATGACCGATAAGAGAAGGGCATGTTTGACCAGATTTAGCCAATTTTCACGCTCGTGCGCGATTTCAAGTTTAACCGTCAATTCGATGACTTTATGACATTTACTCGGCATAAATGAGGTATGAATTCGCATTTACAACTCATACTCTATCCGAATATTAAAAGAAAATTGTGTGTTTATGGACTTTTGAAAAAGTTATGGCCGAAAAAAAAAAGTATGTTTTTACCATATTTTGCCAAATTGCAAGCGCGCGTAATTTTGACTTTGACGCGCGCGTACTCCGTTATTATGAGTCAACAATGACTCAAATTGATAGGGTGTGTTGAGGGATCTATACAAAATCCAAAACATGTAAAAAAACGACATTTTTCCTGTTTATTCGCTTTACGCGCGCAAATACGCGCGCGCCGACGCGCACGCGCGGAATTTTTTGAAACGCTTAAAATTGTCTGAAACATATAGTAAATTACTCGGGTTGGGGTTTTGAGCATTTTTTGACATTTTTTTTCATTTGACGGACGCGTACGCGCGCGTCTCCGAGTGTAATTGCACGCGCATGAGCTTAAAAGATGACCATTGATCCGATTAATATTGATGCGAAATTTGAATTGAAATTGATAAATCATGACTGAGATATGATGATTATTAACATTTGACAAAATGGCGTCCTGATGACGTCATAGTAATGTGACGTCACTGAAAAAAGTTTGCAGATCTAAGTTAGATCATGATCTATCATCATGTGAAGATTCATGACAATTGATTCATGTGATCTTGAGATATGCGACGAACAAAATTGATGGGAAGAATAAATAAATAATAATAATAATAATAATAATAATAAAAATTCGAACAAAATCAATAGGTTATACATATGTATATGTATAACCTAACTAGATGTTGAATTCGTCACGTTTGACGAATTAAGGTTATACATATTGAAATTTCGATATGATGATATTGACTTTTCAACGCGTAATATGATGATGTCGTAACATTTACTTGGCATAAATGAATGACACAAAATAGGGTAACAATATTAATTCATAACAAAAGGGGAGGGGGAAGCTCTTAAATTGACCAAAATGACTGTAAAATGGCTCTGTACCTGACGTCTTATTTCAACCATATCACACCTTTCCTTTGGCCGATTTTGACCCGGTTTTCAGTATGCTAAAGCTGAGTTTCCTCTACACAATAATTTTTTCGATTTTATTTCACGATTTGAGGGCGGGAACAGGTCGTAATTGAAGGTTGAACTTTTTTTTTCTTTATCGTGCACTATGATGACTTTACAAAATCTTATTGTCCATTGTTAGGTATTATAAATATGTGCAACTCATACTCTTTCAGAATATGAAAAAATATTTGGATATATCCATGTATCAAAGAAGTTATGACCGATAAGAGAAGGGCATGTTTGACCAGATGTAGCCAATTTTCAAACTCGTGCGCGATTTCAACTTTAACCGTCAATTCGATGACTTTATAACATTTACTCGGCATAAATGAGGTATGAATTCGTATCTACAACTCATAATCTATCCGAATATTAAATAAAATTGGGTGTTTGTGGACTTTTTAAAAAGTTATGGCCGAATACAAAAAGGATGTTTTTACCATATTTTGCCAATTTGCGTGCGCGCGGACATATTTTTGAATTATCCGCCGATAGATGGCGCTATTCTCCACTCCAAATCATGGTCGTAATTGAAGGTTGAACTTTTCTTTTACTTTATCGTGCACTATGGAGACTTTACAAAATCGGATTGGCCATTGTTAGATATGTAAAAATATGTGCAACTCATACTCTTTCAGAATATGTAAAAATATTTGGATATATCCATGTATCAAAGAAGTTGTGACCGTTAAGAGAAGGGCATGTTTGACCAGATTTAGCCAATTCTCACACTCGTGCGCGATTTCAACTTTAACCGTCAATTCGATGACTTTATAACATTTACTCGGCATAAATGAGGTATGAATTCGCATTTACAACTCATACTCTATCCGAATATTAAAAGAAAATTGTGTGTTTATGCACTTTTTAAAAAGTTATGGCCAAATAAAAAAAGTATGTTTTTACCATATTTTGCCAAATTGCAAGCGCGCGTAATTTTGACTTTGACGCGCGCGTACTCCGTTATTATGAGTCAACAATGACTCAAATTGATAGGGTGTGTTGAGGGATCTATAAGGAATGCAAAACATGTGAAAAAACGACAATTTTACTATTCATTCGCGTTACGCGCGCAAATACGCGCGCGCCGACGCGCACGCGCGGAATTTTTTGAAACGCTTAAAATCGTCTTAAACATATAGTAAATTACTCGGGTTGAGGTTTTGAGCATTTTTTGACATTTTTTTTCATTTGACGGACGCGTACGCGCGCGTTTTCGAGTCTAATTGTACGCGCATGAGCTTAAAAGATGACCATTGACCCGATTAATATTGATGCGAAATTTGAATTGAAATTGATAAATCATGACTGAGATATGATGATTATTAACATTTTACAAAATGGCGTCCTGATGACGTCATAGTAATGTGACGTCACTGAAAAAGTTTGCAGATCTAAGTTAGATCATGATCTATCATCATGTGAAGATTCATGACAATTGATTCATGTGATCTTGAGATATGCGACGAACAAAATTGATGGGAAGAATAAATAAATAATAATAATAATAATAATAATAATAATAAAAATTCGAACAAAATCAATAGGTTATACATATGTATATGTATAACCTAATAAAGACAGTGCACGGACTGGGCGCGCGTTAACATTAAAATACGCGAGTAGCCATTGCCATTTTTTCTCTACATGGTAAGATCTTTAAATTTCAACAATATATTTCTCACAGCTATAATTTCAAACGTAAAAACGCTATCGACTATAATTTTTAAATATTTTTAACTAAACAAAGACCAAATTAAATAAGCAAAACAATGTGTCCCCCAGGTGTACTCAACTTGGAGATAAGCTGATGTTCAATCGTCATACTAGCCTGAATTTGCCGAGTTTAAGTAAGTACATTTTGATCCTTACTTTTGTTTAAATTAATACTAACAAAGGGAACATTTGTTCCAAAAAAGCTATCGACTATAATTTTTAAATGTTTTTTCATTAATTAAAATGATCAAGATTCAGTACTGTCCCCAAACCTCTGGGTGTACTCAACTTTCTCTTAAGCTCGATTTGAATCTTCATTCCGTCTGAAGGGACATCGCTGCGCGACCGCCAGGGGGCCATCTACAAAGTACGTACGCAATTTTCGGTCCGAAATTGACCACCCCTCCCAGGGGGGGGGGGGGGGGGGGGGGGTAAACTCAGCCGCCATGACGGTTAGGTATGCATGCGATTAGAAGCAGTTTAGCTACGTCACAAAACGTCATCAAAAGTATGACAGGCTGCGTATTTCGAAATTGATCTGGAATTAAATAATAAAATACATCACATTGATCGGTGAAATATTCACCACCTCTTTATCTAGCGTAATCAATTTGTGTTGCAATTTTCTACTCCATCAATAAGACCACTTTTTAGTTACATTTTGAGTTAAATACTGTTTATGATTGCTCAATATTTGCAGAAGAGTCGCCCTTCATACACGGATCACCGTCTCAGCCAAGGGCAAAAATTGTTTACAAATTCATCGCGCGCAAAATCACAAATGTACGCGCTAATGACATCTTTGCCATAGAAAATGTACAGTGTGAGTGCGCTTGGTAAAGTGCGCGCCTTACGCACATTCCTATTGTTTTGTCATATTATTTTCCCACAATGCAATTTTGTGACGAAGTTCCTCCGTTCAATACTGCTCGTAAACAAGACCGTCAGCCCGCCATTGTTTTATGTACAAAGGCTATGGGGTACGGTACCTACGGGCAATACAGTTTACCTTCTAGTTCTACAACGGCAGTGTGTTGGAGTCATACTTCTATGACCCCTCCCCCCCCTGTACGCACTTTTTATACACGTGGTCCAATGGAGTGTACGCATCAGATTTAACCCCCTCCCCCTCCCCCTTGTGCGTACGTACTTTGTAGATGGCCCCCAGTGAGCTGTCTTGTAATTCTATAGTCTTTGATTAAGCGTCTTTGGTAATCTGCGCGCATCTTATTACGCGCAATTTAATTGCAAATTGGTATTCTGAAAGCTTAATTAGCGGTCATTTAAGTCTGAAGATAATGAAAAAGTTAAAAGAGCTATAGACCTCTCATAAGTCATAACTAGCACCGGGAGGAAGTAAATTTGAACCACGAACTCACATCCCAGCATGGATGGGGTTTTCTCGCACATAATGACGCATATCGTAATCGCTATCACAGAGATAGGATATTGCATTAGACAACATAGATTCACATAATATTATTAAAAAGTCTATTAATCCATATACGTTTCCGCATAATATAGTAACACTTTGTAATAGATCATCACTACTTTTGAACAAGCATAATGATGGTGAATAATGGTAACATTATCTTATTTCCATTAAAATGCATCAGTGTGTATGCCTCTCATTGCATAACGGTTTATATTTCATTTCCTTCACATTATTCAAGAATGTATAGACATATACTTTGTGATTATGTCAAATATTATCTGATTACAGCAATAATAACAACATAAGTATTTTATTTTATAAAAGAAAGAAAATGATGCTAAAATGATATTAGTCAAGTATTGTATACATTATTTGCTTCTAGGGATAACTAAATCATCATAACCTTTTTTGTTATACACGTTGCATCTATTAGATGGACTTTTAATTCACAAATACAATCAGACAAATATTGGAGGCATTTGAATGATATAAATATCAAAACTTGCAAACAATATTCACTTTTTATATTAAATGTATCCTTTATAAAACAGCGTAAAGTTAAAATCTGATGATTTCATCATCATGGCCTAGGGTACATGGTTTCATAAATTGAAGTTATAACCACTTATTTTGGAGGAAAACAAAATTGTTGAAGGATGTATCTTATCCAAATTAATTAAGTTTAATTTCAATAACAGAAACATGCAAATGTTCATCATTAAATGTCCTATAGTTAGTATAGTTACCGACATGTCGATTGATTTCATATTGCTGCAATTAACATTAAAATGAAATGATTTGTTATTAATACCTTTTCATCCTAGACAGGGGTATTGAAGATATTGACTCACAGGAAATGTATCGTTGAATAAAATAACATAGCTACAAATTACACAATATTTACAAAGTAATATTTCTTTCAATCAAAGGTGTGATACAATGACTATGCAGGCATTAGATGATATAGTTACAATTTATTTCAGAATTATCACAGTGAAAACAAATATGGAGTGATTTTCAACGCTAGAGATGAGAGCAGAGGGCCATGCCAAGAAGGAGGTAACATGCGCGTTAGTGCGCGTAAAAATCTTGTAACAGCCTATGTGATTGGATGGAATATTAATGAGGTGGGAGGAGCTTAAGATAGTCGCGCAGAAGTTAATTGAACGCTGATTGAGCTTTCAGAATACCGATTTTCCACTCAATCAGCGTGCAATTAAATCATGGACTTAAGTGCATATTTAAATGAAAAGTTAAATGAGCTTTCAGAATACCCCCCTGATCTTCAAACCACACCTTAATTCAATACGAGCTAAAGTCTCATCTAGGACGTTAACCTACTCCGCCGCCTTGCAGGCACCACTTGGGATGCTAACAATTCCCACGCTCCGCATTGGAGCCCTCGCACTAGTGTACAATGTTGCTGGGTATGCCGCCCCTGTATGGTGTCGCAGCACACACACACACACACACACACCTAAATTGGACTCCACACTCAACGAGACAATAAGGATCATCACAAGATGCCTAAGACCCACACAAACAGAACTCCTACCAGTGCTCGCTGGCATCGCATCCCCTGCACTCCGCAGGGAACACTACACACAGAAACAGGTAAACAAGGCCCTTCAAGATGCTGACACCTTACGGGAAGGCAGCCACAACACCCTCACCGCATGGAAGGACAGCTGGCAATTCTCAAATTCTCAAATTTTAAAATGATAGAAAAACAGTGAATATAGTCTTCAATTATGGTAAGGTAGTATGCATATATGTGAATAATGCGAGCGAGCGGTGCGAGCTTGAAAATTGTCCTTTTATTACTTATGATATGGCGTTATTAAGGGTAATATACAAATACCCGAGGTTGTGAAATATGTACCGTATGCGAGCGAGCGGAGCGAGCTTGAAAATTTTAGCAATTTCACATCGGAACATGCCATTTGTTTCTATATTATTGTATGGGTATTTTCGTTTTATTATTTATGATATGGCGTTATGAAGGGTAATATATTAACACCCGAGGTTGTGAAATATTATGTATGCGATCGAGTGGAGCGAGCTTGAACATTTTAGCAATTTCACATCGGAACATGCCATTTGTTTCAATATTATTGTATGGGTATTTTCGTTTTATTATTTATGATATGGCGTTATGAAGGGTAATATATTAACACCCGAGGTTGTGAAATATTATGTATGCGATCGAGTGGAGCGAGCTTGAACATTTTAGCAATTTCACATCGGAAAATACCATTTGTTTCAATATTATTGTATGGGTAAGTTCGTTTTATTACTTATGATATAGCGTTATTAAGGGTAATATAATGTATAAACACCCGAGGTTTAGAAATATTATGTATGCGAGCGAGCGGAGCGAGCTTGAACATTTTAGCAATTTCACATCGGCAAATCCCAAAATCCCGGAGAAAATGAGGGAGAAAAGGAATAAATGAAAAAAGGGACCCATGTCTAAGGGTTTTTTTTTTAAATGGGACCATGTCTAAGGATTTTTTTTATGAAAAGGGGACCCATGTCTAAGGATCTTTCTTGAAAAGGTCACCATTCCCAGCGGCACATCCCCGTATACCCAATATACGTGAGTACCCCCCCCCCCCCCCCCCCCGGGCCTCATTCACAGTGACCCCAACACAAAGCTACCACCAAGCGCGGATTTACTCCGAAGAGATTGGGTCATCCTCAACAGGCTTCGCACAGGGGTTGGCAGATTTAATGCCAGCATGCACCCCTGGGGACTTAGAACTTCCCCGGTCTGCACGTGTGGATCATCCGAGCAGACTGCCCCCCCCCCCCCCCCCCCCACACACACACATAATTGAAGAGTGCCCAATCCTTCGACCACCCGGCAACCCATACCCAGACCTAATGCTGGGTTTACACCATGTACCCGGCGGCCACGGCAGCCCCGTTTGCCCAAAACGTAGTGCGACGTGAGATTTTGACAATTTTTTTTCTCTGTATTCAAGTTTTGTTAGGTCTTGCCAAATTTTCTCACGGTCTATCACGGTATCCGTGACGGGCCGTGGGGGGAAGAGCCCCTTCCCCCCACTGATGGTGCGTTTACACCTTGTTCCTGGCGGTCACGGCAGCCCCGTTTCAGGCCACCGTGGACACAACGGGATGGACGTGAGACAACGCGGGGGGACGGAATGGGCAAACGTGACAGGCCGCGATTTCCGTGGATGCCGGGCCAGTTTTTTAAACTGTCAAAAAATTTGCCACGGCAGTCACGGTGCGGATGAAAAGCCTAGCAGGCCATAGTAAAACGGGGTGAACGCAACAAAACGTGACAGTACGTAATAGGCCGTAACAAAACTTGGAGGCTGTCCGTAGTAGGACGGAAAAGGACCGTAAGATGTCGGGGAATGTCTTCCCGTCCTACTACGGACAGCCTCCAAGTTTTGTTATGGCCTGTCACGTTTTGTTGCGTTCACCCCGTTTTACTACGGCCTGCTAGGTTGTCGTGGCAAATTTGTTGACAGTTAAAAAATCTGGCCCGACATACACGGCAGTCACGTTTGTCCATTTCGTCCCCCCGCGTTGTCTCACGTCCATCCCGTTTTGTCCACGGTGGCCTGAAACGGGGCTGCCGTGGCCGCCGGGGACATGGTGTAATGCTACGTTTACACCATGTCCCCGGCGGCCACGGCAGCCCCGTTTGCCCAAAACGTAGTGCGCCGTGAGATTTTGACAAATTTTTCCTCTGTATTCAAGTTTTGTTAGGTCTTGCCAAGTTTTCTCACGGTCTATCACGGTATCCGTGACGGGCCGTGGGGGGAAGAGCCCCTTCCCCCCACTGATGGTGCGTTTACACCATGTTCCTGGTGGCCACGGCAGCCCCGTTTCAGGCCACCGTGGACAAAACGGGATGGAAGTGAGACAACGCGGGGGGACGGAATGGGCAAACGTGACAGGCCGCGATTTCCGTGGATGCCGGGCCAGTTTTTTAAACTGTCAAAAAAATTGCCACGGCAGTCACGGTGCGGATGAAAAGCCTAGCAGGCCATAGTAAAACGGGGTGAACGCAACAAAACGTGACAGTACGTAATAGGCCGTAACAAAACTTGAAGGCTGTCCGTAGTAGGACGGAAAAGGACCGTAAGATGTCGGGGAATGTCTTCCCGTCCTACTACGGACAGCCTCCAAGTTTTGTTACGGCCTATTACGTACTGTCACGTTTTGTTGCGTTCACCCCGTTTTACTACGGCCTGCTAGGTTGCCGTGGCAAATTTGTTGACAGTTTAAAATTCTGGCCCGGCATACACGGCAGTCACATTTGCCCATTCCGTCCCCCCGCGTTGTCTCACGTCCATCCCGTTTTGTCCACGGTGGCCTGAAACGGGGCTGCCGTGGCCGTCGGGGACATGTTGTAAACGTAGCATAAACGCAGCATTATACAAATTGGACCCCGACAAAATTCATTGGCTACAAAATTTGCGTAATGTCGCAAGCTGCGCTGTCTCATACGCAAGAAGAAGAAGTATATTAATCACCCCATCGGTTGACATGAGATTTTCTCGCCCGTCTACAATGCCCCACATAGAGATCCCCAGAGCGACCACCCCCTTCTTCCCCGCAGCTAGACCACAGTCACGCACTGCCTCCCCGGCATGCTTCATCACCCCTGTATAAGTTCCACTCGAGATCACCCATGCATCTGTAGCGAAAGTAAACAGCAAAAATGTAAATAAATGCATAAAGATAATAGACAAATTAGACACATTATCTTAAAGTAGCTAGGCAAACTAAACGCATGTTATCTTCTGTTCATCTCTATTAGTGTACACATCAACTATTTGTATACCATTTGACCCAAACATATTTTGTTTATTTTAAAACATTTTAATAATTATTTTTCTCCATATTGTGAAGCCCCCACTTCTGAAAACCTCTCCAGAGTAGAATTATATTGTTGTCCTGTTGTGACATCATCAGCCATTCACTACTCAGTTACAAAGAAGATACCTTCACCCAAGCTGAGTGCCTAATCACAATAGCATCACACGGTTGAATAGAATACCAACTCACACACCTTCAATTTCAATAGCACTGTCTTAAGCTATTGCATGGAGGTATGCAGGGCATGCTTTTGTGTGGATGTTATTTTTGTACTTGCATCTTTTGTTAATCTCATGGTAGCTGACCAGTGATTGACAGATGATGTCACAACAGGTCAACAATAGAATTTACTCTGGAGGGTTTTTTAGGAGGTGGGGCTTAGCAACATGAAGACAAATAAATAATGTTTAACAAATTTACAAAACATATTTAGGTCAAACCGTTTGAATGTGTACACTAATACAGATGAACAGAAGTCAACATGCATTTGGTTTGCAGGGCCCCTTTAAAGAATTAGTAAACTTTGTTTGATCAAAGTCGGTTCAGACAGAGTTAAAATATTTATAAATATATCCGATTTAAAATACATATTGGGTCCCAACATTTATTCAATAATATAAGGAGAATTGGCAGAGCCTACACATTGTCTATTGAATCATTATGTTTACCAAAATCGCATTGACAGTTCTATTTATAAGACATAGTTGAAACTTTCAGGTGTCTATGGTGTCTATGTTTTCTTGTGAAAACAACCTTTTTACTTAGCCATTTACATTATAAGTTTTGAATGACAACCCACTAGTTTCAGTTACAAAGATTTAGTTTTACCAGAAATCTACAATAACTATGGTACTGAACCTAACTAAAATGTATGATTTTAACATCATTTTCTATTTCTAAAGATTGATTGTGTTGTGTACCAGTCGTTTTGTTTACATGCTATAGGAAGTATATCGTTCCCTTTTTCTTCTTTTTTCTTTCTTTTTTTTCTGGGGGGGGGGGGGGTACATTTACGATTGCCAATCATCGGGATGCCACACTGCAGGTCGCAATCGTGAACTGGGCTAGTCTGTGCGCACTGGATACCACTAAGCAAGTGTGTGTTCCGCTTGTGGGCAAGGTGTTCGCAAGATGGCATTGCACGCCTGATTTAGGAACCCAAACAACCTTCAAAAGAAAATCTTACTTGCGTTGAGAGATTCTTCTATGAGAGCTCGTCGGAAGAATTTCCTGGTGTATTCCTCCAGCAGAAAGTCCTGTGCTCCACCAGTGATGGAGATCAATACCTTGGGTATCTTCAGCCCCCATTCATCTTGCATGAACGTGAAGATTTTGTCAAACTGCTTGTCACCTTCTTTCCCATCTCGCGGAAAGTCCGTCTTGATAAACTGCAGAAATACAAAAGTGCGGAAAATTAAATGAATTTAAAAAAGAAAAATGCTCTGAACGCCTATCTAATAAGTTCAAGTTCAAGTTCAAGTTCGTCTTTATTCATTTCAATCATAAAACAATAACATTATATATAATACATGTCATGTATCAATCAATCATATAGATAAATACAGATAAATATTGAAATATTGAAATAGGAGGCTACAAAAAAGTAAAATACTTGTAAGCAGTAGCCCCCTTCTAGATACAAATAATATGATTTTACACATTTGATACAAAGTATACAGCGTACATTAAAAACCTATAACTACTATAAACACACATGCACACACACACACACACTCACACACGATGCACACATTGCATGGGTAAGAACGTAAGAACATAAAGCTATCTTTATAAGAGTTACTTTGAATAGGAAGAGATTAGTAGTCTCTTCAATTGGGCTTTAAATGCAGACTGCAGAGTGCAACTTCTAAATTAATTTGATAATTCATTCCATGTACGAGGACCATTATGTCTGACAGAGTATAACATTGCTTGGGTATTGACCTTGTGATAATGATATTTATTACTTGAACGAGTGTTATATGAATGTATTAAATTATTGCAAAGGAACATTTTAGAAATATTGTTTGGTGACAAATTATTAAAAACAATACATTAATGTGGCAGTTCGAATTTTATGAATATCATAAATATTGAGAGTGTTCAAACGAAAAAACAAAGGAAGTGAATGAGCTTGATAATTAGAGTTGGTACATATTCTTAGAGCTTTCTTTTGGAGTTTATATAAAGTATCTAATTTAGTTTTTCCAACACTGGCCCAGGTAATATTACAATATTGTAAATAAGGCAAAATTAAGCAATTATACAGCATAAACAATTCCTTTTCTGGTAAAAACAAGCGTAATTTACATAAAATACAAATGTTTTTTGAAATCTTATTATTAATATACAATCTATGATTTTCAAAAGATAAAGTATCATCTAAAATTACTCCAAGAAATCTAACTGATGAGCTTACAGTTAAAGTGATATCATTCATAATTATTTTAACATCATTTGTATGATATTTACTATTTTTACCATGGAAATATAATACATTTGTTTTCTCATAATTCATAATTAACTCATTAGCATTAAATCAATCAACTATTTTTCTTAATTCTGTATTCGTCTCTAATATAAGTTTAACAAAATCTGTGTGTGATGCAATAATATTTGAATCATCCGCAAAGAGAATAAAGTGAAAAAATGAGGAAACAGAGCAAAGGTCATTTATATATATACAAGATAGTTACTCGCAAGTATACGTATTAATTAAATATTGTTTATATTTCATTTTAAAAACATTTACAGATTTTGATTCACGAATATCATACGGTAGAGAGTTCCAAAGTAGAGGTCCTTGAAAAAGAAAGGATTTGAGCGATAAAGATGTTCTTACTTTGGGTAAATGAAATTTCTTGGCATTTCTTGTGACATATGAATGTATAGTCAAATTGAGAGTGAAATAATTTAAAATGCAAGAGGGTAAAACCTTATTATAGCATAAAGACATAAACACTCCAAGTTGGTATTTATATATATCATAAAAAGTCAAAATCTTAAGAGAATAAAATATTGGCATTGTATGTGCTAAAGATAAATCATGATTTACAATTCTAATTGCACGTTTCTGTAATTTCAACAATCTACTCAAATATACATCAACTGCATTTCCCCAAGCAATGTTTGCATAGTTCAAATATGGTACCACAATTGTATTATAAATCATTTTCAATATGTGTATAGGTAGCATATGGAGCTTATACATAACGCCAATACCTTTGGATATTTTATTACAAATAACATTTATATGATTTTTCCATGTCAATTTATTATCAATAATTATTCCCAAGAACTTTAAAGAAGATTCACAAACAATTTGACAACCTGCTAATTTAATACAAATATGCGTATTATTCAAACATTTATTAGTAAAAATCATATAATTTGTTTTACTAATATTAACGGATAATTTATTGCACTTCAACCAATTAGTTATTTTGTCTATTTCTTCATTTAAAAGTATTTCTAAAATGCCAATATCATTATGAGTCATATATACACTTGTGTCATCAGCAAATAAAATATACTTAAAGGGATCTAGTAACTTTGTTGACATGTGCAAAAAGTAATGAATGGTTGATGCAATGTATATTGTTGTTATCTCATATGTCCACAGGGTATTGTGTGAAAATTCCAAGTCAAATAGACATTGCATGGCCAAGTAATGAGCGAAAATTCAAAGTGATAGTCACTAACTCACTGCACTCACTTTATACACAGTAAGAAAAACTCCACCGGAGTTTTTCTTTATCTGAATACTTCGATCGTACATATCTTTGTAACGAAAGGGAAATTTGAAAAACCGAAACCTGTCCCATGATTTTATTGGTAATATGAATACAACAAGGTATGAGGGAACCGCTAGAATTAAAATTTTATTTTGAGGATTTGGACAATGTTACTAAGTCCCTTCAAGTAGTGAGGATGTATTGCACAAATCATTTATATAAATAAGAAATAAAAGAGGTCCTTGGGGCACTCCACAATTAAAAGACCTTGTTTCAGATTCATCACCATCAATTACTACATATTGCGTACGATCTAATAAATAACTCTTAAAAAGATCATATGTCACACCTCGAATTCCATACTTATTCAATTTATACAATAAAATGTTATGATCGAGCGTATCGAAGGCTTTACTTAAGTCCAAAAACAATCCAATTAAAATGTGTTCATTATCTAGTGCACGTGTCACTATATTTACAAAATTAACCAATGCTAATGAAGTAGAGTGCCCCTCTCTAAAACCATACTGATTCGGTGATAATATATATTGCACGTAGATAAAAATTTAAATAAACGATTATAAATACACTTTTCAAATATTTTAGAAAAAACAGGCAAGACAGAAATTGGACGATAATTGGATAATATTTCAGAAGCACCATTTTTAAAAATAGGACTAACTCTGGCTATTTTCATTTTTTCACATGACGTGTTTGCCCTGTTAGCGTGAGTTCCACCTCGGTGGAAATCAACTGGTCACATTTTTTTCTGATGTTGACACTTTTATCTCTTCAGGCAACAATCCCATGCTGTTTTAACTGCCTCCTCCCCCCAGGCCTAGTGCTATCGTAGAGATAATCTTCTCTGGGCCGCAGTTCACTGTATGACCACTAGTCTATGTTTGCAGACCTCTTCATTCTTATTATGACCTATAAACATTCAGACAGTCTATTTAAGTTGTATGTAGCAGTTATCCTGCCTGTAGACTGTAGTGGACACTAAACTAAATTAATTCTAAAAGTAAAACACCAGTCTCTTTTGAGGCCAAAAACTTAACCAAGGGAGTAGCATTTATTAAACAATCATTCTGGTAAATGTGCAGTGAAAGATTTTAGCAATGTTTTCCCCAGAATGAGAATTCTCTCTCCCAGTCTCTTTTATACACACATCTCGCAAACCTTGTATAATACTCACACAACCAATGTTATAACCTACAGTATACTTTTACTGAGTTTAATTACTAAGACTAACACTATAACACTTCTGGTCTAGCTCGGGTCCACTGGCCAACGACCTTGACATACCTCCTCTCTTTCTCCTCACTTCCTCCTCTTGCTGCCAGTAAATTGACACATCAGCGCCTAGAGGCTAGTGATAAGAGCGAACAGGGATCAAATAAATTCCCCAAGGTCCAATCTAAACTAGCTTGACAGTGGAAAACCCAGACCGCTCGCCAGCGCTGAGGAGAGGTAGTCCCCTAACTACTGTGTAACCTAATGAGGGAAAATACCCATTTGTATACATTGATTAAATATTGCACATAATGGTTCACATATATAATAAATCACCTTTTTTATAACTCGTATTTCTATTTCATCATACCCTGGACTTGTGTTATTCTTCATATTTTTCACAATTTCAATTAATTCATTGGGTAAAATAACATCAAAAAAGGCAGATTGACCATTACATTCAATAAATCTTCCAATATCGTTATAACTACTTTGATCAAATTGCCTATTTAAATTAAAACCAACATTGCAAAAATATTCATTGAATGCATTTGCAATCCTATTTTGCTCTACGAGAGATTCTCCTTGAACTACGATCTTATTTATATTATTTGATTTAGTAGCTTTACCCATTGCATCTTACCTTCGAAATGTTAGTCACATCGTCAGAGTTTGGTATCCCTTGCATCAATATCTGACCTGAGTTTTCCTCCAGTTTTCGGCCGTCCCTTTGTAGCGGCAGTATCAGAGTAAATATACAAATATATCCATAATAATTATTATAGACAAGATTTTTCCGTATCTCTTTGATATGTGAAGTATTTTTTTTCATAGATGTAACAGTATTTATCGGAAACATAGGGAAACTGACCATAAAACTAGTCTTGACCGGGATTCGAATCCGATACCCCTGGAATATTACCAACTGGGCTAGAAAGCTCCTTTGTACACAAACCTGCAATCAACTTTAAATTAAATATTTCTGTTAATATGTTGATAAAAAGGGAAAATATTTGTAAGTTTACCAACATGATCATTCATATATTAGAAATACCATAGGAAGGGACGAATAAAGAGACATATATTGAAGAAAATGCATTTGGTAACATTATGATTTAAATAATATTACTAGTTAAAAATTAAAACAAATATTATATTGATGGATATTTACAAACCTTCCAGGATGATTTTCATTGCCCTCTCGAACTGATGAAAGTGCCACTCGTTCGGGGGCTAAAAAAAGAATAAAATCAAGATCATTTACGGAAACAGACACGACAGATATATTTCAAATAATGTCTCAAACTTACAATCAAATAATTGAAATTGAAGTAAGAACGTTTTGAAGATTTCTTTAATTTACATACGGACTCATAATAGCGAGTACCATAAACTAACACGATAGGTAACTTATCCCCCAAACAACTCACCATAACATACATGTATATACCCGCAATTATATTTGAAGTGCGGGCGGTGGCCTGCTTATTACACCCCCCCCCCCCCCCCCCCCCCACACACACACCCCAATATTTGGGGTTCAGAATAATAACATAACATTAAAACGAAGGGACATTGCCACATCACATTCATTATGTAAAAGCTGATACCAGGGGCGTAGACACCGGGGGGGGGGGGGGGGGAGATGAAGGGGATGCATCCCCCTCACATCAGAAGGTGGGGGGGGGGGATGACATGTACAATCATCTCCCCCCCCCCCCCCCCCAAGTTTTAGGGAGGGATATATATATTTGTTGTGTCATACATAATACTAATATACATACCGTTAACATTCGACCATATAGGCGGTACAGGTTCAGAGGAGTATCAATAGCGCCAGCCGCTGATCCACAATGATCCAGTATAATGAATATGCATCTAGCCTTTTGTCAACGATCTTCGAGCCGGTCTTAATGAATATTCATGATAGCATTATCACGCAAAGTTAGCAAAGATTAATGTTACTTATGGCCCGGTCAGATATCAACGGATAGCGGAAACGTATGCCCAACGAATAGACAATTTGCGAAATTAAATTATCCGGTGATGAAAGTCGTCTCCATTGTTTCATGTACAAAACATAGAACAACGTACATCACCGGACAAGGAACGGACAAGAAACGCATAGAACGGATGAAAAATTTAGCTCTCCGTTTGACATACGTTTGCGCAATCCGTTGATATGTGACCGGGCTATAAGGGCTGAAATCCAATCAAGCAAGCAGAAGTAGCTCTTGTGTCGGTGGTTGGTGCAAATCAGTCTGAGGCATAACTGCATCACGGTATGTAGAGCCGTAGGTTCAAGACGCATTGGATAAGTGATTTATTTTTATATTTTGTTATTTCATAGGAAATTTTGTTTTAACAGATGTCAGCGTTTTGTGCATAGGAATGGGAAGGAAAATTATAATTTTTGTGTTAAATACACAATTAACACATTTAGGTGAAGTCCTGGCATTCTGCTAGTATTTAGCTTTATATATTAGTGGATGCATGGAGGGGGGGGGGGGGGGGGGGATGGGGTCATTTTAAAAATTGATTCATCAGCCCTGTTCCAGCCAACTCTTCATCAAGCACAAACTATATTTTACTCTTTTCCGTCCAAGAATTAAAACAACTTATTACAAACTTAGCCCCGGCCCGCCCCCACCCCCACCAACACACACACCTCTTAGTATACATATGCATACAGCACACGCACGCTATGACTACGATTATGTTCAGTATGCATGTTTGATTTTATGCTGCTGCACGTTGTTATGTTAGGTTTACACTATCAGGCAATTCATACTTACGTCTAGCACTGGCTCAGCACTGGATAAATCCACTGCCGAGCCAGTGCTAGACGAAAAAGCCGACCATTCATACTTGGCATCAACAGTGGATAACTGACGCGCAAGTATGAATACAAACAGTGGATTGGAAATGTCTAAGACATGACTGGGCATGCGCACTAGTACACTTCTATTGTGACGTAACGATGACTTGCAAATTATGAACGCGTAATACCATAATGCGCATGCGCAACCTTGTGCTAGACGAGTGTCTAGCATCAACAGTGGATCAACAGTGGATCAAAGTTATGCCAGGCTGAGCACAGACTGATGCTAGACATTCCATTCATATCTGCGTCTAGCAGTGGATTTATCCAGTGCTGAGCCAGTGCTAGACGTAAGTATGAATTGCCTGTAAGTCCCCGGCGGCCACGGCAGCCCCGTTTGCCCAAAACGTAGCGCGCCGTGAAATTTTGACAAATTTTTCCTCTGTATTCAAGTTGTGTTAGGTCTTGCCAAGTTTTCTCACGGTCTATCACGGTCTACCACAGTATCCGTGACGGGCCGTGGGGGGAAGAGCCCCATCCCCCACTGATGGTGCGTTTACACCATATTCCTGGCGCCACGGCAGCCCCGTTTTAGGCCACCGTGGACAAAACGGGATGGACATGAGACAATTGCCGCGATTCAGCCTACATGAGCCGAGGCCAGAAAAAATGAAATCCGTAGCACCCCCCGAGGGGCACGGAAATGTTGGTTATGAGGATAGGTTATGAACCCAGCTACCAAGAAATGCTGACCCCCCCAACAAATATTTGCTCGTAACCATGGCAACGCCAATCACGTGATACATGTTTAAACTGACTCATTAGCGAGCTTTGTAGTGCTATTTCTGATACTCCATACTCTTAAATCACATTTCTCGGAACTTACATGAGCAATACTCCTGATTTTTCATATACTCAGACATTTAAGGACTGTATTTCTGTTAGAACATGTTTTAAGGTGAGGGTACCGTTTTAAGGTCCCAAGGGTCACCGCTAATTAACCCCTAATTGTATACTACTGTCACAAATTAGAACTTTAGTGGATTTTTGGCTAGTTATTTCTCTGTAGTCGGTTTTCTGAGCTATACTATGACACATTTGTAATGGAGGAACGCACATGGCCTCCAGAGTTCAAATCCACCATGTGACATCGGACAGTCTACCCGTTGCCATGGAAACGCGGATATATGATAACGATGTTAATGTTTAGAAAACTGTATTTTTAATGAAACCGGACTATATTCTCGTCATCCAGTCGTGAAAGGCTTTTATTTTGTAGGGAATGGAGATACGTATGATATTAGTTTTAAACTCCTTATAGATCACGAGTGACCTACAAATATTAAGGTCACTTAAGCTTCACCTCAAGGTCAATGACAAAATCCTTACTTCATACATCATGAATATTTGTATGAAATTCATGCAAACTCTCATTACCCCTTATAGTCCATGAGCCAAGTCCAGAAAGGGCCTTATTTTAGGATTTGGCTGCACCCCCGGTCGGGCATGGAAAATTTGGTATCAGAGGAAAGGTCATGAACCCAGCTCCCGATAAATGCTAACCCCCCATTAAAATAGTTGCTCGTAACCATGGCAACGCCAATTATATGACACATGCCCCTTTTCACATGAAATACAAGTGGTATTTAGAAAAAAATTAGTTACTTACCAATTATTAAATATTTTTAATAAGTAAATGTATGTTTCCAATGATTTAAACACTAATAATGAAATGACAAAATCATTCCGAACAGTCTTACATAATTTGTGAGTAAATATTAATGAAATTGTGTTTCCTAACAACATAATTTCCCCTAGCAACCAGTTTAACCTTGCATATACGCTTGCCATTTTCTTTTTTCAAGGAGATTTTCTTTTCAGAACGGAATAAAAATTATCTGAACCATAAATTGATGGACTTCATATTGATTCTAAAGTGAAACAATTCAAGAAAAATAAGCATTTCAACAATAATTTATGATATAGGTGTTTGTTAGGATATGCCAAACCAAACCACCATTTTCATGAAAATGCTATTTTGCTGTACATTCCTGCACAATTAGAAAAAAATCCAGTTGATTAACTTAAGACAATATAACTTGTAGACGTTTACAAATATGTAAGTTGAGTTTTCAAAGTATAAATATACAAGACATACAATTAATAACCTTGATAGTGCAAAACAAATAATGTATATATATGATTATCCATGGAGACAATTATGTTACATAGCAACGACTTTTACCTAGCAACCACATATATGACCTATATTTAGCAGTTTTGTTTGCCTTAGAAATGTTATATAGGCCTGTATTACTTTGAGAACTCGGTTAACATTGGTTACACAAACATTTGAAATACTTCAGATTCTCCATGGATACCGTCATGTTGCCTAGCAACACTATTTTCCCTAGCAACTACACATCTGACATATTAGTCTATCAGGTTATGTAAAGTAGCAATTTGTTTTGCTATAATCTTGGAAACAGTTTTTAATTTGGTATAAATACATTACTGATGAGAAAAAGTGATGTTTCCATTTTTTATTTTTGGTCCCAGGGTGCATTTTGGCGATTTTAAAGATAATTAGCTAATTTGCATATTTGTGAAATAAGGTCAGGGGTCATTTTCTATCTAGGAATAGTACAATATTGATAAAAACTAGTATTCTAGGGTATTTTGAGGCAAGGATTCCATTTCCGGTGCTCGTTTGTAAGTGCTGTATGGGAAACACTCTGAAATCCAAGATGGCTTCCCCTAATTTGCATATTTATGAATATTATTGATTTTCAGTGGCTACAGCCCCTAATAAGCAATAATTCCGGATTATTATTTGTCAGTTATGTTCTAAGTATGTATTTAAGATATCAAAGATGAATTGCCATCGTGGCAACCTCTAGCAATGCATATTATTTGCATAATTATGTATTTTACCTAATTTGCATATTCCCCCAAATCGAGTATATTGGGAACCCAGCAAGTAAAAAAGACAAGTAATACCACTTTTCCAAGGTTTTAGGGGGCAACGAATCCATTCATGATACTTATTTACCTGTATCACATCGGCAACCCACATAAATCCAAGATGGCCGCATTTGTCATTTTAAAGTAAATAATGCTATTTGCTACTTTAATGCCATTTAATTTATAAAAGTATGATTTGCTTACTGTAAGCAAACAACTACATTGTGATTCAAGTATTGTAGTTGCTCATTCCAATAATTACAAGTCAAAACATTATAATATCAATCTAATATAACCGAAATAATATAGTCGTGTATCATAACATGTGTAATTTAGGGAGCAGTCATCTTGGATTTGAGATGGATGCCATGGTGATACAGGTAAATAAGTATCATGAATGGATTCGTTGCCCCCTAAAACCTTGGAAAAGTGGTATTACTTGTCTTTTTTACTTGCCGGGTTCCCAATATACTCGATTTGGGGGAATATGCAAATTAGGTAAAATACATAATTATGCAAATAATATGCATTGCTAGAGGTTGCCACGATGGCAACTCATCTTTGATATCATAAATACATACTTAGAAAATAACTGACAAATAATAATCCGGAATTATTGCTTATTAGGGGCTGTAGCCACTGAAAATCAATAATATTCATAAATATGCAAATTAGGGGAAGCCATCTTGGATTTCAGAGTGTTTCCCATACAACACTTACAAACGAGCACCGGAAATGGAATCCTTGCCTCAAAATACCCTAGAATACTAGTTTTTATCAATATTGTACTATCCCTAGATAGAAAATGACCCCTGACCTTATATCACAAATATGCAAACTAGCTAATTATCTTTAAAATCGCCAAAATGCACCCTGGGACCAAAAATAAAAAATGGAAACATCACTTTTTCTCATCAGTAATGTATTTAGACCAAATTAAAAACTGTTTCCAAGATTATAGCAAAAAATTTCACAACATTTATTCATACTACATTAGGGGATATACTATATATTCAGAGGGTTATTTTGCCTTTCCTAGGCACATTTTTTGCTGTATTGTCCTACATTATGGCCCATTAACAAGCTCCACAGTGCTATACCCGGTACTCAACACTCCTAAATCAAATTTCTCGGAACTAACATGAGCAATATTCCTGATTTTTAATATAAATAAACACTACAGGTGTGGCTTTGTCTGAGAACAGTTTTAACGATGAGGGTAATGTTTCAAGGTCAAAGGGGTTTTAATAATTAACCTTGGATGTATATCAATATATAGATGGCTTGTTTTGTACTTTAATGCAATGTTCGGCTCTTATTATAGACTTGTATAACTCTGAGTACTGAAATAACTATTAATACACATTTGAAACAATGAAAGTATCCATGGATACTGATATGTTGCCTGGCAACAGCATTTTGTATGGCAACCACACATTCGACATTATATTAGGGGGATCATTTGACCTTTCTGGGTGAAGGTGTGCATGCGTTCGTGAGTGAGTGTGTGTGTTTGTGAGTTGGTGTTTGTCATGTTTATGTGCAGGAGGGAATTACTAGTATGAGAAAAGGCCATTATGAAGAGTGCCCGCAAACATGACAAACAATGACTGTGAGTCCCTTAGCATCCGGCTAAAACTGCGTGAAGTACGTAACTAAGACTGAACCTGAGATAATGTTTCTGCCATGAGTGCTTTGTTTATCAAATTCAGGGGCGTAGACAACGGTGGGGATGCGGGGTATGCATCCCCCCACCTCACAAGGTTGGGGGATGACATGTACAATCATCCCCCCCCCCCCCAGGTTTTAGGGAATGATGTTTTTTTTTTTTTGTGTATCTGTACACGAGTGGGAAAGAAAAAATTAACTGTATGAGCTAAGACTTGTTAATTCTAACCTTCAAAAAAGTAATTAATACATCCACTTTAAATTTTCGCTGCGTGCTTCGTGCGCGAACAGATTATCTCAGTTTGTTGTGTAAATTGCGTATGGTCTGGGGTGAGTATTTTTTTTCTGTACCGGGACGCGTCTTTTTTTTCCGTACCACTAATGCGTCAGTTTCCTCAAAAACTCCTGAAAGCGCGCTGGTAAGCCAAGTCTAGCTCGCGTGTGTTGATTTACACGCCAGCCTAGCCATTATCTCAATAAAATCGTGGTTTCACACACCATGATGACTGTGAGTCAGTGATGTGTCCGAGTCCAGTCAGTCCGAGTCCGAGTCCAAGTCCGAGTCCGGCCTTCCGAGTCCGAGTCCGAGTCCGAGTCCGAGTCCGAGTCCGGCATGTCCGAGTCCGAGTCCGGCATGTCCGAGTCCGGCACATGTGCAAATATAAATAAATAAATAAATAAATAAATAAATAAATAAATAAATAAATACATAAATACATAAATAAATAAATAAATAAATAAATAAATAAATAAATAAATAAATAAATAAATAAATAAATAAATAAATAAATAAATAAATAAATAAATAAATAAATAAATAAATAAATAAATAAATAAATAAATAAATAAATAAATAAATAAATAAATAAATAAATAAATTAATTTAAAAAAAAAATTTAAAAAAATGAATGAATGAATAAATAAATAAATTAATAATTAATTAATTAATTAATAAATAAATAAATAAATAAATAAAAAATTGAATAAACAAATGATTGAATAAACAAATGATTGAATGAATGAATAAATAAATAATTTTGAGACAATTATGTTACATAGCAACGACTTTTACCTAGCAACCACATATATTACCTATATTTAGCAGTTTTGTTTGCCTTAGAAATGTTATATAGGCCTGTATTACTTTGAGAACTCGGTTAACATTGGTTACACAAACATTTTAAATACTTCAGATTCTCCATGGATACCGTCATGTTGCCTAGCAACACTATTTTCCCTAGCAACCACACATCTGACATATATTCAGAGGGTTATTTTGCCTTTCCTAGGCACATTTGTTGCTGTATTGTCCTACATTAAGACCCATTAACAAGCTCCACAGTGCTATACCCGGTACTCAACACTCCTAAATCAAATTTCTCGGAACTAACATGAGCAATATTCCTGATTTTTAATATAAATAAACACTACAGGTGTAGCTTTGTCATTTGACCTTTCTGGGCACCTTTTTGCTGTATACTCGGGTTACAAGTTTAACATTTCTTTTTGCAGCACACATGTAATACTGTAGATAATCAATACAGATTTGTATGACGGTTGCCTAGCAACAGTATCTAGCCTAGCACCAATTCATTCGGCCTATATCCAATGGGTGTTGCCCTTCCTCATGACTTTTCTGCTTTAATCGTACATTACTGTACATACTCAGCTAACTTTTAAAGTCATAAACGTTACATTTTCTTTTCTTAATTGAAAGGGAGTGTCCATAGCAACACAACGTAGACGTAATTTTTAAAAACAGGTCATGCATCATGACCTCCCTTTCAAAATGGACTGTCCTGAGTATGTATTGTGTGCCTATATTTGGTACAACATGCATGTTAAAGGATAGTGAATAGAGATGGTGGACATCAGCGGAGTGTGTTCACCATACTAAATATGTCATGTCAAATGTTTGCGTATAAAACATTTTAGGTGACAAATAACATTAACCAAAAAGCACCATTTAAGGGATCGATCTAGAAACTTTGTCAAAATCTTCAAAACTTACTTGGAACCTAAGTGGTTCTCAAATATTTGTATATACCAATATAGTATGGAAGAGTATTCGGTTGCATGACATTAATTTACCATTGAATGTTTACACATGACTTATGAAAGGGTAGATGAAATGGTTCAGAATTGATTTGATGAGGTTTTAGCATTTGTATGCATTTGTTTGGTCTAATTGGCTTGGATGATCCGAAACTAACACAGTATCCTAGCAAATGTAAGAATGAGATTAGTAGGTAAAGGTAAAAAAACTATTGTCCTTAATATAGAGGTGGAACAAGAGAAGAGAATCATCATTTGATATCATCACACAGCGATCTGCCAATAGCTTGCCAGTCTTAGTCTACATCACTAGCCTCTCTGCTAGATTGTTCATTGATCACAAACGGCATGCACAAACAAAAACTGGATACCTTCCTTACTTCAGTGGGCAGAAATGACAAGCAAATACTGTTCAGTGACTTTAATGTCAGAGTAAGTCATGATTCATCACTATGCCTATGGGAAGGTGTCACTGGAAGAATGGAGTGGGCACCCGGAACAACAATTGATTACTTCTTTTGCAGACCTGCGAAGCACATGCCTTAGAGATAACCAATGCCATCTTTTGAAACCTCATCGACGACGGCATTGTCAGTAAAATGAGACGTGCAGGATGTCAGAGTAACCAATTATATGTGTGGGGCAGACTGTTGGACAGACCCCCAGGCGCATCATATATAAGATAAAGCTCCAAATTAGACCAAAGAGGCGCCCACAGGGAAAGGAGCATAACAATGTATACACTGAAGAATCCTGATGTGGCTGGAAAACTCATCTCAGATCTAGGCGATCAGCTGGCAGACATTTTACACGTTGTTGACAACACTGAAACAAATTGTGAATGACTGTCCACCCGCAATGTCTATAAACGTCTACCCGCAAGATGCAATGACTGGTTAGATGGGCATGATGAAGAAATCCACCGAAAATCATAGACGTAAACATCGTGCTCATCAAAATTATCCATCAGTAATATGCTTCTAAAAAGGGGGCCTACACTAGTCAGTGCTCGTAAATACAGGCCAAACAGGACTCGTGGCTACATTCAAAGGCATATGAAATCCAGGGCTATACTGACTCAAAGCGGTTCTACGGGGACATCAACACCCTCTATGGACCTCAGTCGTTAGGGAGGTCTCGCCTTCTAAGTTCTGATCGGTCAACTCCCTTATCTCCCTTATCTGAGAAGCCGGATATACTGAAGAGATGGACTAAACACTTTGAAGCCATCCTCAATTGACCAGATGCCCCGATTAAATCCCACTGATCATGAATATTTCACCCGACAATGTTGAGGTCAAGAAGGCTACTAGTTAGCTCTCAAACGACACATCTCCTTGATCAGATGCCGTTCCTGCTGACATCTACATAGATGGACGTCCTGTGCTTCTTGACAAACACACTTTGCTGCTACAATCCGCCAAGGGCTTCGATGGCTTGTTCCACAAGAACTCAGGGATGCACGTATTATACACCAGTCCTCTAAAAAAGAACAGGATATCGCTATTGAGAGGGCGAATTACCAGGCTGCTGTCTGGAAGGCAGCTCTGACTGCAGCCCCAGAGATAACTGGCCCTGAGGGAGAGGGATGGAAACTCATTGACGGCAGACTGGTGGTTGACTGGACTAAAGCGGCTCCGGCTCCAAATGCCATTCTGGGATTGGTTGCCTACAAATGTCGCACAAACTGTGAGACACGGTGATGTGGGTGCCGTGCCAATGGACTCCGCTGCACAGATGCATGCGGTTGTTGTGACTGCCAGATATGTGATACTGATGCAGATGCAGATGAAGCCGACGAAGATAGTGACAATTAATATGTGTAACATGGTGTAGATTTGGCTCTATTTAATCAACTCCTCGTGGGCAGTATCTAATCTGATGATGGTATCATTTATTATAATAATAAAACAATAATTGGATTCAAATCAATACATTGCCAAGCTTAGTGTCAATTTTGTACACACAGATACTAACACACATACGCACACACACTCACCCACCCACACATACACACACAAACACACACACACACACACACACATACGCGCGCACACACACACACACACACACACACACACACACACACACACGAACACGCACGCACACGCACGCACACACACACACACACACACACACACACACACACACACACACACACACACACATACGCACCAACGGTGAATTTCAGGGACCGGTCGCGGGCACAATTTAGACCGTACTTTCAGGGACCGGAAATGTTCTAAACATGCATTATGCGGACCGGGCGCGACAGTTAGGAATGTGTGTATTATGCAATGCATGGACCTATAGTAGGCCCGGAAATGTTGCAAAGGTGAATTATGTGGACCATATTATGTGTACGTAAGTGTACCATACATCGCATCCGGAGGGTGTTTCACAAAGAAATTATTTGTCATCATGACAAATTTGTCATCATGACAAATTTCAATTGTCATCATGACAAGTTGTCATCGTCCATAAAAATGCGTTTCACGAAGCTCATGACAACTTTTGTCATCGAAAATAATTGTTTTAATCTAATTATGGACGAGCCTGAATCTATAATCTGCCAATACAGCAAGAAGCCTGCAAGAACCAAATGATGGCCGTAAGTTTTTATCTTATTTTGTGTTTAATGTGTGATTGTGAGTTTGCATGCTATGTTATTCAGCTATTATATGTCATTGTTATCAACCTTACATATTATTTGTTGACAAACTATGTAGAAAATTGTTATATTTCAATGAAACCCTTCGATTTGTTTCACGAGAATTGTTGCGTGAATTGCACTAGATCGGTTATCGAGATCGCACCCCGCCGAAACTCTGCGGTGGCTACTATGTCCAAAACCCCGTCTCCCTGGCTATAAACGCGAAATAACATTAAACCTCCTTCACTCCTTGACCTTGTCCTTGCCCTTGATCTTACTCGAGTAAGACTAAACTCTAAAATTTAACACCTTTCTTTGTCATAACTTGCAGCCATGATATGGTAGACTGTCTCTGGTCAGCTGGTCTACAATTACAAGCCTTGCCCTTGTCAAAGACTTTGACCTTTGTGTCGCTGTCGTGAGTTTGCAGAACGCCAGCCTAAATTATGCTAATAATTAATCATTTTAATATTATTATAAATTGATATGCCACGAGTATAGCCACTAAATAAGGGTTAGGTTTATATGTTATAATTAATGCTGTTATCCGATCCGGATCCGATCCGAGATCCCGGCGGTAATGGCTTCCGAGCCGATTCCGAGACGGATCCGAGAAATATTTTTTCTCGGTAGAAAATATCGGAAGATTTTGCCGACCCATTTTCTCCAGTGATAATTGAACATGTGTATGTTTGACAGTCCATTAAGTAGTGTAATTTAAATAAGAAATGGGGAAATCAATATTGTTCTTGGTTCGTCAGTTCGTTTTGCAGTCGAAAATTGAACAGGATGCGCGAAATTGCTAGTCATTTGAACGATGTTGTGGACGGATGTGCAATCAAAGTTACGCCGATACTCGAGGGGAGACGTCTGTTGGATGTCTGTATGATCGAGCTAATAAGCCAG